>JAWPHD010003793.1:75000-205827 GCA_037043455.1 Cyrtodaria siliqua
GCAAACGTATTGTGAAATATGTTTTCGATTACTGTCGAAACATCATGCTCAAGCGTATTTTCTGTGTTAAGTTATAAATATTGATAGATTGAATGAAAGTGATGAAACCGATAAATATTTTAAACGTCGTTTAGTGCAGTGTGGCGGCTGTAAAAAGTCTCCCCGTGCTACGAATCAGTAATATTATTTTAAATGGTATTTTTAAGAGCCAAGAATGCTTAATGGATACATACAGTACCCTTTATGCAATATTATGAGGCCTGGGGAAAAATGTAAATGTTGAGTCAGTGACATAATTGTTTACTTTACTTCCTATTTATGTAAAGGTGATAAAGGTTGTGTCCTCAAATATTAGTAAACAAAACCTCTTCAAAAATGTCGAGTTTATTCTTCACCTTTGCAATGGAATCGAATGAATATCCACTTCTTACAAACTATTTATTGACTATAGAAAATAGTTCAACAATTACCGTTTCTTTCTTAGAAGAGACGCATTAATAACACTTTATTTGACACTAAACCCTGATAACGATGATCCGCGTTATTTAAGCTCTCTCTCGTGTTTTTATGCAATTCTCTCTAAATTCTTGAAACATCGTCTGTCTTTTTGTAAACAACTAGTGGTATAACTATGCCAATTACGCCGCACTACGTCTCAAATAGGACACCCGCTTTGGTCTCAAGAACGCAATTATAGTTGATTTATGAGTATGTGAGATATATATAATCGCATATTCGTGCTAATATATTATTGAATATATTTAACTCGTTGACAAACATGACATGATGCTAGAGAAAGCTATCTAAACCTATCCTTTTTTTTCAGACTCGATTAATACATTCAATTATATACTAAAGGAAAACGGAAACGCAACTCGAGAATTGCCGCTTTATATTTTATATACTGCACACATAATTCAACCTAATATTCCATAGAAATACCAAGATGTTTTGTAAACAAATGGGTTGCAGCTAGTTAGAGAAATGACAACAGTGTGCTATTGTGGACTGTTTAATCACAGAGCACTTGTAACACGAAATTTAGAGCTCTTGAAAGAATTTATAAAAAGATCGGACAGGGAAAGTAGCATTCAAGGAGGACAGTCAACCACAAAACACAGAAACAAACACGCCAACAGACAAACAAGAAGGCAAAAGTAACAATAAATGCAAACGACATCACAAACACAAAAGGGTTGACAATTGAACTATTCTCTAACCAACAAGGCAGCATAAATAGGCAATATAAGTAAGGCACAAGGATGCTCGTGTATATATAAATAAATACAAAAAAAAATAGCATAGAAAGCCACAAAGAAGGTACTCAATGACTTGGCAGAAGCCAGAGCAACAAGAGAATAAACCATTAAGGGCACGACAAGAAAGATCATAGACATCATCAAACGCCACCGTCCCAATGGGCTTTAGGTAGGCGTCATCATAGAGTTCACAGCCTGTCCTACAAGTCAGGTTGTGATAGTCCTTGTCGCAATTACGTTTATATTTGGAAAGAAGATCAGGGTTACGATAATAAAATTTTGCAAAGGTTTTACGAAGTTTATGGTAACGGTAACCCTGATCGAGTAGATTTTTAGTAATATAAAGATTACGACGATTAAAGTCCTCAACTGGAGTACAAGCTCTTGAAAAACGAATAAGTTGACACATATACCCCATAAGAAGTTGCTCGGGGAGCATCCCATCCAAGTGGGGATAATTAACAATGTCAAAATTAAAATCATCTCTCTTGTCATAGATTTTGCTAATCATTTCACCATTTTCAATCGAGAGATCTAAATCAAGAAAAGAAGCGTTATTATCAGATATATTAGCTTTGTTAAGCTGAAGTTCTTTAGGATAAATATAATTAACCATAGTTGGAAAGAAAGGGTTGTCAATGTTCAATATGTCATCCAGATACCGAGAGGTGTCATTAAAGGCTTCAATAACATCTGCCTGGGTATCTGGTGAAAGACTCAACATAAAATCTATTTCATAGCAAAATAAAAACAAATCTGCGACAAGTGGTGCACAGTTCGTATCCATAGGGATACAAACAATTTGTCAATAAACGGTGGTTACATACCTGACGAAAATATTATCTAATTGGAAGTTGCGCTTTGAAAATGTGAACCTTTTCAGTACTGTATTACATGTAAAGCGATTGCAAAATGTCAAATCATATGTTTGCTAACCTGCTGGAGCCAAATGCGTATTGTAACAATAATGTAACTTTGAAGGGATAACATTTGGGGTGTTATGTGTTGTTTTAGTATTTTTCCGTAAGGAAAGGTCTCCTATAGCCACGCACATGTACCAGTAGATTAACAGCAGCATATTACACATACAATACACAGTAGTTATTTCCGAGTTGTGTGTCTTGTTTGCATTAGTATAAACTATCACTAAGATACTCTATATCAAATACCAATGTCGCAAGATGGTCTTAGTGGTTGGTACTAACACAGGAAATAATCAATTTCGGTGACTGCATTTACATAAGATTAAAATATGTTAAATATATATACAATTATCAAAGAAAAACAGACGAATACACAGATTAAAGAATAAGACGGTTCTCATGAACGTATAAGACGTTCGTATTATTATTACGAATACTGAATACGTCGAATGTCTATAGAAGGACACGAAAGTGTTGTTGAAGTTACAACAATGTTTATGATCAGTAACGTTACACAAAATTATGATATAACGCCTTGTATCTGATGCGCGTGAGTTGATGGACTTGATGTGCCACTCCAGTGAGCATTGATTGTCACCAAAAGCCTTCTATAGGGGTTGTTGACATGATGTGCTGTTCCTCCAATGATGTCTGATAAGGGGTCAAACTCATTTACCGGGGTTTATTGCTTCTACAAACACCTGACAATATTGTCCAGTTACGGGGACCGTCTCCATCCACACATTACGTTATACTCTGAATCACCTAGAGGGCCTACACACCCAATGTCACAACCTGACTTCTATGGTGACGTGATTTACAAACTTGGTCATGATCACTTTCATACTATCTTTGTTAAACTTGTTAAAAGGGTTATCAAAAGAGTAGTTTGCAACGCACTGCATGCTTGGTGGTGGACCCAATTACAGTTCGCCACTATGCTTTTCTCTTTGATTGTGCGATGACCGGACAGGCTGTGGACCCTATGATGACGTCTACCTAAAGCTCAAAAGAACGGTGACGTTTGATCTATGTCTGCAGTCTTGTCTTTGTGGTTTATTCTCTTGTTGCTCTGGCTTCTGCCAAGTCATTGAGTACCTTCTTTGTGGCTTTCTATGCTATTGTTATTTTTGTATTTATATATGCACGAGCATCTTTGTGTTTTACTTATATTGCCTATTTTATATCTATATTAGCTCTAATCCGGGAGGCTTAGCCTCTAACGATACATACTTGTAGACGTTGGTCCATTAACACAACAATAAGATACAATCATCGTTACACAAAAAAATCATTATCTAGCAAAAATATACGTGAGCCACTATCTTTTTATAATGTGTAGCATGTATACGTATTACGCCATTTATACGCATCGGCACATATACAGGTATATCATCTAACCGTTAACCAATGACCCTAATATACAATATTATCAATTAAATCATCTTTAATAATCGACTACTATAACTATATCTAACAAAGTTTACTTCATATGCTAATGGTATCAAGTTAATGTTGAGAAACATTCAAGTTGACCGTATGTAACAACATCAACAAACAAAATGGCGACGACCATTGAAAACAAAAGTACCATAAAATGTCATAAAATAGATATACTGACCACATATTGCCTGTGAATCTCACCATTTTCAAACCGAACGACTGCTCCAAGCAAAACGACCTTCAATATTCCCGGCCACTACTAGAAAGCACTGCGCTTTATAATCTAACTTGCCGCCCAAACAATCAGTTCCCACGTTCATTCCGTGACACACGTGGCAACGGAAGCAATTTTCATATCTACTCGAAAGGAACCTTAAACAATGTTGCCCTTTAGAGAGATACATTGTAAAATACCTACACTTTTACATGCATTAACTCACATATAAACTTAAAGAACGGCCCTGCATTAGCTCCGCCATCAACGTTATGAAAATTCTCGCTTTCCCATGGAGCATGAATATATCATGCAAATGGCGAATATGTTTCAACTTGACAATGGATTAGCAGGATATTCACAAATGTCGTCAAGTGCTAATAAGAGCAATGTACGACAAACGCTCTATCCATGATCAGTTTATGATAATCAGGAAAATACTAAAGAATATAAATCCCTAACCGTTAATTCGGTTGTTTAAGATTTTAAATGGAAAAAAAGAAGAAAAAATATAACGACGCTGAACACGTATGTTGTGGTATTTTGTCATCTGTAAATTAATTTTAAAAAAAATGATACTATTCTATGAATAGCATATATATGGTCCTTTTTAAGTGTAGGTATTGACGATTTAAAAAATGGGGGACGGCTTTTCATACGCTTCGAATTGTACTAGTGATCGGATAATATGTTTAACATTTAGCTAACTATTCGGCCAAACTAAGTATCCGCAGCGATGGCGGCAGCATCCTGCCGGTACTGTGTGACGGCTTTAGTGCCAACACCATGTTTAAATAACGTCCAAGTTGATGTTATTTTAAGATAAATTGTGAAATTGATACATGCTTGTAAATCAGGTATTACATGCTCTTGCAAATGTGCATGATTTACAACTGAGTTTCCCAAATGCCTTTTACTGTTTAGTCAATAATTTAAAGTTCAAGGTCACTAAACTTCAAAAAACATTCTGAATAATGTATTAATGTCTGTATAATATGTATTCATTAAATTGTGAAGGTGTGCTTCCTTTGAATTTAAACATATGCCTATTAATGCTTCTGTAAAAAGGTCAAAGCTCAAAGACAACGAAACGATAAACTTGATCTGTATATTTTAAAATGCCTCATGAATGTAGTCTCTTAAAACCCCAGGTTAAATCCAAGATATCCATCACAGATAAAAGGAAAAGTTTGATATAACGGTCGAAAGGGAAATATAGCAATCAAAGACCACAGTCAAACGCAAACACGCTCAGAAACAAACAACAATTACAAAAATGAATAAAAGGCAAGATGTGACATCACACACATAAAATAGGGCATTGAAAATAGGGCTACCGCCCGCCTTGGAACAGTCAGTGGCATTTAAGTAATTTGTAGAAATACAAGCAGAAAGATACTCACAACCAACAGTGATCATACGTATTAAGATATACCAATACGTGTTCGATAATATACTGATCGAAATCGTTCTGGTTTGCAAATCCACTGAGGTAATTAATGAATGAAATCACATCATATTGAGTTATATTTGGATAGAAAATCAAAGATGTAGATGGTACATGATATGAAGGGTAGTGTTTCCATTACACTTGCTTCTGCCAGGGAGTGAACCCACGAGTGGCAGAGGTCAGTAGCTCATAATCCAACGCTTTGTTCTCTGAGTTACCGAGGCCAACCGAGGAGATTAAATATTATTCTGGAAAAGAATTATGTTATAACGTCAAAAATCGTGTTTTGATAGTAAAGAAATAATCTGTATCACTGCACTGCAGATTCCTGTTTCTGAAACCCCATATCTTGGTATGCACGTCTTACACCAATAAAAAGTCCCGTAAATTGAATTGTGTAGCTTCTGCAACGAATTTCGAAAAGCATATTTCATATGTTCTATGCTTGTTGAAATGTGAAAACTGTTTAGTTGAAAGTAAAGAAAATACTAGAATATATAATGCAAGCTATCCTTTTCACTCAATTCAAACATTCTGTCCTTTGGATTTTTAAACAAAAAGACAATTATTAAAAACTGTTATTCACTATTTAAAACTGATTACGTTTTTCTTCTGTAAACATATTATGCATAATCGGAGAAATGGGCGCAGATCGCTAGAAGACTAGGGTCATGTGTCACACATATTATGATTTAGCTGCTGTTGATTTTGTTGTTCCTCTTGACAGATATTTTATATCTCTCTTATCCAATGTCTGATTTATCTCTGAAAATTCTAAGATGTGAACTTGTCACAATGACGAGTTTGCTATAAACATCACAAGTGAGCCATATATTTCATGATTCAAAATACGATATGTGATGGCACTGACGTGGAAGTAAACACATCAGGAATGCATGTTAACCACAATCAGTGTGTCGTTGTGATAGAGTTATCCAATACGGCTTAAAGTAGCCATCCCGTCAACAACGAACACATTTTACAAAATATGTACACCTCCTTTAAAACTACTTACGACGAGGTAAACTCAAACCGCAGAGTCGAATTAAGAATTACCAACTCATAATTCATTGAACGCATATTCAATCACGGGTGTTTTAATAATCCGTGAATAAACCTATACTTTTAATAGGTACATATATAATAATATATGACCTGAACAACTAGATGGAGTTTTGATAAACGGTATTATAGTGTCTACCACTCACTGATATATATGGATGGAAGCAATTCATATTCCCTCGAGACTCTGTTATTCATGTGTGTGATAACATTAAAACATTTTCAAAATTAAATAATCCTGAAGCGTCAAAACGCAAATGCATCAAGCTAGCAAAGAAACAACAACACCATTTACATCTTACGGATGGCGGGAGGTGTACAGTACTGGTTTTACTCAGGGAAAGTGGGTGGTCTGCCTCCATCACAAAAAATCTACCGTTATATAAGCTTAAATGTGTTGAAAATGACGTAAAACACCATACAAACAAACAAACAAACAAACAAATCCTAAAATATCGTTCTAACGATAACGGTGGAATGCATTTGCCAAACAGCGTATTAAAGCCATATAGCAATATATGGAAATGATCAATATACTGTAGTCGTAAAACACACGTATATAATAAATGAATTATAGAAATAGTTGTAGACTTATTTCGCGTGATTGTATCTACCATATAAAAGCAACAAAACCCCCAGGACAAATATTATTCTAAACGATTGCTATATTCGTGATTATCTCAGTAATCAGTAATAAGCTATCGCTATTATTGTTGACGACCATAAGTGTATTTATACTGTCAATTTCGCCTTCCATACTCCTTTTTTATGCTGTTCAATGAAACAAAACATCAGACTGATATCAATAATGTATCTAAAACTCAATTTGTTTTTCCATCTGCTTCACGTGCTAACTAAAAACGGGTGAAAAAAAGTAAAGGTATTTTTACCTATGCTTGAATTTGGTATTGTATGGACATCGAAAATTATTATATATTGTGGTTCTTGTTCCACTGTGTACTAATGTCGTAGACATGTAGATCACATACCATCGGAGAATCCAGATCAGCAGTGAAGTATGTCTAGGTTGAATAATTCATTCTAGTATATGAAACGACAACACTGTTTTCCTGCAGTAGCATTGTCTCTTTTTGATACAACTGTATGTAGTATCATGGAAAATCCACAATAAGCCAAATCTGCAATAAACATACTAATAGTATGTTCAATATCCCCATTTCTTCATTTATAAATTGCTTATGGAGGATTGCGTTCTGCAAGGTGAATGATAATGTCCAGTTTGACTTCTATAGCTTCTTTAACGATTGGGGCGTTCGTGGTGAGTGGTTGGAGTCTCGGACTTGATGTCACGTGTCCCAAGTCACTGTGGTACCAGGAATCTTTATGTGAGGAAGCTATCCAGCTGGCTATCGGAACGTGCCACAGAGAAAGCTGGACAATTGGTGCAACCATACAATCCAATTCAATTCAATTCAATTATTTAATGGTTAGATATTTTAAAGGTTCATGTTACTATTTGTTCTCTCTTTGTTTGGCGTGTTTGTTATTTCCCTATAAAAGTAATTTATTCATATACAGGAGTGAATTGTTTTTTCCCATCACTGAAAAATACATTCATATACGCTACAAGTAACAAAGCGTTGTGTTCTTGTGGAGTCAATTAAAACAAAGTATCGGGAAATCAAGAATTTCATAATACAATACAATACAATGTACACATATTTTTCCCCAGAGTACCACAAATAAACATTGTGTCATACCACGTTGCCTTTCTGGCGAAGTAAAGTGAATTTAAATCGGAGTGAATTTGTACATGATTGTGAACATGGCACTCGTTCGTTTTTGTTATAAAGCGGAAAGCTAAATTCTCATGGATAACTATGATAGTGATATTGTTATACTTCAGTGATATTAATTACTACGAAAGACAATTGACATGCTCCACAACTGAATGTACATATGGCGTGACCATACGCCGATGGCCATAGAATGGTATGAAAATACCACATTAAAGGTTCCATGTTTACCATCATATGTATACCGTCTTCTAGACGGCTCAAATGTCTGTACTATTGACATTTTAAATACTGAGTCTGCTCAACCCGGGGCTAGAGGGTGTAAGCGGTAGCAAGCATTTTTCACTACCATTTATGAACAAGCATGTCTCATAGTGCCATATTTTATGTATTTATCGTGTTTGGGTCCTTGCATACACTTGTTTTGAAACATTAATTTCGACAGTACGAACTTCAAGGCTGTCCAAGTTTAATACTTACACGTACAATACTAACACGTACACTAATAACACGTACAATATTAACACATACAATACTAACACGTACAATACTAACACGTACACTACTAACACATACAATACTAACACGTACAATACTAACACGTACACTACTAACACGTACACTACTAACACATACAATACTAACACATACACTACTAACACGTACAATACTAACACGTACACTACTAACACATACAATACTAACACGTACAATACTAACACGTACACTACTAACACATACAATACTAACAAGTACAATACTAACACATACACTACTAACACGTACACTACTAATACATACACTACTAACTCGTACAATACTAACACGTACAATACTAACACGTACACTACTAACACGTACTATACTAACATATACACTACTAAAATGTACAATATTAACACGTACACTCACTACTAACACGTACACTAATAACACGTACAATACTAACACGTACAATACTAACACGTACACTACTAACACGTAAAATACTAAACGTACAATACTAACACGTACACTACTAAAACGTACACTACTAACACGTACAATACTAACACGTACACTACTAACACGTACAATCCTAACACGTACACTACTAACACGTACAATACTAACACGTTCACTCACTACTTACACGTACACTAATAACACGTACAATACTAACACGTACACTACTAACACGTACAATACTAACACGTACAATACTAACACGTACAATACTATCACGTACAATACTAACACGTACACTACTAGCACGTACAATACTAACACGTACACTACTAACACGTACACTACTTACACGTACACTACTAACGCGTACACTAATAACGCGTACAATACTAACGCGTACACTACTAACGCGTACACTACTAACGCGCACAATACTAATGCGTACACTACTAACGCTACACTACTAACGCGTACAATACTAACGCGTACAATACTAACGCGTACAATACTAACGCGTTCAATACTAACGCGTACAATACTAACACGTACAATACTTACACGTACAATACTAACACGTACAATACCAACGCGTACACTACTAACATGTACAATACTAACACGTGCAATACTAACACGTACACTACTAACACGTACAATACTAACACGTACACTACTAACATGTAAAATACTAACACATACACTACTATTACATACACTACTAACACGTACAATACCAAGACGTGCGTACTTTGCAATGATGGACATTTAATTTATTTCTATGCAAATGCTTCGTTGTTAGATTTATGACGCATTGAGCATAATTGGTATATACAGAAAAGTAAAGCATATTGTAAGATAGCAAGTTGCCATTTCTGAAATTAAAAGTATCGATGATACACCATTTGATTGGATATCGTTCTCAAACGATACGGGGTAGGGTAGTTGTCTGGAAATACTAGACTGCTCCACAGCGTTCAAATATAAACGACTGTAGAACGCTGCCATTATCGATTATTTAGACCCAAAGCGAGTGTCCAGTGTATACAAACACTTGAGGTCAATTTCCAGTTTTATAAATAGAACCTACAACTTAAAATTGGCCAGCTACGACCCTGCTCAGTGGTGCATTTTTGAAGAATTCCCCAAATACCTGTTCCCTGACGCTGAAATGTTGATATATTAGTCTGAATATTTGTTAATGGAAAACTAAATAAGAAAAGAAGTTCCCTTATACCTCCTTTCCATCTAGTTTTATTGCATTTGGATTGTTTTATTATTTTATTTTTTTTGGCAGACAATGTTTACGCAGTTGCATACACTGCAATGGACAGCTACACCATTTCTTTTAATATATAATGTGGATGTTGACGAGTCTATCCCTCTTGGGTTCTGAGCTACTTGCAACTGTGCTGCAACGTTTTTTATACTCTTGTTGTATATTCTCCGGGGCGGGTGCGTGGATGTGGGGAGGGTGTGACTGGGCATAACCCGAGGATTAGACAGAAACGAATTTCTGTTAGACTAGACGGGGATATGCTATTCCAGATAATCTCCGTACTCACCATCCATGCTCCTGCTTTAAGAAATGTAGTTTTAAGCCCAGAATACAACCCTAGTTTTAAACAACAACAACAACAGTAACAACAAAAAATAAATAGAAAAGCGTTTCTTCAGACCCTGTCACGGGTGCCACCTGTATAAATATACAAAATACCACCCTAGATTCCCTGGAAATCCATTTCTTACCTCCTTCCCGTAAAACAATCTGCAAGTACACCCACCTCCCCACAACGGATTAAAAAATAATAATAATAATAATGAAAAGAAAAGCTTCACCTAAAACAAAAATGGATTTTAAAAAAAATACATCATCTGAAAATACGTGGCTCATCACTGGTAATTTTGATATTATTGATAAACGTATTCGGCATCTGTTTTCGAAATGTCCAAAGTATATTTAACTATCGATTTCAATGCCTGTCTTGTTCAGATCGCCCAATCCATTGGGGATTTTAGTATAAATGGTGTCGTAGAGAGCATTCGGACCCAAACTCTCTTTCTACGTGGAAAAAGTCTATTTTTAAAATTATTGATACACGTATTAACTTTTATAATGCTAACCCCTTTTAACTTCCTCCGAGACCTAGGTTTTCCATTCGTAATTTAAATTTGTGAATTCAAGAATTTCATAATAAATTTGTTTTAGTTCCTGCTGATAAAGCAGCTAATAATGTAATTATTGTTTGACGCCTACATTACGTCCAAGTTTTATCTCTGGAACTCGGTAGCGCTAATTCATATACCGGCATCTCCGTCTTTTGCTCCTAACTTCAACAAATTGGTAAGATGTGCTTTGAGCTTACATTTAAAAACTTACATTTGTTCAAATCAGACTCGCAGGATCTATGATTTTGTGATATTCCTGTTGCTCGTGATTTTATTTTTCGATTAGGATGTATTCGTTTCAGTTTAGTCTTACAGATGTATACGTTGTTGCTGGATGCAAGTAACGTTTTTTATTTCACCTTATTTGCTCGGCCACTTTTGATTTTCGTCAGAACCATTTTTCTTTCAATTTTATTAACATAAGCTTTATTTCGTCTCTTTCTTTGTTTCTATTCTGTGAGATTCATTTTCTAATTAATATAACTATAAATAAATAAAAACGTTCTCGTAAATTAATATTTCCGAAATGTGGGGTGATGTCATCGTTTCCCATGCGATTAAGTTTTACAGTAAATAACCTGATCGATGTATTCTCATTGCGTGGTGTATGAGTGACGTCATCAATATCGGGGTCGTTCTGCAATGGTTTGTAAACATTGGCAACTTCATTTTCTTTTATTTTTATTAATAATAATAATATTAATAATATACTTTATTTACAGAGGGTAATACACATTTAGTTACAAAACTAATCTTCCATGTGGCCCTCTATTATTTACACATTTACAATACTTATTGGCAAATTGGTTAAAACATAATGAATAAGAGAATAAGATATCAGCAGCCAGCTGTGTATGCCCTTGTATATGCAGCCACCTCCCATTCAGCTTCTGTCCACATACATTAGATTTCAAAATACTCAAACTCATAAATAATAATAATAATAATTAAGAAACATAAAACATGCACACAAAAAATTGAAAACATAGACAAACAAAAAAAGAAAAAAAGAAAAGGATATTAATTATTTGAAAAACAATAATAACAAAACACACAAACAAGCAAACAAAGCTAAACGCTAACACTTTCCAACGTACTTACATACAATCATACTGTCTGATGTACATATCTAACTCCCCTATATTCTCTAGTATTCTATTTACAAAATGTTCAAACCGAAAATGAAATATTCTGAACTCAAATAATTTTAGATTTAGATATATTATTCGCAATCTTTAATATCAGTCTAGATGTTTTTTAGTAATACATTAATAACTTTATGAGGTTTGTTTTATCCATTTTACGAAGTTACAATGAAAAGAATCAACTGTTTTCAAGCTTTTTAAGCTGTCTGGCAAGCTATTTCAAATGATTGGTCCAGAATATGTAACACTTGAATACTTAATATTGAACAATGAGTGGGTTGTATTTACTTTTAGTGCACGAGTAATGCTTCTGGATACGTATTTTTTTAAATATTTGTCATGATGTATAAAAGAAAAAAGATTTTATTTTTTTTTAAAAATCGATAAATTAGAAAATAATAATAATATATCGATCAATAAATAATAATAAAAACAAAGTATATATATATATTAAAACAAAAAAATAAATAATAATAATATTAATTTAATAACATAATATACGTAAAGAAATGAAGACTGCAAATAGTTATTGCAAACAGTTTGTAGTTATTTTAGAAGATATGTATATTTTCTTTTTTGCTAGGGTTTATACGTTGTACGTTTGTTTTGTTTTCAGAATCACACTGCAAAATGCGTCGAGGAAAGCGAGCCAGTTCTGCTACTCTACCGGTTCATGTGGTTGATGCCCCTGTCCGGAAAAGTCAGCGCTTGTAGATTCAGCAACCTAGGTCCTCGGGTACCAGTGGGCCTCCCCTGTTTGATGTAAATGTGTCCCAAGGTTCAGCCGCCAAAGTCCTCAATAACCAGTGGGCCTCCCCAGTTGGATGCACATGTGTCTCCTTTACCAGTGAACACAAGTGAACACAGTTGATGTCGGTGATTTTACAGAAGTGCCATTGGACTCGGGCTTGCCAGGTACAGTAGAAGTAGACCCGTCTATCTTTGAATTACCAAGCGTTCATGCGGAACCTGGGTTCTCTGTATCCCAGTCATTTAAGTCTAAGCTTATAGCTGGCCAGTACATTGATCTTGCCAGTTTATTGGAGACTCAAGTTCCCATGGACAAAGACAAACACTTGGTTTTATCTCCACTTGGTGAGTTGATGGTAAAACCCACCAATCCCTTGACAAAACAACTAAGTATTAAAACTTGGACCGATTAATTTTTGGTGTTTTCAGCATCTATTTATCGGCTCATCCGGAAAAAGTCCAGGAATTGTTGAAGTACTTGAATGTCATTTGAACTGGGGCAAAGCGTCATGGTGGTTTTGGATGGAAGCACTATGACCAACAATTTCGTCTTCGTCTTGCCACATAAAACATAATCCATTTTCCCCCATGACATTGAAAAAGACCTCAAGTGCTCAAGCTTTTGCAAGTACTGGGGGTCATTTAGCCCAGAAAAGATGTTTTGATTTTAACTTGAGCCAGTGTTTACGCCTTTTGTGTTCATACAGTCATAAGTACTTATCATGTTATGGTGATCATCCTTCTAAGGTAGTGTTTGCCAGAAAACGATAGGGAAATGTATGGCGCAGACCTGTGCAAGCCCTTGCACCCCAGGGCTCACCCAGTTTCTTCCAGTCACAAAGACCCAGAAGTCAGTCCGTCCGATTTATGGACCCTAGGCCCAAGTCCAATAAATGTGTCGACATTACATAACTATTTAGTTTTATATCCAAACCGACACGATGATAAATTATTAGCTGATGGATTCAACAATGGTTTTAAACTTCAATACACGGGTTCACGACAAAAATCAGATGCAAAAGTCTTGAAGTCTGCATATCAGCATTTTCAAGCATTGAAATCAAAGAATGATAGAGAAATCGCTTAGGGGAGAATGATTGGTCCTTTTGATTCCCCTCCTATGGCTAATCTAAAAGTTTCTCCAGTTGGTGTTGTGCCCAAGTCGGATGGTTCTTGGCGTTTAATGACTCATTTGTCTTACCCAGAAGGTAGCAGTGTTAATGACGGGATAAATGATGATACTTCATTTGACAAGGTGGTGGAAATGATTTTTAATCTTGATAAATCTACTTTAATGGCAAAAAGGGATGTTAAATCAGCTTTTCGGTTATTACCTATACATCCAGGGATTTTCATTTGCTAGGTTTAAAAGTTGGAGAAAAGTTTTACATTGACAAATGTTTGCCTATGGGTTGCAGTATTTCTTGTGCTCTGTTTGAGACGTTTTCTGCATGCTTGGTGGTGGACCCTTTTACAGTTCGCCACTATGCTTTCCTCTTTAATTGTACGAAGACCGGACAGGCTGTGGATCCTATGATGACGCCTACCTAAAGCCCATTGGGACGGTGGCGTTTGATGTTTGTATATGATCTTTCCTGTCGTGCCCTTAATGGTTTATTCTCTTGTTGCTCTGGCTTCTGCCAAGTCATTGAGTACCTTCATTGTGGCTTTCTAGGCTATTGTTTTTTGTATTATATTTACACGAGCATAATTATTTGTGTTTTACTTATATTGCCTATTGATGCTGCCTTGTTGGTTAGAGATTAGATCATTGCGGGGATTTCTTTATTTACACTGTCCTGTTTTAATGGGACAGTAGGGTAAGTGTGAGGTCTGGTGCACCCTAGAACCGGTTTAAACCCCCAGTGGCCTTTGTTGCCACTGACCATTCCAAGGCGGTAGCCCTATTGTCAACCCTTTTGTTTTGTGATGTCGTTTGTATTTTTTATTACTTTTGCCTTCTCGTTTGTCTGTTTGCGTGTTTTTTTTGTGTTTTGTGGTTGACTGTCGTCCTTGAATGCTGCTTTCCCTGTCCGATATTTTTATCTGTCTTCTACTTATTTACATGGGATTGTCAGTTTTGCTTCAGGCTTTGTCACCTTTGACCATTTTCTTGATGATTTTATTTTTGCTGGAGAGCATGGGACTGAAATATGTAACACATTAGTTTCAACCTTTACTCGGGTTTGTTCTGAAGTAGGTGTCCCTATTGCTGAAAACAAATCTGTTGGTCCTACTACAGTTTTAGTATTTCTAGGGCTAGAAATCGATTCAGATGACATGGTCAAATCGCATACCATTGCACAAAATTGAGAAGTTGAATCATATCATAAATAATATCCTTCATAAGAAAAAAGTCACTCTTAAGGAGCTTCAGTCTCTATCTGGAATGTTGAGTTTGTTTGCCAAGCAGTAATTTCTAGTAGAGCATTTATACGGCGTTTATATGAGGCAATGTCTGATCTACGTAAGCCGCATCATAGACGTAGGATTTCTTGCGAGCTTCGAGAATATCTCAGCCTCTTGCTAACATTTCTAACAGGATTTAATGGCATTTCTGTCATTCAGACAGTTCTGGGTATGGTAGTGATACTTTACAGCTGTTTACAGATAGCGCCGGTTCAGCAGAATTGGGTGATGCTTGTTTCCTTCAAGGGAGGTGGTCAATTTTTCCTTGGCCAGTTAACTGGCACAAAAGTACCATTTTGAGGGACATGACTTTTCTAGAAATGGTTCCTGTGCTTCTTGAAATGTTTCTATAGGGAGCCATTCTGGCAAATAAAACCATATGTTAAGGATTGACAATGCAGTCCTGGTTCAGGTCATCAACAAGCAATGAGCGGTAGCTAGCATATTTCACTACCGCCCATCAATCAAAAGGAGACTGCAATATTTCGTATGTGTCCTGCTCGGTCGTTTCCAAAGGTGAATTATCATACTCTTTTTCTAAGTCACAAAGACTATTGCATCTGATATGGCCCTTCGTCTTGGTGACCATGAAACACAATATATTGTTTAAAGCCACTCATATCTCTACACATGATAATGTTATAGCTGATGCTATTTTTCCCAAACAGTGGACCAAATTTCGCCATGTAGCCCCGGAGACCAGCAAGGAGCCAGAGGTATTACCTCCGTAGTTTCTTTCACTGATTTGCAAGGAGAAGCTACAAGACTACTGAATATGTCCTTAGCGTCCAACACCATAGACTCGTATAATGTTGGCATGAATAAATTCAGCTTGTTCAGGCGTCGTTACAGTTTACCTGATGTTTGGCCCCCAGCATTAGAACACTTAACACACTTTATATCTTGACTGTCCTTGAAGGGTTTATCGTATTCAGCTGCACGGTTATACACTACTTCCATTGGTTTTCAGTGTAAAGTTAAGAATGTCGAATACTTCACAAAGAATCTCATCGTAGAGAAATTATTAGAAGGTTTTAGGCGAGTTGGGAAAAAACGGGATACTCGTCTTCCAATGACACCAGCAATATTGTCCTCAGTACTAGCAAAATTGCATGTAGTTTGCACAAACACGTATGAGTCCACCTTATTTAGCATAGCATTTACTTTGGCTTTTTGCGGCTTTTTTAGGGTTGGTGAACTAGTAGTCACCAAGGGGGCTCCGTTGGCCAATATCTTAAGAATTGAGGATATTAGTCTGAGTTCCCAGAAGGGGACACTTGCTGTCCACGTTAGTTATTCAAAAACAGATCAGTTAGGTCGCGGCACCATTCTGAAATTCACAAAATCTGGAGGCACTTTGTGTCCATATATGCCTTAGAAAAGTTCCTTACGGTACGGCCTCATATACCGGGTCCTTTATTTTGTCATTTTGATGGGCGTCCATTGTCCCGTAACCAATTTTCAGCTGTTCTAAAAAAATCCTTAGCTTTTCTTGGCATTGACTATTCAAGATACAAATCACATTCTTTCAGAATAGGGGCAGCTACTTTAGCCGCAAGTAGAGGTCTCCTCCCAGAGTCTATTAAAGCAATAGGGAGATGGAGTTCTGAGGCGTATAAAACTTAAGTTCGTTTCCCAGTTCATGTTCTCCCAATTATGTCAGATTAGCTAATAAAACAGTCCTGTTATTAGCTAAATATTAACAATAACCAAGTCATTTTAGGCGATCAATCGATCTGGTGTCTGGGTTCATCGATTGTCAAGAGTTTTTTTTTCGGTGGCTCGTACAAGACCAGATAGGCTCAGTTTAGGACTTGTACGATTTCATGTAACAGTATGGTGGCAAGGTGGTTTGGATCTCCTAGACGTGCAGAGCAAGACCTGCTGGAATATGGTCCAGCCCCCGCATACATTTTGCTCCACTGTGGTGGAAATGATTTAGGGAAATACCCATTAAAGGTTCTTAGAAAGCATGTTAAGCTTCTGACCGAGTTTTTTATGGTCAGTTTACCTGATGTGATCGTTATTTGGTCTCAAATACTTCCTAGGATTTCATGGCGTTATTCTAACAACTGTTGCAATGGAAATGGCCAGAAAGCGACTAAATAGTCATGCTGCTAAGGCGATAATAAACTGTGGGGGCCATTATCTGCTACACACAGACATTAAGGCTGATGATACCTGTCTTGAACAGGATGGTGCCCATTTATCAAATGTGAGAAACAACTTGTTTCTTAACCAGTTAGCAGCTGGTTTTGAATGTTTCATAAAAAGTAGCTAGTGATAAGGAAATAGATACTTTTTGTCACCGTTTCTGTTTTGGGCGTGGCATTCGGATATTTTGCTTTTGACAACTTGGAGTGTCCGGGCTCCCATCCATATGGCAATTTCGAAGGTGTTCAAGGAAGGACATATAAGTTTAACTTATTCAGCTCCTGTAAACCCAGAGACGGAATTGTAATCTAAACATAAATTATAGACAAATTTACTGTCCGTACGAATTGCTAAAAAGCATTTGAATTGATTGAATTCGGTGCACTTATAATTATTCTTGAATATCAACCGTGCTTCAACACTTGCTTAACTGCTTATCATATAAGTTGCTTTCATAATGGTTCATTTAAGACATTTCATTATTGGTCGATACTTCTATTCAGAAGATAGTGTTTTATGTTGCAAGATCATGTTGCTTTCTCTGAGTTATATATTTCCAGTTGATGTCTTCATCTGGATCCACTTACCTAGTCAACAATTACTGGCGTGGCATGGACATTAAGTGCACCTACATACTTGATGGAACTTTTGGATTACAACTAGTTGATGTGTTTAAATGTTGTAGTGCTTAATTATCGGCGGGCAGCGAAGGTGTGAAAGGAATGACATATAAGTTTCAGTTTAACTTTATTCAGCTCCTGTTTACCCAGACACTGAATTGTACTCTAAACATACATTATATATAAATTTGCTGTCCGTACGAATTGCTAAAAAACATTTGAATTGATTGAATTCGGCACTTGTAATTATGCTTGAATATCAACCGTGCTTCAACATTTGCTTAAATGCTTATCAGAAAAGTTGCTTTCATAATGAATATTTAAATTGGTGCTCATGCATTTATGTCCTTTAATATTGTAATATTCAATTTGCTTTATTGCTTAATGCTTTCTTCTGTAATGGCTTGCCATAATGGTCGTTTGTGCTTACCGGCAGCCCAATTGTTAAACCCCATGCTTGGGGCTTGTTTTTCAATCCATGCCACGCCCAATTTATTTGCAAAATCTATTAAAGTTTAAAAAATATTTTTATGTTTTGTTGTTTGAGTGCTCTCCAATAACCGTGACACATCGTATACAATCGTAACTAATCGGTTATTTCCGTATCACTCCGGTAAAAGGATGCAGATGAACATTTGGTTATTTGCATGATATGACATTTTTTCACCCTATATTTCACGCGTGTGATAAAGCTTTATTGCCTGGCAACGAAATCCTGATTGATATGACTAGCTAGGTCTATGTTTTATCGTATATTCAAAAAAACATATTTGTAGGGAAGTATATGATATGCATTTATTATATACTTTCCAGCGAAATAGTGGATTAAACTCCTATATTCACTCCAAACAAACAAATATCCTATATTTCGTTTCTCAAAATCAACAAATATCCTCTATTTATGTATGTCACGTGCGTGCATTGTGTAATCAATAATGAGGAAAAGCGAAACGTTCCATATATTTTTTATAGAACATAGATAAGACGCTTGACAATGATCGCAGTTGGAATGCGCTTTACGTGAAAATTGTTTGAGTGAAACGGGACATGCGCAGTGAAGCAGCAAAATACAAGCAGCCGTACTATTAAGAATTTGGAAACTGTGACATTGTTTATGGACTCTGTATTCTTTAGGGTTAGTCCCGTGGTAAAATATATTGATTATGTTTATAGAGGGTGTTAAATTAAATGTTTCTACAACTTTGTCATTTGTAACACATATGTTTGCTTAGACAATTTAAACAATTACACCCTGCGAATGTGCTTTCGTTAAGGGAGCTCCATTGCACAACATTTTTTACGAAGGAAACGTTTCTATTATGTTCAGTGTTATTTAGATATAATAACCGGAATGCATGTGAAATAGTTTGCGACCGGGTTGTCTATGGTGTTTTACGTTTTTGATTTTATATAGCTTTCAGTTTGACTGAGTAATCATCGGTTTCATCGGTGTCATCGGAATCCTATAGCTGGTACCATACCCTCACTGTATGAGCAGAATGAGTGTTACCTTAGTTATACCCAATTCTATTGCACCCTTCTCTATTAGAACAATATATTTGCCGAAAATGCTGAAACGTGTGCATTCAATTAGTACGTTTGTTCTGATGATATTGCGTGCAGCTCCTCAAACCATTGAAATATGATATTATTATGTCAGGAATATAAATAGCAACTATGCCAATAGTTATGGAAAGCGGTATGCCCAGTGTTAAATCATAATTCACTACGGAATATAACGTAGTAGTGACAATATGGGGATCATATAACAATGTTGTGTTAAATCAATACCAAATGTGTGTACAAGAAAATAAGAGCATGCATTTAATAATTTAAGTAAACGTCTCGGTGTACGATCGTTATTAAGAATGCGTGTTCAAAAGTCGAATCAGATATAACCATACGCCTACCAAATCCTCATGATTTTATATTTTATATAATTTAAAAGAATATGCTGGTTTGAAAATATATCAGCAGTATGTAGTATTTCAGTTGTCTCTTTGGCCTAAAGTTTATTATGGTTATAAAAACCACACATGCATCATACTGTTCTTGATTCAAAATACGATGTTTGATGTCATAAATATGGAAATCAAACAAAATGAATTTGAATTATTGTGAATGTTAAGCAGAGCTTCTACCAGTGCGCCGTTGTCATACATATTACATATCCAATACAACTTAAATACTATTTATCACTGACTTGTGAATGCAAACAAGTCTCCATTGAGACACATATTATTCATGGGTGTGATAACATTTAAAATCATTTACCAAAATCAAATCATCATGGAGCGTCAAAACGAACATGCATCAACCCAACAAAAACGATCGTGATCTTTTGAATACTAAAATACGTTTCTAACAGTGTAATACATTTGCAAAACCAATACATATTTGAACATGAGCAATATGTTGTAGCCGTAAAATACACGTTTGTAATACATAACAAATGGGTTCTATAAATATTGGAAGACTTATTTCGCGTCGATTTTATCTGCCATATAAAAGCAGTATTCCCCAAGGAAAACTTATTATCCAGAAAATGGCTACAATATTACCTCAGTAATAGTGAACAATTGCTATCATTGTCTACGACCCTAAATTTGTTTGTATATCTGAGTGGATCAAAACAGCAGGTTTTGGTAATGTATGGAATTTGAAACAAATATAATTACGCGTATGTGTGTCTTGTTAAAATGTGTACTGATGTCGTAGATGCAATAATGAATATAGATATAAAAATCGAACAAGAAAAGCAGCATTCAAGGACGACAGTCAATCACAAACACACGCAGAAACAAAGAACACATTTAAAGATGAGTAAAAGGCCAAATAAGACATCACAAACACAAAAGGGTTGACAATAGGGCTACCGCCTTGGAACGGTCAGTGGCAAAAAAGGCCGCTGGGGGTATGAACCAGGTTTAGATTAGATATCGTCGGAGAATCTAGATCAACAGTCAATTACTTCTAGGTTGAATAATTAATGTTATTATACCTCACTCAAAATTCTCTATGTAATTTCCCCATTCCCGATCAGTCAACAATTGGTAATGTTTCATGGTAATGTTTCATGGCATGAAACATTATCTCGTGCATACCGATCATTATCTCGTGCATTACCGATCAGTCAACAATTGGTAATGTTTCATGGTAATGTTTCATGGCATGAAACATTAAATCTTGAAAATTTGTTTCAAGTTCTTTATTGTTGTTAATAAAAAATAATTGCTGATTAAATGAATTTTGATGTTTGGTATAATAAAATAAATATCACATCCCATGGAGGGTGATAGGACATATTGTCAACCCTCGATGTGGTAATGTCCACCTCGGCTAAAGCCTCGGTGGACATTACCAATCTCGGGTTGACAATATGTTCTATCACCCTCCATGGGATGTGATATTTATATATTATTATACCTCACTCAAAATTCTCTATGTAATTTCCCCATTCCCGATCAGTCAACAATTGGTAATGTTTCATGGTAATGTTTCATGGCATGAAACATTATCTCGTGCTTCTAAAAAAAGAACGGTGGTTTCCTCAAGTGCTAAAAATAGAACGGTGGTTTCCCAGTTCAAGGGAGGTAACTATGGTATAAAATCTAGTTCTTTATTGTTGTTAATAAAAAATAATTGCTGATTAAATGAATTTTGATGTTTGGTATAATAAAATAAATATCACATCCCATGGAGGGTGATAGAACATATTGTCAACCCTCGATGTGGTAATGTCCACCTCGGCTAAAGCCTCGGTGGACATTACCAATCTCGGGTTGACAATATGTTCTATCACCCTCCATGGGATGTGATATTTATATATTGGTATCTGAAAATATAAAACAGCAATTTGGAGTTGATTATTTGTCTACAATTATTGCTCGTACTGGTACACGTGAATAGCATCATGGGAAATACACATTCAGACAAGAATGTTGTCAACATAGGAATAGTATGTTAAATCCGAAAGCTTAGTCCTCATGGATAAATAATCCATGAATAATATAATCCATGAATAATGATTCAAAAATGTATGTTTGATGCAATACGTTTGTTATAACCATCACACCTGTCCCTTAATTTAATTTGTGATCTGTCTACACCGACTAACTTCATGATATATTGATTTGTGATTTGTCTATAACTTGTGATTTTTGATTTATCAGAAAATTTTCTGAGTTGTCTGGGTTCATCTCATATGGCGTAAATCTCCTGTCTCAACAGGAACCAAAACAATCACCATCTTTTGCATGGGTATATCTCCACTAAATGCTGCATTGTAGTTTGGGAAAACGGGAATGCAAATTCACGATAGTAGCATTTGAAATGTTCAATTTGTCTGAAGATACGTGTTACTAAATTGTACTATTATTCAGATGAAGATACTATACAAATCAACGACTGCATATACCAGAAGAAGAAGTATGGACCCTGCAAATAAGGCCTTGGGCTTAGCCTACTTGCCCCTCGATCCAGATGTATCGGGTTAGATTCCCGCGGGATCATGTATCCTGTTGTTGTTTTTTGTAATTATCTTTTAAATAGCACTCTCATTTGAAACTGGCTATACGTTTAGTTGATGCAATGCTTCTGTGACCATATGGGAATAATTATGAAGGCCACATAACGTTAATAACATTCAATCAATCATATTTATTCTATAATCGATGACTTTGCTATAATTTACATTAAAATATTTACTTGTGCTAAAGTGTAAACGTGGATATAAAAGTCAAAAAGGAAATGCAGCATTCAAGGACCACAGTCAATCACAAACACGCACATAAAAGATAACAACTATACAGATGAATAAAAGGCTAAATATAACATCACAAACACAAAAGGGTTGACAATTGGGCTACCGCCTTAGAATGGCAGTGGCGGAAAGGCTGCTGGGGGATTTAAACCATGTTCTAGGTTGCACCAAATTTCACTCTGACCCTATTGTCAGGGTTATCCCAATAACACGGGTCAGTGTAAATAAAGATATCCCTGAAAGGTTATATTCTTTAACAAACAAGGCAGCATTAATAGGAAATCTAAGTAAACCACATCAATGATCATGTTGGTATAATATAAAAAACAAAAGCCCAGAAGGCCACAAAGCAAGTACACTCTGCCTTGCTTGACAGAAGCCAGAGCAACACGAGAACAACCCGTTAAGGGTACAACAAGACACGATTTAAGACAAACCTAAAACGCTACCGTCCTATGAGGATTTAGATAGACGTCATCTTAGGGTTCACAATCTGTTCGGTCATAGCACAAAGAGGAAAGCATAGAGGCGAACTGTATTGGTCAACCACTAAACATGCAGTGCGTTGCAAAATGATAGGGTCAGAGCCTCTTTTGATAGTCCTTGTCGCAGAAGAGTTCTTAAATTACTTTTATATTTTCAAATGGCCAAGAGGTCGATGAGCATAATAAGTTCCTGCATGCAGTAAGTATTAAATTGGGATTTATGGCGACAAACACGTGTAAAGGTCATCCGAGCCAAAATACCAGAAGCAAAGAACATTCTAGGTTCAGTCTATATACGCATCGATTTGTTAAGATACGAATAATCGATCTAGAATCTTCTCACAACTCACTTCGTCATCTTTTACGACACGCACGTGATGTTCCTCTCATTTTGCCTCAGATATGTAAATGCATCCTAACATGGTTAACCGAGCACCAAATGGAGGGATATAGAGAATATTATGTCAGTGCCTTTTACTATGAAGTTTATTAGGCGAGGCTTAGAAAACGAAGAATGTCTAGGCTCTGCCGGGCCATTCTTCGTTTTCGTGCCGAGCCTAATAAACTGGATAGTAAAAGGCACTGACATAATATTCTATTTATCATGTAGATATTCCACATTTTCTGTATGAATTACTATTATTACCTATTTCTCAGAATGTTACACTTATCGAGGACGCCGACATGTTGTTGTTTTATGTTTGAATTATGACGTCAGGCAACGTTACATGCATGACGTCAGATAACGTTACGTACAATAAACGCCGAAGAATTCCGCATGGATTTGCTTCACTCCTGAATTAGGCAGAAAATTGCATAACTGCATGATAAATTAATTTAAAAGAAAAATTTCGGTTAAAGTAACTCAAGATATACAACATGAAATTCTGAACAATTGGAACCAAAAAGGGTTTACGATATCAATTACGGTTTGCTGTTTTGTCTTCTCGTTGTCACCAACAATTCTTTTTTATTAACAAAATATTCTTCAAATTCGATCAAATTGAAGATATAGATATTATTCAAGACTCTATTCAAGAAATAATATCTGTCAACTTCTGCAGCACTAAATTTCTTTGCTTTGTTTTCATTGGCCATTTTTAAAACTCTACTATATTTACAAAGGCAACACATGTTTTCTCATACCACAACCTTTTTCGAAGCTGAAAATTAACTTCACCA
Organism: Cyrtodaria siliqua; assembly: GCA_037043455.1. Taxonomy (NCBI): domain Eukaryota; kingdom Metazoa; phylum Mollusca; class Bivalvia; order Adapedonta; family Hiatellidae; genus Cyrtodaria; species Cyrtodaria siliqua. Next base: position 99,730 of record JAWPHD010003793.1, read on the forward strand.
AATGAGCCATATACGTTAAATTCCATGTAAATTTTGCTCAATAATTGTCGATTCATCAAATAGCGCTAGAATGCCTTAGAGTTAAATGCTAAGTAATTGAAATAGCATTACACGAAAACATTCGCGTTATTTCCGTAAAACGTTTTACAAGTTTAAGTTCAAATATCTGTTTTCTTGTTCAACAACTCACTGTATAATGCTTAAACGTTCGTATAAAGTATACACAATTGAACGTTTATATTTCAGTTTTGTTTTTAAAAAAATGGAAGCCCAGAAATATCTAACCTGTGCATATGCCTCCGCCGTTTTCGTGGACTCTTTCACCCAGTTAGCTATATGCTATCAAAGAAACGTATTGTACTGTTTGGAATACCATTTGGTTGATATATAGTTCAGAACCAATTGTAAAAGGTACGAGGTAAATATATAGAAATACAATCCGTTCAGATAAGTGTTTTGGCCCTCCATAGACGTTATAGTTGTTTCATATAGTTATATCATGTTTAAAGAGGGTGAACAATTAAACGTTTTACATATTTCTACAACCTTCATATACACACGTCGTCAATTCTGAAAACATCTGGTAGATATATTGTTCCTAAAAGCACTTTAATGTCCACTAAATGTGTTTGGATTGTCAAACATATTCCTTCAAAATACAAAGAGTTACTGTATTGATGGTGTGCGTTATTAAATTATTGAATAATAGCAGATTGCAAACGTACACAACATTACTTGAATCCACTATAAACACTTAAGTATTCCCGACTTAGTTCTTGGGAGCACTAATCGTACACTTCAGTTCTCTCCACTGCACAAGATGTTCTTTCTGAACGTATAACAAAGTGGAATTAACTATTTAGGTGGAGACAAAGCAAAACAAATTATATCTGGATTCCCAAACTGCAGAAACAATCCCAGACGCCTGATTTACTGCTAAGTCTACCGACTGTTTCACTGTGGACATCGCCAAACGTTTAATTTAATCACAGTTGACGTAAAAATGTATTGCGATAACGTTTATCAAAATATGTTGATAGTTTTTTTCTTATTAGACGTTCTGGAGACATTCTTAATAACCTGTGTCATAAACATCTATTTCATCTCTAAGTATTTATGACTTGTCTACATTGTATACAATCTTCCCTCACAACTTATCGAAGTCAATATATTTAAAGTTCTCTTCAAGACACGTTTGCCAGAGAGAAAATATACCTTTGACTGTAACTCTGTAACACTATAACACATATGAGGCAATTAATTTAAACAATTACACCTTGCGATTTTGATTTAGTCAAGGCGGCTACAATCGCACCAGTGTTATATATTGTTCAGATTGCATGCCGAATTATTTGTGACCTGTTATTATTAGTGATAGTTGTGATTTGCAATGATGTGTTTAGTCTGCGAATGTTAGCTGTTATTTGACGTTTATTTTGACTTAGTGTTTAATCTACATGTCAGGCTCAGTGTGTAGAAACAGAAAATCACTTTCTATTGTACTGCGAGAGGCACAGTGCCTCTCGAATTGAACTATTGCATACATTAAATGAACTGTGTCCAGACACAGCTACCGAGGCAGACAAAATTAAAGTGCTTTTAACAAATGAAAGGATTCTATTAAAAACGGGACAGTTTATTATAAATGCCTTAAAAAATCGTACAAATTAATCTGTACTATATTTTTCATGTTTACTTTTGTTATACCTATTAAATGAGTTGTAAAATCAATAATGCAACTGATATTTCTATAGTGACTAATAAGTCTCATTAGGCTGGGTATTCATTTGTTTACTTAATATTGCCTATATTATACTGTATTGTTTTGTATATGTAATATTTTGTAACGATGTTATTTGTCACTTTAATAAAATAATAAAATAATATGTACATCCCATCAGATCTAATTCAAATGTTGTATACACTTGTTTCATTAATACTTAGATTATGTCTCGATTTTGTTAAATGTGATCACTATTTTATTTAGATTATGTCTCTATTTCGTTAAATGTGGTCACTATTTTATTAAGAATTCAAGGCGCATGCGTCATTATACAATAGTGAACTTCGCCCGCGGGAATGTTCATTTTGCGGATCAATGCAGTCGTTCAATGAATATTGAAAAGTAGGTAAACACGTTAGTGTTTAGTTACCCGAATTTTAACAAACAAAAAACAAAACATTAGTTCCCTACGGGAAAAAACACTAACTAATATTAAATAATCAGCGCTGTCTATTGCCGGTACCATAACCATCATTATCTTGAAGAGGATGATTGTTATTAGCTATTTTGCTTTGTTGTTATATTTTCTATTCTTTCCCAGTACAAGGTATACTTAACAGTTTGTGTCCGTGATGTGTGTGTTCAGTTCAGCCTGCACGTTTTCGACCGTCCCTTTAACCACTCAGTTAAGAACAGTCTGCATATTTATTATTTGTATTGAGTTTATTATTGTCATACCTCTTTATATCCATTGACTCAACTTCGAATTGGTAGACACAAAGCCCGAGTCAGTCGTCGTTACAGTGTCATTTCACAAATAATTGCACACTGTATTTCAATTAAAATGTCCTGAAAATGGTTAGTGTGAGTTCAAGTATTCTTTATGTTCTTCTGATATTGCGTGCAGCTCATCAAACCAATACACATATGTAATTGTATAATAGAAATCATGCCTATAGTTATAGAAATCGTAAATCCCCATGTTATGAATGTGGTAGATGCAATATGGGGTGTTCATTATTATAATTGGGATCTGTGCATAATTCTAATTGGGATCATATAAAAGTGTTGTCTGAAAAACGCACTGCATGTTTAGTGGTTGACCCATTTACAGTTAGCCACTATGCTTTATTCTTTGATTGTGCGATAACCGGACACATTGTAGACCCTATGATGACGTCTACCTAAATCCTCAATGGACGGTAGTGTTTCTCTTAAATCTTGTCTTAAATATTGTCTTGTCGTACCCTTAATGCTTTGTTCTCTTGTTGCTGTTGCTTCTGCCAAGTCATACTGAGTACTTGCTTTGTGTCTTGCTTTCTTGTTTTTTTAATATTATATGTACATGCTCAGTTGTGAGTTATACTTATATTGCTTATTATTGCTGCCTTTTTGTTAGAGAATATAACCTAGCAGAGATATAATGTATCTCACTCTTTTTGGGGGGATGACAGTAGGGCAAGCGTGAGATTTGGTGCACCTTAGAACCTGGATTAGTCCCTCAGCGGTAAATTGTTGATGCATCAGTTAAACCTTTTAACGTCACTTGCTGCTTCTCATGAGGCCAGAAAAACAATACCTGTGTTTCTGGTTACTCGGTTGAAAAAATTAGGGTAGGAAGGTAGGTATTATTTTCTTTCTTTTTTTTTTTTTTTTTTTTTTTTTCATGGATGTCAAAACTAATCAGATTCTATTTTAATATATATAGCATCTTTGCTAGTGGCTTAATTAAGTTTTAATTCAAGAATGACACAGCCTAAGTGTCCTATCATGCTGACGCACACAAATCATCTTTTATATTGCAAATATTTGTTTCATTTTTGACATTACGCTTTTAATTTATACCATTTCTCAGTCTTCTGGATAATTTTTTATATAAAACCACATACCTATGAATAACAAATATATAGGATACTGTGAAATGTATATCTGTTTCACGTGGCAGTGCGGAAATTAATGGTATTTTTATACAATTTCTTATTTAGAAAAACTATTTTAATCCCATATTGCCATTTATTTTAATATGAATCTTTGCATGTATTCTTATCAAAATCTATGAATATTTGAAAGAGATGTTCGAAGAAAAAGTTAAGGTGCTACGTGATAATTTGGCCTCTTCATTGTCTATAACTACATTACTCTTGGACTTTTTTTCAGGAAAACTTAAAACATGTTTTGTTTTCAACAAATAACACGAAAATCTTTTTTTTTTTTTTTTTTTTTTTTTTTTATATATTTTTTTTTATTATTTTTTTTTTTTATGATAAAAAAACTGTAGGGTCGGCGCAAGAAAATAGGGACGGTCGGGTAACCAGAAACACAGATATTTTTTTTCCCCGGCCTAAGATAAAAAAATTAAATTAACTTAAAAATATGTTTTTTGAAAGTCTCGTTGAATCTCTGAAAATCTCGCCAAAATCGCCCAAAACGTTAGGGCGATTTTAAACGTCCTATTTTCCCCAGGCCCTGGTTCTGGATCCGTGTAGCATAGCGTAACGAAGAAATCAGAAGCGGGCCGGGTGATCGAGGCTACCCTTTTATGTTTGTTTTGTCATATCTTTTATTCATCTTTGTACATGTAGTTGTTGTTCATTTCTGTGCGTGTTTGTGGTTGACCGTGGTCCTTGAATGTACATTTCCCGTTCGAACTTTTCGAACTTTATATCTACTTATTAAATAAGAAGCTGTATATATACTGAACGAAAAAGGTTTAACACGACTTTGTAGGAACATAGATTAAAAATATGATTATTTGAATATAGTAGAAATGCTAGGTGGGGGTGTGGTTGTGAAATAAAAAAAAATGTTTTATTTTGTTTTTCTTATCGAAGTATGAGAATTACCTCCCAATATATATTTTACGCAATGGCATCGCCCTGTACTACAAACAAGGAGCAATATTTAATTAATTATATAATGAAAAAGACAAAATACAACAGAAAGGGTGGTGAAGACACGGTTACCGACTTGGAACGGTCAGTAGGCAATAAAGCCTACAGGTTAGCTTCAATCGATTTTATGTGTACACAATCCTCGCTGTTATCCTATCTTCAGCGCCCAAATAGATAAGACAGTGTAAACAAAACTACAATAAAGTTCACATCAAGAGAAAATAACAAAAGAAACACTAAGACGTTGTTGTACAGCTATATAAAATAAAAAATTAAGAAACATCTCAGGACGTATCCAGAATTGTACTGAACAACCACAGCAGTTGCAGCCTACAGGAAAACTAATTTAGGTTACGACCAGAAAACTCAAGGGACGAAAGCTCATGCTCCTACCTCCCTTGGTCGGGGTTTCAGTAGGTGCAATCATAGAGTCCCAAGAGGTTGTCATCGCACAAGAGAAAAGTGAAGCGTAGTGACTCACTGTAGAGGTGTCAATCACTAAACACGCAGTGCGTTGTTATACTAAAGGGTCGAACCATTTTCTAAAGAACTTTCTGAATAATGTTGTAAAGTGGTCAGGAAATCCGCCAGATCCCTTTAACTTACGAAGTTTATAGACCACATTTTCATAAAATAAGGGTTGTGCTATTTCTAGCCGTAGAAGAGATTTAAGTTGGTGTTGTACATCTCCAGTAGGTTTTCGTTGCAGCGGTAGAATTTTGAGAAATTGTGTGATAATGAAAACCCTGCTGAAGAAGTTTCCTCATAATAACTTGATTTTGATCATTGAAGTCTATAACATCATTACAAGCTCTAACAAAACGACTGAGCTGGGAGTTATAAACCCCTTATGATGTAGCACGAGGTACATCCCATCCAGGTGTGGATAGTTAACGATGTTAAAGTTGAAGTCATCTCTCTTATCATAGAATTTAGTATGAAATCATTAGAAATCGAGATATGAAGATCGAGGAATGCTGCTTCAGTATCCGAACTTTCGGCTTCATTCAACCTGAGCTCTAGTGGATTAAAACTCTGGTAGTAACCATATGAGCAAAGAACGGATTATCAATATTGAGTATATCATCTAGATAAGGGAGATGTATTATTAAACGCATAAATAACTTCACTCTGGCTAGCAGGTGACAAACGCAACATAAAATCTCTGTCATAGCAGTACAAAATAAATCTGCGATAAGTGGTGCACAGTTAGTACCCATAGGAATACCAACAACCTGGCGGTAAACAGTTTTACCGTATCTTATAAAGATGTTATCGAGAAGGACAGATAACGCACATCGCCGCAAGTCCACAAATTATAATTATCAATAGGGGTGTTTGTAAAGAAAGCTTTGACATTATTACAAGCTAGAAATGTTGTACATTCTCTAACAAATGTCTTCTGAATAAGCTGAAGCAATTTATTTATCTTTGATTAGATTAAAATCCTTTCTGTAATACTTAATAATAACATGTGAGAACTGTAATCGCGGAAGGTCAAAAAGTCAATAGTTTTGAAATATTGGCCGTGGTACATGAACTTGAATTATCAATACATCGTGCTTTGTATTGAATGTTGTGGAGTTTGGGTATCCAGTATATTGAACATTGTACATTGTAGGGAGCCTCGTCTGCATACTATTTACAGAAACCTTTAAAGTATCCATAAAGGTCACATGCTGGGAAACAATGTCCTTCTTCGGCAAAGGTGTGGTTAGATAGGCCGAAGTGCTCTTTAGCTCTGCATTCAAAGAATTGATATAATGTAATCTCAGACTATAATGATATTGTTGGAAGCTTTGTCTGCTGGAACTAGAGCAAATTTAGTATGTAAATTCTGAATACTCTTCTTAAGGTGTCGTAAAATGGATTTGATTCGTAAAGTAATATACGTTAATTCAATAATTTCAGAAATAGTTTTCATCCAATGCCTTTTATGGTCAGATGGAGCATCTATATGTGGACGCAAAATATGTTGCGTGTAACTGAATAATAGACGCAACCTCATTTAATGGACGGACGTAAATAGCTTCCGCTTCTTCGTCAAGTTTTGGTACAGACTGACTACTTTGCTAAATAGTATAAACGTCTACAGCAGTAAAGATGTTCTTATATTTTTGTTTACGGTTATGGTTCTTTCTGCGACCATGCGACCGTCGTTGACGTTTACAAAAAGACATTATGCTAAACTGATCTATACGGATCTATATCCGGGTTATTGAAAATCTTTCCTTCTTGATAAATGTTATCGTTTAGCCCCAATGGATACGGAGTTTGTAACTGCTTTATCCACTTCAGTTCAGCGATATGTCTAGCTTGTATTTTGTAGCCTTTAGTAGCAGTTTTATCAAATTAAATAAGTACCACAGGCTGAATGCTAACATCATCTATGGATTTGCCCGAATCCCCGAAGTGTGTATAAAGAACTTTTTTAAATCGTTTCGACTTACGCATTTTATATAAATCTTCACGAAAACGAACTTTGATGGATCTGCCAGTTTGTCCTACATATTGTATACCACATTTAGGATGATGTCAGTCAAAACATAAACGATTTTTCTTGACGATCAGTAAATGTCTGAATGTATACTGACATTGAACTCTCTACCATTGCTAATGAATTCAATAGTGGAATTTTGTGACAAGTATTTACATGCACTACACCTTTTAGAGTTGCACTTCAGGATAAAGGGATAGAATGTACGTCTGCTGTTTAACCTATTGATATTAACTGGTGGTAACTTTATATCGATTTAGTACAGAATATGACTGATATAATTTGATTTAATTTTTGTGATAAAATTTCTTGATTTTCGCATCAACTAGATTTTCTTGAAATTATAGGAGATGCACCAATAGTAACAAATGGGTCATATACCAATATCACGATATCTCAAGAACCAAGTCGGCTACCTATTATGATATTTATGTCATATCTTCAATACACTCACACACCGCGGGTCATGTGATACATACGCATAAGGCATATAGTTTTATGAGATATATTTGTTTTATTGCTTTAATTAAAACATAGTTTCTTGGACGCTTCTTTTCAGACTTGTGCCTAATAAACATGCCGTCTGTCTGTTACAAATTCTAACAATACGATAAAAACAATAACATGATTTAAGGTTCAGGAAATTAAATTACTCCAATTTCTCATTCTGTCCAACTAATCTTAGCTGATGTAAGTCGATTTGTATTCTTGTCTAATCTTATTACGATTTATGACACATTGAAAACTCAACGATAACTGGAATATAGTTTGCATAAAGAAATTAAAAAAATTGCCTTAAAGTTTTTCGATTCGTAAATTTATTGAATATTAACATTGTATGTAGTCTGAGGATTGAACGTGCCAAGTCATATACAAGATCCAATTTAAAATTGCTTCTAAGTATTCATAGACTGTGCCAAGCATCCTGTCAATTGTATATTATATTTGTAATGAAGTTAATATAAAATAGTTATTTATGTAGCTGTGTAGCTGTCTATATATATCGCTGATGACATCATACGTTGCTATAGTGTAATATGTACCAAGAAATATAAAAAGATCGGACAGGGAAAGTAGCATTCAAGGAGGACAGTCAACCACAAAACACAGAAACAAACACGCAAACAGACAAACAAGAAGGCAAAAGTAATATTATTGGAGAGCACTGTAATAACAACACATCAAAATATTTTTTAAACTTTAATAGATTTGGCAAATATTGGGCGTGGCATGGATTGAAAAACAAGCCCCAAGCATGGGGTTTAACAATTGGGCTGCCGGTAAACACAAAAGACCATTATGGCAAGCCCTTACAGTAGAAAGCATTAAGCAATAAAGCAGATTGAATATTACACTATTAAGGACATAAATACATGTGCACCAATTAAATGTTCATTATGAAAGCAACTTTTCTGATAAGCATTTAAGCAAGTGTTGAAAGCACGGTTGATATTCAAGCATAATTACAAGTGCACCGAATTCAATCAATTCAAATGGTTTTTATCAATTCGTACGGACAGCAAATTTGTATATAATTTATGTTTAGATTACAATTCAGTCTCTGGGTATACAGGAGCTGAATAAATTTAAACTGAAACTTATATGTCCTTCCTTTCACACCTTCGCTGCCCGCCATTCAGTCTCTGGGTATACAGGAGCTGAATAAATTTAAACTGAAACTTATATGTCCTTCCTTTCACAAAACTTCCAGCAAGCATGTAAATGTTCTTAATATCCATGCCACACCAGTAATGGTTGACTACGTAAGTGGATCCAGAGGAAGACATCAACTGAAAATATATAACTCAGAGAAAGCAACATGATCTTGCAACATAAAATACTATCTTTTGAATATAAGTATTGACAAATAATGAAATTTCTTTAATGAACTTATCGTACTTATACAACTTCATAACACTATTATCGATTGCAATCAATGATCCTGTGGGCTGGGAGGGAGGGAATTTAAATTGTTAACATAAGCTAAAGCACAGTACCTCGATGTGAATCCAACATGGCGGTGTAGATCTACGAACACTGCACCGTGAAATTTACTCCCTAAGTTCAAAACGCTAATTTTGTGTCATCCAATAACCGTTGACTATAACAGATATTATAGTCAGTATTATTGGAGAGCACTGTAATAACAACACATCAAAATATTTTTTAAACTTTAATAGATTTGGCAAATATTGGGCGTGGCATGGATTGAAAAACAAGCCCCAAGCATGGGGTTTAACAATTGGGCTGCCGGTAAGCACAAAAGACCATTATGGCAAGCCCTTACAGTAGAAAGCATTAAGCAATAAAGCAGATTGAATATTACACTATTAAGGACATAAATACATGTGCACCAAATTAAATGTTCATTATGAAAGCAACTTTTCTGATAAGCATTTAAGCAAGTGTTGAAAGCACGGTTGATATTCAAGCATAATTACAAGTGCACCGAATTCAATCAATTCAAATGTTTTTTATCAATTCGTACGGACAGCAAATTTGTATATAATTTATGTTTAGATTACAATTCAGTCTCTGGGTATACAGGAGCTGAATAAATTTAAACTGAAACTTATATGTCCTTCCTTTCACACCTTCGCTGCCCGCAATACGGATGGGCGCCCGGACACTCCAAGTCATAGAGTAGAGTGTCCAGGCGCCCATCCACCGCCAACAATAGGGGAAACATTTTTTGGCAGCAGCGAAGAATGTGTATCAAAAACAAAATATCCGAATGCCACGCCCAAAACAGAAACGGTGCCAAAAAAATATCTATTTTCTCATCACTGCCTACTTTAAATGAAACATTAAAATCCAGCCGCTAACTGGTTAAGAAACAAGTTGTTCCCCACATTTGATAAATGAACACCATCCTGTTCAAGACAGGTATCATCAGCCGGAACGTTTGGGTATGCTAACTGGTTTAAGAAACAAAGTGTTCTCCACAGTTAATTATGAACACCATCCTGTTCAAGACAGTTATCATCAGCCTGAATGTCTGGGTGTAGCAAATAAAGGCCCCCAATATCTATTATCGCCTTAGCAGCGTAACTGTTAAGCCGCTTTCTGGCCCTTGTCCTTGCTAAAGGATTGATAGAATAACGCCATGAAAGCCTAGGAAGTATTTAAGAACAAACAACGACCACATCTAAAAACCGTTAATGGGTATTTCCCTCAATCATTTCTCCACGACCACATGAGTTGATGCATCAGACATTGGCAAAATAAATAAATGTCAGTAAATTATCAAGTATGTAAAGGTTGGAGGATGATTTAACTGTAATGTGTGTCTCGAAAAACAAACTGACTGTTAAACGTGCCTAAATTAGCATCAGGAATATCGATCTTAAGCGGTTAAATAATATGAAGTGTAACATATACATGATACTCAGTTGCAGACTTAGAACTCTGAATGATTTCTGATAAAGCATGTATCTTTCCTACTGTTTCGCGTGCCATGGTTATTTTCATTTCAGACAGCAAACAACTGATATACATTTGTTTGTGTACAATATGCACATTTTCTTAAGTGTATTAACTTTTGTCTCCTGGATAATCAAGTTTATTTCTATTGTAAACATGACTTTAACTGCATTTTTACCTTTGACCTACGATCGATTTTTGACTTGTGTAAACAATCATCATCATCAAACGCCGAAGTAATTGATGAACAGTAAGTCAATCAATCGGTACATGAACTACAACTATCTAACATGTCTAAAGGCTAAACCATCTAACACTCCGACAACAATACACGAAGAACATGTATCCTTTTCAAGTGAACTAGCCCGCATTAAAAAGGTTAGCCACACAACTGTGTAAACTCCCTGTAACTAATACATAAAGATGACATCGTGATGCTGACAATTGGAATGACATTTGTCTCATTTATCATCTTCTTGTATGACAACCTAAGATGAAGTTGGTGACTTGGAGGAAATGTGTTATTATAGTACAATTTGCAGCCTGCCCAGGATCTATTGTGCATATACCTTTTGGACGCCATGTTGTTTATATAACTTTGACTATGACTATTGACTAAAAACCCTAGAGCTACACACACACACACGCACAAACTGCATTGTGGAACCCTGCAGAGAAGTTGTTTTTTTGAATAGACACAGCACAGAAGTGGTTTTATAATTAAGTGACCATGCACATGTTTAAAGTGCGGTGTATTGACTAGGGACAAGCCGAAAAGGAACAGATAACTAAATTTCAATGAACCCCTGGCAAAAATACCTAGTGCAGGATAAATAAAACATCAACCTGGTACAGGATATTTGAAACCTCATCGATCTAAATGGATTAGCCCAACAATAAACCAATGATCAAATGGAATAGCCTTGAAATGAGGCATTATGATAAGTATGTAACTTTTTGCCATGTCTTGAATATGTACACCACTGATGAAGCACTGATAAGGCACTGTCGATGCATTACATATGAATGTATAAAACATTGTAGGGATATATTTCCAAACTCTACACGACAAAGTTTCGAAATTTACAAAGCTGCTATGAGTAACAAGTAAAAAGTGGAACTTTACATACAATACCAACACTGGAGGACTATATGACCTGTTCCACACATTGCATCCGATACCGACATAGAACATTTTGACTGGTGTTAAGTCAACTTGATGGTTACACGAACTGAAAAATAAGGCAAAATGTCCTAAAGATTGAAACAAAATAAGCCTTGAAAGATGTGATAGAGATCCAATTAAAATTAGGCAGCATCAGCAACAGCGTCAGTATAAAACAACAGCCACTGTAATGAAAACATTATTGTACGCAAACTGAATAAATGTCAAGTTGATCGCTAGACGATAAGCATGGAATGTTTTATAAACAGTTAATTTAGAAGAACGGCAATTACAATTGAGGCATGAATAATTTTTAACTGCTTACCAGTATTAATTCAAATTAAAATAATGCCATATCCGACACAATACTTCCGCACCATCTTAGACGCACGCTCGGACGGTTTGACATCACCTACCGCTCTGGGTCATGAATATTCATTGCCTCCATTGGCAGACCAACAACTTACAGCCAACAGCAGCAAGGTAAAATTAGGTGAAATGCACAACTGGTGAGACGTACTTATCAGCAGTAAGAAAACATATTACCTAAACACTCCAATTACATGGTTAGCATCATAAAACACAATTACACGAACAGCCTTGGAGTTAAATAATAGCAGCAGAAGCTTAAACAACGCTGATTACAAACAGGATAATGATTACTTGGAGACCATTTTAAACTTCCTAGTTTTTATACATTCTAGTGTGAACTGTTTGCAGTAACAATGTGTAACAAAAAGGAAAGGTGTGAAACAATCTACAGCCATACATCACTAACCCACATCTCCAATGAAAATGCAATTTGCATTTGCAGACTCCTGGTGTAAAATATGATATTTGGAGAGGTCTGCATTATACAACAGCAGGAAGTGGTGTAAAAAATGATACCATAAAAAAAAACATATCTAGCCAATTATTTATGAGTTTTCTTTTCTTTTTTTTTCTTTTTATTGTTTTATTTTTTTATTTTATGATATTATTAGTATTATATATGTCCCAACTGACTAACCCACTGACTTTAAACCCTTAATAAAGTGTATAAAAACGAGTCCTGTTTCCGTAGGCATCTGTAACATCTGTTCCTCTAGCTGCCTAACATCTTTGTACGGCCTGTACGGCCTCTTCTGCAATTAAACGAGCCACCCAACGATCTGTGACATAACTGACTTGCTGAACGATATGTCTTTACACCAGGAGACAGTACATGCAACCGCTGACTTTTTCCGGCAGAGCTGGCTCGCACCATCGAACTTGCTCGCTTTCCACGACGCATTATCCAGTGTGATTATGAAAACAAAATCAACGTACATTGTATAAACTGAGAAAATAAAATCCTATTTGAAATATTAATACCAACTTACTGGAATAATTTTTGTTTATTTAGTTATTTTTATCGTTTTTTTTCGGTTTTTTTCGTTGTTTTTTTTAAAAAAATATTTATTTGTTTATTTTTTTTTTGTTTTTTTTTTATATATTTATAATTATTACGATTATTATTATATATATATATATATATATTCATCATTGTTATTAGCCCACTATCATTATAAAATTATTTATTTATTAAGCTATGCCGTAAACATTTTCAGTTAGAATGCAGGGGCGAATCCAGGATTTCAGCTTAGTTGGGGCGTAAGATTTTGGTAAATTTTCGGGTACATCTATAGCCTTATAAAACGGATGCGATAGTGCATTGCTAGGGTAAAACAGTCCGTTTTCAAACAAAAGGAATTAACAATGTGTTAATTAAACAACTCATTAGCCATTATGCGTTGAGCGAGCGAAGCGAGAGAGAACATTTTTTTTTTTTATTATTATTATTTATTTTTTACTGAGGGCGTGCAACGAAATTGTTTGTTATTTTATCTGCAGTAACATGGACATACATGTATGAATAAAAAAGGGGCGTTCTCAAACAAAAGGATTTAACAGTGTGTTAATTAAACCACTCATTAGCCATTATGCGTCGAACGAGCGAAGCGAGCAAGAACATTTTTTACACTGAGGGCGTGTATCGTAATTGTTTGATATTTTATCTACAGTAACATGGACATACATCCTTTGATATTTGATATACAGTAACATGGACATACATGTATGATCCGGATATTTTAGGGGGCGCGCACACCCCCCCCCCCCCCACCGCGGTGTTCTATCAACTACTGACCCAGTTAACTTGAAAATAAATGCAGTATAGGCTGTAGCCAGTAGGCAAGATAATAGTTGCATTATTACACTTTAAACCTGCGACAGGCTCTGCAGTGAAGTAAAGGCACATTCCACTTTGGAATTGAGGGTCGCAGGTGGAGTAGTTTCGCCCAAAACCTCGCTTAAAACGAACGCTTTAAAAAACAAACAAAGCAAAACACGAAGTTATCAACGTTTAGACTCTATTTAAATTCGTCAACGTCGACGCCACACATAAAACACGCAATATGAGAGTAATATTAATCAACGTTTACCTACTCCCTGGCATGACGTCATTCATAAACCACGCAGCATATTTAGGGCAAAACTAATCGCGTGGGAAACCCCACATTTCGGGAATATTAATTAAATAATATACGAGAACGTTGTTATTTATTTATAGTTATATCAATTAGTAAAGGAATCGCACATAATATAAACAAAGAAAGAGACGAAATAAAGCGTACGTTAATTGAAAGAAAAATTGTTCTGACTAGAATCAAAATGGCCGACCTAGTAATGTGAAATAGGAGACTATATTTACATCGACCAACAACGTATATACTGTTTGACTCAAATAAAACGAATACAACCTAATCGAAGATAAAATCATGAGCAACAGGAATATGACAAAAATAATTGATAGATCATGCGAGTATGATTTCAATGAATTTAAATTGTTAACATAAGCTAAAGCACAGTACCTCGATGTGAATCCAAATGGCGGTGTAGATCTACGAACACTGCACCGTGAAATTTACTCCCTAAGTTCAAAACGCTAATTTTGTGTCATCCAATAACCGTTGACTATAACAGATATTATAGTCAGTAATAAATGCAAAGACATCACAAACACAAAAGGGTTGACAAACCGAGAAATCGGACTGCCTCGTCGAATTCCGTAATCCAGTATTTGTACCGACTACGGAAATTTAAAGAGGAATTCCGATTGATATCTAGCTGAACGGCAATGTCCGAGCAATGGTTCTGCTTTCTTTTGCATAAATACACTAGTGCATTATGATATTTATCACACTCCCACACTCAAGTTATGTGAAAATTATAGGATCGTAAACGAGTGTTTCATTTCCATATTATTTATGAAACGATTTATGATTTGTTTTTATTTTAACAAGCGTTTGGGCGAAACAAAATTATTACTAATTCATAACGAGTCGAAAGAGCCCCATAAGAAAATTACATAGCAAAGTGAAGGAAAATACAAAGTGGTTTCCTTCTGTTGCTGCTCTGCGCTGCATGAAACACTGCAATACTATCACTGGAACCAGTATTCAAAAATAGTCATTACACCAGTAAAGTCGTTTACTTTTTTCGTCAAAAATCTGTTCTAAAACCATAGTTACATGTGTAGCTAACGGCATGCAGAGTCTGAAAAATCATTGTCTGAAAACAATCAGAACATAAACAAGAGCTGACGGAAGGACAGAACGTTCGACTATTCCTAGTCAATTTTAAACAAAGCCACCGCAACTTGTTCCGCCCTCCTGGTGTTAGTTCATTTACAAGATCTTCTTAATTGTGGAGGGTAGGTGAGTGTGAGGTAAGGAAAGACAGTATAAAAAACAAATTGTTGGGGAGAGCAGCTGTGTTGGATGAGATGGTGGGGGTATTGTGTGTGGGTGGTGGGGGGGGGGGGGGGGGGGGTAAAGGTGGTGGAGGTGAATCTGTTGATTGAAAGAGAACAGAACAAAAGGGAGTAAAACACATGTTTTACTGTATTGTTGTGTTGCGTGTGATGGACATCAGGGAGCTTTAGGTCGTGGGTTGTGCGTTAGTAAGACGGACGATGGAGTACGGCGGTGGGCACTCATGGTGTTACCGAAATTAACAGACTTGCCAAATATTTTAACCGGGTATTTTAAGTCGAAAAAGGGCCATAATTTGGCTAAAATGTAATTTAGAGTCATGTAACATACGTCACTGAGGCTTAACAAACATATCACGTTTCTTTGGTGTACTGCTAGTCAATTATATGCAATATCAAAGTCAAAATAAATATTTGCTAAAATGAAAAGAAAGACTTATGGAACAAGTGTCTGTGCATGTCCTTAATAATAATGATAGCACTTGTCAAGCATCTTTGTAAGCTAGCAGGTATTAAAACACATGGAATTGCCATAAATATTTCGAAAATAGGTTTTTAGTGTGCTAAAATGCAATACAAATTTATATAACGTATGCAAGCCTGTGCCCTTGATGGTACTGAAGGCATATTTCAAAATTTACTGACGTTTAACTATTATATGAACAAAATACACGAACTGGCAAAAAAACACTTTATCCAACAATTCCAAGCTGATAAGGGGCCATAATCATGGTTAAAATGCAATACAGAGTTATGGAATATGTGTGTTTGATGGTCCTGAAGGCATATTCTACGTTTCGCTGACGTATGACCAGCAGTTGCTGAAATAATTGGATTTGCCAAAAACCTTTAACCTAAAAAACAACTCCAAAGCAAACGCCGTTGCCAACGCCATCACCGGGATGAGAACAATAGCTCTGCTTATTCTTCGATATCCGAGAGTTAAAATGTCCAATAACAACGACACTTCTAATTCAATTTTCCCAGAAATTAGGAAAAAAAGCAGGCTAAATCATCAGTTTCAGCCATAGAACAAATATTTAAAATGTTGAGAAATAATCGAAAACATGCGCCACAGAGGATCTACGAATAAACACATTTCAGGGTCGTGGGTTGGTGCATTCCTCCGGGCCCCTTCCACTTTAAAAATATTGTCGAAGAATGTAAATATTATGTAAATATTATGTCTGATGTACTACTTGACATCCAAATATAGTAGCAAGGCCGAAATAATGAATAGTTTTCTTTGGAAAGCTGTGTGTTGTGTAAGCTTTATGTTTTATACGTTAGGTAGGCCAGTTTAGACAATTATATTATGTGGACTTGCTATGAAGTTTGTGAAGCACTCATCTTCCTATTATATAATATTTTCGTCAGGTATTGAACCACCGTTTATAGACAAATTGTTGGTATCCCTATGGGTACGAACTGTGCACCACTTGTCGCAGATTTGTTCTTATTTTGCTATGAAAGGGATTTCATGTTGAGTCTTTCACCAAATACCCAGGCAGATGTTATTGAAGCCTTTAATGACACCTCTCGGTATCTGGATGACATATTGAACATTGACAACCCTTTATTTCCAACTATGGTTAATTATATTTATTTATCATAAAGAACTTCAGCTTAACAAAGCTAATATATCTGATAATAACGCTTCTTTTCTTGATTTAGATCTCTCGATTCAAAATGGTAAAATAATTAGCAAAATCTATGACAAGAGAAATGATTTTAATATTGACATTGTTAATTATCCCCACTTCGATGGGGATGTTCCCCGAGCAACTTCTTATGGGGTGTATGTGTCTCAACTTATTCGTTTTTCTATAGCTTGTACTCGAGTTGAGGACTTTAATATTCGTAATCTTTGTATAACTAAAACGTTACTCAATCAGAGTTACCGTTACCATAAACTTCGTAAAACCTTTGCAAAATTGTATTATCGTTACCCTGATCTTCTTTCCAAATATAAAAGTAATTTAAGGACTCTTCTGCGACAAGGACTATCACAAACTGACTGCTATGTTGATGTGATTTATAAACTTCGTAAGATTCTTGGTCATGATCACTTTCATACTACCTTTTGTTAAACTTGATTTTAAGTTTACCAAAAGGGGTTATGACCCTATCATTTTGCAACGTACTGTATGCTTGGTGGTGGACCATTTTACAGTTCGCCACTATGCTTTCCTCTTTAATTGTACGATGACCGGACAGACTGTGGACCCTATGATGACGTCTACCTAAAGCCCATTGGGACGGTGGCGTTTGATGGTTGCCTATGATCTTTCTTGTCGTGCCTTTAATGGTTTATTCTCTTACTGCTCTGGCTTCTGCCAAGTCATTGAGTACCTTCATTGTGGCTTTCTAGGCTATTGTTTTTTTTGTATTATATTTACACGAGCATATTTGTGTTTTACTTATATTGCCTATTGATGCTGCCTTGTTGGTTAGAAATTAGATCAAGGCGGGGATTTCTTTATTTACACTTTCCTGTTTTAATTGGATGACAGTAGGGTAAGTCCTAGGTTTGGTGCACCCTTGAACCGGTTTAAACCCCCCAGTGGCCTACTTTGCCACTGACCGTTCCAAGGCGGTAGCCCTATTGTCAACCCTTTTGTGTTTGTAATGTCGTTTGCTTTTATTACTTTTGCCTTCTTGTTTGTCTGTTTGCATGTTTGTTTCTGTGTTTTGTGGTTAACTGTCCTCCTTGAATGCTACTTTCCCTGTCTTTATTTACACTTTCCTGTTTTAATTGGATGACAGTAGGGTAAGTCCTAGGTTTGGTGCACCCTAGAACCGGTTTAAACCCCCAGTGGCCTACTTTGCCACTGACCGTTCCAAGGAGGTAGCCCTATTGTCAACCCATTTGTGTTTGTGATGTCGTTTGCATTTATTATTGCTTTTGCCTTCTTGTTTGTCTGTTTGCGTGATTGTTTCTGTGTTTTGTGGTTGACTGTCCTCCTTGAATGCTACTTTCCCTGTCCGATCTTTTTATATTTCTTTCTTTGCCTGCTGATCGTTGCCAGTCGGTAGCCCTGTCTTCACAATGCTTCTTGGTATGTATTATTCATCAATGTTGACCGTCTGACTTCAGTGTGTGGTATAGTGCGAACCTACAGTGCCATTGCGTGTGGGTGCTGTGTTTTCTATTTTATGTTTCATTCATGCAGCCCACTGTTTAATAATAATTTATACCAAGGAATATACAAACAAATCATTTGTGTTTGACTCATTATGATAGTAGGTGTAAACGTCGAACAGGAAATGCAGCTATCACAAAACACAGTCAATCGCGGGAACGTTTGCAATACAAACAACAATTACAAAGACAAACAAGAGCAAAGTATGCTACACAAACAAACATAAGAAAGTTAACAATAGCGGTAACGCCTTGGAACGGTCAGCGGTCCACTTGGGTTTGATAACTTCAAGAAATTAAAAAATTGAAATATGTTCACAGCGGTTTGTGTTTTTCTTTAAATTAATAGCATACACTCTGTTAACATTACTGAATTAAACATAGTCGATAACGGGTTGATTTATTATCGTAATAATTTAGTATTTAGTATTTGATAACGTATATTACTCCAATTCAAAGAGCGCAGATATCTGAACGAGTAATCTATATAAATTATAATAATTGACGATGCTTATTTTACAAACATTAGCTTTTCAGCGAAGGCTTTACTTGCGAATTTTCTAATTTGCAATTGTCCTTCAAAACATTTGGAAGCACTATTACATTGCCTCAGATAATCATCGCGCGTGTTTTGATTATACTATACGTACTGCCGCAAATCGTGTCTCAAATATTGTTTTTATTCCAATTAGCGATCAAGAAATATAAAGGATATTTGTGGGGTTTTTTGAGTGAATATAGGATTTATTTTTATCGTAAAGTGACACAACTTATATTTTCACGAGTGCTTTAGCACAAGTGAAACTATTTGAAATTTCTCACTTCGAGATGAATATACAATATATATTCACAACAAAGCAACACATATTCGATTTATTATATACTCACAACCATTGCATGACGTCATTTTGAATGAAACGTTCCGTCGGTGTGTTCTTGGGCAAGACACTTTCCCTTAGCCCCGTCCGTCGGATGGGGACGTAAACCGGGCGGTCCCGTGTGTCGGTCTATCCTCCGAGCACGTTAAAGAACCATAGGAATCTATTCGATCATAAGAGTAAGGCAGGTTCCCGGATTCCTATGTATGCTTCCCCTCTCTCTGGGGCGGCTCTAAATAACCTATACTGTGTTGATGAGCCGTTAAACAACATTCAATTCAATTTAATTATAAAATCCACTATTTCACTGAAACTTATATATTAATATTTATCTCTTTGCATTTATCAGAGATTGGTGTTGTTATTAACACCACAGTATGTACGTGAAAGACAGCTCTGCTAACTTGGTGTTATAGAGACGTAAACTTGTATGTATTCCCGTATTTGTTTTGCATGTTTCGCCATTATGCTTTCCTTTTGATTGTGCGATGACCCGACTGAGTGTGGACCATAATTATGATGACGTCTTCCCAAATCCGGAAAAGGACAGTCATTTTAATATAATTATGTCTTTAAAATTTCAACTATTCCTTAAATAAATCTGTAATGTTGTTTGATTTGTATGCATGTTTTTGGTTGACATTGTGCTGTGACTGCTACCTTTCCCGTTTGACTGCTATACCTTCTTAAAAGCTTGCATTTTAGTGCCCGGTTTATGCTTGTGTTGCTCTAGCTTCTGCCAACTCTTTGAATACTTTCCTTGTGGCTGCCTAGCTTTTTTATACTCTTTTTACCTGTATTGTCTATTAATGCTTCCCAGTGTGTTAGAGAATATAGCCTCACAGCGATACACTGTCCCGTTAAATTGCGATGGCAATATGTGAGGTTTGATGCACCTTAGGATCTAGTTTAAACCTTCAGCGTTTTTTTTGTCAGTGACCGGTCCAAGGCGGTAGGCCTACTGTCAAATCATGTGTTTTTGTGCTGTCACATGTCTTGCGTGTTAATAACACGAGTAATCTTTGGTTGTTTCACTGCGTGCTTTTGGTTGAGTGTGTTTCCAAGGATAGTTAGTTGGATATACGTTGCGACCGTTGACATATACAGGGATATCACGATCAACACGATAACGCTATATTATTCAAAGTAAATTGACTTTGAATATATATTATTTTATTATTTGTATATGGGTGAAAGATTGGTATATTAATAACGAACTCGGAACACAAAAATAACTAACTGTGACGTTGAGTCATGACATCGAGGTAGTTATGCGATAACGTTCAATAAAGCGAATCCTTTTGGTTCAACTTGAAGATATACTGATTTTGAATGTAAATAACCAGATCATTGAACTAAAGCGTGGGGATGTTTTGGAAGTCATTCGCATAGGTTCTTTCTCGAAAAGAACCACACGTCTACCATCTGGTAACAGCGTTCACTATAATTGATCCCAGCAGTTAAATAATCTCTATTTACTGTCGGCGAGATCGTGAACGTTACCCCGCCTTCTTCCTTGTGAATTAATATACAACACAACTTGCTTTCAAAATAGTATTATTCTTGACAATACATACATTTGTGGCGTTAACTTTCGTTCAATGTATTATATTAAAGTGTTTGTTTTTTTATTTAGCGGTACACAATTAGTACACTCGTTATACAGATTGAGCTTATGACGACAGTATAAGGATATCATAATTGTAAGCTTTTATCCACGATGAGAGTAAAATAATGAGTACAGAAAATGTTTTGATATGTATAGTATTTATTTCGTCTAGAAGGAAACAGAGATATTTTCAAGAAGTCACAGAACAGCAAATAACTGTTGCGTAGTGAAGTCTCTAAGTATTACTCGCGTTGTGTTCTTTAAAGAATAACGATTCTTCCATTTTAACAGCATGTTTAATAAGCATATTTACAACATGGCTAAGCTCAGTCTGACACAGTGATTATCTTTGATTGATTCTGACACCCTCTGATCGTCTGATGACCCTGGTCTCTGTTACCGTAATATGCATCAACAATCCGTGACATTGCTGAATTCCAACCCACGAGAACATGTGTCTGTTGCTTGTATCAATTGTCACTCATGTTACTTATTAAATAATTGTGTTTTCACTCCCCATGCCATATACACTAAAGCAATGAAAGTATTATGTATATTATACCCAACTTATTGCAACATTTTAATTTAATGTATTAATAATAACATGTGTATGGGACAATGTGCCGCATCTACCGTGTCTACATTATCGAAATGTCAATGTAATTGATTGTGCGTTTAAAGAGACACGAACGGTTATTTATTAAATCAATTTGCGGTCGGAATTCAGTATATCATTTCACTTTCCCAAATTAATTATTAATAAAATATGTATAATTAATCCCAAATAAGTTATATAACATGTTACATAACATAAGTATCCATAGTTAATAATTAGTCATATTTTAATTACTGAATTAACAATTTAAAAATAATGAATGTTTCACCAAAAATAATCCAAAATAAAGAAAAAACATTTAACTTAGCAATAGAACTAACACACAAAGCATGTCAGAAAAGAAACAAAATATTCCCTGCTTGTTTATAGTGCAGGAAATGAAAACCTGGTGTTTGGGACTTGAAAAATATCGAAAGCAATGGTTTTACGTCCCTTGGTATTCAAGAATCAAGTACCGCCCAACAGCTATTGATCAGACCCAACCCCAATGAAAATATGTTATTTCTTAAAATAACATTACACAAAATGAACGGTTAATGATGTTTGTTCTTGGCAAAAATAAAAACACTCGTCCTCATAGTGTTGCATATATGCATGTAGTGTGTTGTTATGTGTTAATATGAATATTTCCTAATGTTTAAAAATTGGTCATTTTGATATTAAAATAAATTTCTTCTTGAGAAAGGGATATAAAGAAATGTTCATCCCGATGATGTGAATATCAAGCCAGTCGACTTTCCGGTATCAAAACATAGTTTGTGAAATAGTGATAAGTGCAAAACATATTGCGTTCACACTATGAGATTAGTGATGCGGGGCCTCCACTTATCTGTCAGGCCTGCCCTGGCCTGAACACCTATTCGCTCGCTAAGGAATACATCAGTTTACCTTGATTTGTTGCGTGCTACCTACTATAATGTTCGATGTTTGTATAATGTAAACATATTACGAAAGGTATTCCCATAAATAATGCACAACGAATGAAACCAGACAATTTGTCTATTAATAAATTTACCACAAATGCCTAAAAACATGTGCTATAAAATGAGGCACTCAGACGAAATAAACTTCGTATCATTACCTTAACTATAATATCAACATTAATGAATAATAGCAATATTTATGAATGCTAGTTGTTTTAATACGTTGTCTTAAGTATATTTGAATTATTTCGCTGATTTTTTCTCCAGATCAAAAAGGTAATGTATGTAGGTACGCTTGACACTAATCGTTCGGTCATATTGCTCGTTGTCTACTTGTAGCATTGAGCTCAATTATCAACTTTATATGATGACGCCTACCTAAAGCTCATTGGGAAGGTGGCGTTTGATGTTTGTCTATGATCTTTCTGGTAGTGCCCTTAATGGTGTATTCTCTTGTTGCTCTGACTTCTGCCTAGTCAATGAGTACCTTCATTGTGGCTTTCTAGGCTATTGTTTTTTTGTATTATATTTACACGAGCATATTTATGTTTTACGTATATTGCCTATGGATGCTGCCTTGATGGTTAGAGATTAGATCATGGCGGGAATTTCTTTATTTACACTGTCCTGTTTAATGGGATGACAGTAGGGTAAGTGTGAGGTTTGGTGCACCGTAGAACCGGTTTAAACCCCCCAGTGGCCTACTTTGCCACTGTCCGTTCCAAGGCGGTAGCCCTATTGTCAACCCTTTTGTGTTTGTGATGTCGTTTGCTTTTATTACTTTTACATTCTTGTTTGTCTGTTTGCATGTTTGTTTCTGTGTTTTGTGATTGACTGTCCTCCTTGAATGCTACTATCCCTGTCCGATTTTGTTATATTTCTTTCCCATCAAAACATCAGAGAATGTAAGGTGTCATACAAGTAGATATACAATCGAACAGGAAAGGTAACTTCTAAGACAACGCATCAAAACAAATAACAATTGCAAGGATAAATAACAGGCAAGTTATATGTAAACGTAAACGGGTTGACAAAAGGGCAACCGCATTGTAACGGTCAATGGCAAAATGGGCTGCTTGGCGGTTTAAACTAGGTTCTAGGATGCACCAAAAATCATTCTTACCATATTTTTGGATCCCCCCAAAAAAGGGGTTCCAGCTAGTTAGCGAAAAGAAAAAGCTGTGCTGTTGTGGAATTTTAAATCACGGTACACTTTGTAACACGAAATTCATAGACATTGAAGTTCCGCCTTAACAATTTCAGCCATATCAGTTCTGTATTTAATGTAAAGAGATTACACAATTGTACATTACAAGATTGCTCACCTGTTCGATCCATTAATGAAAGTTGGAAGGGATAACAGTTGATGTGTTATGAGTAGTTTTAGCCTTTCTCCGAAAGGAAATATATAATTTAGCTATGTGCCATTCGATTAACAGCAGCATATTATAGAACACAATATATAGGGAAAATTTCCGTTTTGTGTTTCTTTTTCCTTTAATCTATATGTTTTCGTTGATGATGTTGGTATCAAGCATATAGGGAATGAAATAAATAAGCAAGTAACATGATATCATGGCTGTTAAACAAAATCATACATCAACTAACAAGATACTACATCCATTTGGAATGATAGCATGTCAAGTACAAATAATAACATTGTAATTAAGAAGACATTATATTATGTGAAGTAGATCAACTAACAAGACTATAGTCATCAACTACCAAGAAATCCATTGACATACTATCATTTAATGTGTGCATACTAACATTGTAAATAAGGAGATAATATAACGCACGATACCATAAAGACAACTGACATGACATCCTATCATTTCGAGAAGATAGCATACCAATTGACAAAACAGCATAGCCAATGAACAAGATGACATGGCCGTTAACATGATAGCATGATACTTCGACAAGACAGCACAGCTGTATCACAAAGTAATATATCAGCTAACACGATAGTACATCCATTTGACATGATATCATTTCAAGTACAAATGCTAACATTGTAATTAAGAAGACACTATATTATCTGAAGAAGACAGCATATGATCAAACAGGATACTATGCCTTAAAAAAAGAGTATGATAATGGACCTTTGGAAACGGCCGAGCACGACACATACGAAATATTGAAGTCTCGGTTTGATTGAGACTGTTCATGAGTGGTAGTGAAATATGCTAGCTACCGCTCACGCCCTCTAGCCCCGGGTTGAGAAAAACTCAATATTCATAAAATCAACAGCACACAATTTTAACCATCCCGAAGATGGCATGCATATGGCGGTGGACATGGAGTTATCCTTCTGTAACGTATTCCCCATGTCGTACGGCGTATGGTCCCAGTATCTAATAAAATGAAATGCCCCGAAAAGCGAAATAAACATAATGGAATTTAGTTGGGAGCAGCGGTTATGAAGCCTGGGTATAAAAAGCAGACAACATATCCTATGAGTGGTTAAACAATACCCAGAGCCTTTTATCGGCCGGAGTAGTGGAACCACCGAATCAAAAATTAAGTAAGAAAACAAAAGAAATTGAAAATGTACCACCGATAACTAACTATAAGTATCGGGCTCAGCGATCTCCAAAGATCGAATGAATAACAGTACTGATTGCAAGCGCGGGGAGACGTTTTACTGCCGCCACACTGCACAAGCAACCCCACTGTGCTATAAAAAAAGAGTATGATAATGGACCTTTTGGAAACGGCCGAGCACGACACATACGAAATATTGCAGTCTCGGTTTGATTGAGACTGTTCATGAGTGGTAGTAAAATATGGTAGCTACCGCTCACGCCCTCTAGCCCCGGGTTGAGCAGAACTCAATATTCATAAAATCAACAGCACAAAATTTTAACCATCCCAAGATGGCATGCATATGGCGGTGGACATGGAGTTATCCTTCTTTAACGTATTCCCCATGTCGTACGGCGTATGGTCCCAGTATCTAATAAAATGAAATGCCCCGAAGAGCGAAATAAACATAATGGAATTTAGTTGGGAGCAGCGGTTAACGCAACATCCGACAGTTGCGGCGCTCCATATCTATACTACCTAATGACTTCATCAGATTGCATTGAACTCGACTCGAATCCCCTATAGTATTAAAAAGCATAGTGATTTAAAAAGCACCTTGCAAGCCACTTTTCATAATCAACGTTGTGATGACAAGTCCGTGTAATGACAGAATATTGCCATATTAGAACTGATTTGATATGCATTTCGAAATGTATAACTATTGCGGGCGTATACAAATGCGATACAACAACACTGAAATGAGTTGAATCGTTGTTTAACGGCTCATTATCACTTTGTTATTTTATTTCAAGCCGTTACAGAGAGAGAGAGAGAGAGAGAGAGAGAGAGAGAGAGCATATGACTCTTGGTAACCCTGCCATACTCCTACTATCGATGGTTCTTTAATTTTACGCGCTTGGAGGATAGACTCTTATGACCGTCGCTTTATTTCACCATCCCATGGACGCGACTTGGCAACTGCCCCCAGGACACACCGAAGTAATACAGTAGTACCAGCGAGGCTCGAATCGTTACAGCCAACCTGACACATGATACTCAGATGAAAAGTATGAACAATATGAAACGACGTCAAGAAATGTACTAATACATTCCTTGCTTGACGTTCAGCATATACAGGGCATTGTTAGGACTGACCGACCAGGTGTCAGTATACTGTGACTCGGTGTAGTATCCTATGTCGCAGTATTCCACTGTAGCAGCACTATAAAGAAATATAAAAAGATCAAACAGGGAATGTAGCATTCAAGGAGGACAGTCAACCACAAAACACAGAAACAAACACGCAAACATATATATGTATTTTTGGTTTTCTGGCTCAAAGCTCTCGCTTTGCTCGAGTTTGATCCAAAAACACCCAAAATACATATATATGAAATGGTACCTACTTACTCAAGTTTGATTTTTTAAAATCTGAAAAACAAGTATGTACAAGAAATAAAATATGAAATGGTAGATATTTGTTTTCAGATTTTAAAAAATCAAACTTGAGTAAGTATCTACCCCAAAATACATAGATAATAAATCACCATGGTGATTCAAGATAAGAATGTTCTAGATTTTGGGCTTTGGTAAGGTTACGTGATTATTGTCACATGTGATAAGCGTCTATTTATATCAACCAATCGGTGAAGCTCATGTGATAAGCGTCTATTTATACCAACCAATCGGTGAAGATCATGTGATAAGCGTATATTTATATCAACCAATCGGTGAAGTTTTTGGTCTTCCTGACTGGTATATAAAACAGTGAAACTACGGGTTAGTAACACTCTTGACATGGTGACATACCCTATGGGAATAGAGACCTGAAAGAGTAAGGATAAAACTAGGATTATTTTTCATGAAAGGTAGGTCCATTTAAATTTGTATTTTTTTTTTTTTATATTTTCAGAAGGTTCTAGGTTGAATACAAAGGTGGTGGATCGTACTCATACACATTACTAAAACAATTCATGACACACTTTTTAGACTTTTTTGTAAGGTTGCCATTGCTTCCTTTCTTCCCTGCTCCACTAGTTCTTTTTTTTGAACTTCACTAATTTCAAGTTTCTTTTGTTTGATATCCTGTTTCAAATTATAGTATCTTTTCAGTTCATCTAAAATCAACTTAAACTCTTGCTCAGATATTTGTGCATCACTCAACGCTTTTGATATTAACTGCTTTATACTATTTAACTTAGACTCTGCCAAAGTTTTTATTTCATGACGTTTTTGAGCTTTTACGTTAAGCTTGCGTCTGATAAAATTAATACAAACACCTGTAGCTCCACATACTATTGCTGCTATTTCCAAAGGTAACAAAACTGGAACAACAAATCCAACCCCAGCCATAATAACACCTGCAGATATCAAGGTAGTGTCAATTCCATCTGTAATATTAATACCACGTTTATATTTTTTATAAAGTGACTGACGTATATCTCGTTCTGTAATTAACTTTTTTTCAATTTCTGAAATCTTTTGTAATCTATAATTTTGTCCGTCTTCCACTGGCAACTCAGGATATAAACTTGGTGCTGTCGGTTGCTTCGGCATTTTTTTATTTATTAATAAAAAATTAAATTAATTCAATTAATAATGATGCCACCGTATTTACAGCGGTAGCGTTAGCAATCTTGCATACAAAGTTAACAACAGAACCAGCACCAATCTCTAAAGGACTATCAAAGTTATCATGACTGCGTGGGATGATGTGAAGCGTTATCCTATAATTTGGTTGTTCAACACCATTGACAGAAACTATTACAGATACGTCACCAAATAATCGTTCACATGCTAAACCTATTCCCATAATCCGTCCACGGCGTGTCATTACATGCCCCACATTTGTTTCTGCTCCACCATTAACAAATGAGAGTATTCTATTTAACACAAGCGGACCCTTAGCCTCTGCAAATATTGTTATCATTCCATATTTAAGATTATCAACTCTATTTCTCAAATGATTAAACTGGTTAACAAAAGGCACAATTCGCCTATAAAAATCTTGAACATTATTTATCAAAGCCTCTAAGTCTTCTGTTTTTTTAGGTCTTGTTGGTCCAAATATACTCATTGTTGTTTTTTTATAAAAATATATTTCTAAAACACAACACATAGGCAAACCGTGATTATTTATTTTGTTGCCATACTCATCTCTGACTTCTATTTTCAATTCAGTTATTGCATCATTCATAAGACAGTGATATTCAGGATAAAAATGTGTATATACTATATCTCCAAACTGCTTATTTACTACAGGCACAACACCTATAATAGTGCTTGGTGCACCATTGAAATAATTACTACTCGTATTAACTTGTTCCAGAAGATCATATAGCTGTTTATAAGGAGCTAAATCAATTGGGTAATCTCTTATATTAGTACCTGTCAACCATTTTCTGTCCTTGAATCCCAGCATTTTTGAAAGACCGCTTGACCTTCGTGTCTCTATTGGCGTATGTATAATGCTGAAGCCAATTTGCTCAATACTGTCCAGGATAATATTTTCATTTAGCACTTTAAACTTTTCTACCAAGTCTTGAAAGTTATAAAGTCCACCTGGAAAAGGTTCTATTTTATCTGGGTCTCTTGTCTTTACGATTTCACCATTAATATTATGCCAACCGATAGTGTATGTAAAACTTTTTAATCCAACGCGCTTAGTTCCATCTCTATTATCGATATACTGTTGTAAATTAATAGTGTTGTATATGTTTGAAATTGTATGAAACATTTTTTTTTTAATATATATATAAAATACAAATAAAAATGATTTCTAAAGAATTCAAATATAACCCGGGTGCTATTTAAATACTTTTAGCAAGAAAGTGATAGATATAATAAATCAAAACATTGTCATTACATCAGACGGTAAAGGCTTTAAAGCATCATTTCCCAATGTCTTTGAAAAATACAAACTCCCATACGTTAAATCAGATGCTATAGTCCAAAGCTGGGGAACAGATTGGATGTTATTTTGGCAGAATCAGTTGAATTTTGCTATTTGGTGTGCGACAACTGGATGTGGCATTGATTTCAATAACCATCTAAAAGCTGATGGGCTGGTTCATTATTTCGATTTCATGTCTATTACCAAGTCAGAAGAATATTATTTGAGATGAGTGTAGCAATGCCGCAAGACTCAAATTGGAATGCGTTTAATAACACATATAACCGAAACGCATACGAGAGAATATGCAAGGAGTTTAATGTTGACTTAAATTCGGACTGGAGACAAAAACAAAGCTATAATGATGGTCTAGGAACAATTTATAATTACTGGACAAATATTGGTTATCATCCTTTGATAAATACTGTATACGACAACAAAACGATGAGTTTTAAAGTCTATGAGAGTGATAAAACATATCACATTGATTACATTGCACAAGGATCTGAGGCTGACAACAGCTGGTCTACTTTTATACTAGATTGTTCATTTGGATTTACAAGGGCAGGAGTAGAAAGAATCAATGACAGCATAAGAACATACTGCTGGGCAATTCTCGGCTCACAATCACAAACAAGAACAGATATACTTGAAACTGGAACGGCATTTGATGCACAGAAACAATTTTTAGCAAATGTAGAGGACGCAATAAATAGCCCCATCAACTTGCCCAGTCAAATTTCAAGATATGAAAACACCCTAAAATATGCAAGAAGTAAAGTAAATTTTGTCTATGGAAGTGGATTGTACATGTCTCCGAGTGACATGGAATTAAGAATCGGAATAATACAAGACTACAATAATGAAATTGTAATAGCAACCGATGCACAAGCATTAGGATTGAATAATGATGTAAATGTAAAACCAGTGCCACCAAGAAATATTCAACCTTTTCAAGGCACCACAACAAAGAAATTTTTACCGGAACATTCTAACTTTGATAAATCAATACATAAAACTGTGGAACATAACCCACCAGAAATACAAAAAAATAGCGATTGAACACGAAGATAACAAAACAACCATAATTGTTGGTACTATAGTAATAGGTCTTGCTGCATTACTTATCTACGAGATTTACTAAACCACTCTTTGGCTGCCACATACAACAATCCGCAAACAAACACAAGCAAAGCCCATAGATTGTTACCAAGCCAATTAATAACATTACCTGTTGCAGATAAAAGCCATGATACTATTGCACCAATAACTCCTGGAAGTGCTGCAGCAGCTTTACCAGCTAGGTTGGCAAGAAGTGTACCAAGATTAAATAGTTTTTTTTTTATCCAGTCCTTGACACTTGATGGATCAGGTTTTGGAGTTGGAGTTGGCGCAGCACTTGATGTGGGAATAATAGAATTAATTATCACCCCAAGAATCATACCAAATGCAGTTAAAATACTAACAATAGTAATACCTTGCTCCCTAAACAAGGTTTTGATCCTCTCACCAAGAGTTGTATCCTCGTTTAACATTTTGTTTATTGTCTCTTTTATTCTGCTTACTTGGTTACGAAAAGCTTCACTGTTCTCATTGATAGCATCCATTATTGCACCTCTCTCAACTTCAAGGTCTTTGATGCGATCGCTAATTCTCTTTATCTGGAATTCATCATTATCAGTCTTAGCTTGTTCTAACTTTTGTTTTTCTCTTGTTATGTCTTGATCAAGTTGTGTGAGTTTTGCTAAGTTATTGGTGAAATCTTCCTTGACAGTTGTCATCGCTTTTACTATTCCATCCATTTCACGCTTGTCTATATTTGTTTGTGTTGAAACATCAGGACGCTCATCCACATCCCAGTCATAAATTAATGCCTCCTCTATGTTATCCATTGATGTCTCTATGTTATCCATAATATTTGATAAATCTTGTAATGGAATAGCATCCACATTATCTGGTAAATCGTTTCTTGTGCTCTCCAACGCTTGTTGAGCTTTCTGTGATAATTTTGTTTTACTGTTATACTCTAGCAAATTCAAAAATTGTCTTACCGCCCTTGTTCCCCCAGAGCCAAATTCCTTTGCCAAAGAACCAAGGGAAAGAAATGTTACACTACCATGCTTGGCAGTTATTCTTATTTCTTTATCACCAACAATCCAGTATAATGTTTTACCATTATCTGATACTTTAAACTGGTCATAATCCATTTTGTCCGGTGCCATCTTATATCGTTTTTCTATTTCATTGTAAAAGGATTTTACAAGATTTTTCTTGTGTGCTTCAAGTTAGGATTCTCTTACTTCCCCCCGAAGGTCAGCAAGATGGTCGCTTTGATTAAGAAGACTTCTTAGAACAGGCTCATCAGGCACCATTGGTAAATCATCATCACCAAAATATTCATCATAATCATCTGGATCGTACGTAGGATTGTCAAACTCAAATCCTCCTTCAGCCATTGTTTATTTTATTTAATTTTAAAAAATATATTTAAAAAATAAAAACAATGTCGGCTTACGGAAACAAACTCACCCCTCATAGAAAACTAAGAGAACCTCACGGTGCCAAGGACATCCGCACAAGGGTAGTAATAACTAATAATCCATCAACAATAGACCAAAACCAGCAACTGCTTGTAAGATTTCCCAATCTAAGTACTAATGATGTGATAGTTCCTCGTACTGCTCGTCTTGCTTGTGAAATAGAACTTAAAAGCAGAACAGACGCTAACGCTACTCTATACCAGAATCTGGGTAGAACAATTGTGAAAAAAATGACAATAAGAATAAGTGGCAATGAAGTCATGTCAATAGATGACAGTGATATATATCATTGTTATGTAGATTTATGGAAAAGCCCTACCGAACGATTAAACACAGCTTACCAAGGTATTGGTAAAGCAAACATGTTAAAACATAGAGTTGGCGCGGGAGATGCTTCCTCAGACACCGAAGATGAAGCTATAGCAGCAGCTTATGGAAATAGATTTTGTATTCCACTGGACATTGAAATGTTAGAAAGTCATATGCCATTTTAACAAAGCGGGGCTTGGCGATAGGTTAGAATATGAATTAACGTTAAACGATTATAACAAAGTTATTAAAAGCACTGATGCTGATGCATCTTATGTAATAAAAAATATCTGCTTGGAATATGATATGGTTAGTGATGTTGAATTAGCCAGACAAATAAGACAGCAAATTAATGGTAAGATAGTATGTATGTATGATCGTATCTTGCGACATAGAAAAATAATAGCAAACAAATCTGAAACCCTTTGGAACATCAACATTAATACACCAGCACAGAGCATGAAAGGTATTTTAATGTTGTTTGAAGACCCAGAAAGAACAAGCACAGAAACCGATTACAATCCAAAGATTGAAAAGGTTGAAATGACAATAGAGGGAGTACCAAATCAGTTGTATAGTCAGGGCATGAAGGCATATCAACATTGGGATGAAATCAACAAATATTTTGCCTTAACATCAAAAAGAAACAAAGAGACAGAAATAGTAGCGAGGGACTTTAACTTTACCAAGGTTTCTCTTGAGACTTATTTGACAAAATCATATGCTTTGTGGCTTGACCTTAGAACATGTGATGACAATTTATTATACGGCAGTGGAAGAAAAATAGAAAACGGCAGTGAATGCATAACGATACTAATAAATAAAAAAGCAGATGCAGATCAACCTTTAAATATTTATCTATATATAATACAAGATGCGCAAATCAATTTCGAAGATGGAAGATTCAAAGAAGTACGATACTAGTTTGCAACAAAAATATCCTAAATATCCACACAGTGCCATTATCTGCGGTCAGACAGGCTGCGGCAAAACAGAGTTTGTTCTTGACATACTTGAACAAGAGTATGTTGGAGTTTTTGAACATATAATTATATTGTGTCCAACCATAGAGTGGAACGAGGCTTATAAAAATAGATCCTGGATAGGTGATGTAAGACACCCAAAAGATAAAAAAGAACGGCAAAGAAATGTTACAAGAACTGTTGCGTTTATTTTTCAAACAATATACTGGCAAGCCCACATTATACATTATTGATGATTGCTCCGCCACAAAAGAATTAACAAAGAAAGAAGGATATGTTGTCAAAGTTGGCATTCTCTGGTCATCACGCCAAACAATCAGTGTGGGTTATATCACAGAGACGTAATTCTGTATTAAAAGATTTAAGGGAGCAAGCAAAATGGTTGTGTATGTTTTACACTTAGGACAGAGATAGTTATGAAAATTGTTTGAAAGAAAATGATGTTATTCCGACGCTGGAGGAGAGAACCAGAATAAGAAAAGCTTTAGCTAAGACTAAATATTCCAAGTTAATTTTGAGGACTGACCAACCAACTGGTTATTGGGTTGAATAATTTCTAAAAGCAATGCTTTTTTTCTAACAGCATTGCTTTGTTGCTAATAGTAATACTAACAGCAAAGTAGCAATACTGACATGAAAATATAATGAAAATATCAAAAAATATAGCAATGCTATAATAGCAAAGTAGCAATGTTAATAGCAATGCTTGAACCAAATTAACAATGCTAATAAAAAAATAGCATAATTAATAACAATGCTATTAACAATACTAACAATTACTAGTTGCATGAATATCGCAGCTGGTTGTTTTGTATTTTATATTTATTTCAAGATAAAAAATAAGATTATTAATATAAAAATGAATGCGGAAGAACTATTACAAGATATATCGGAAGGTTTCACGGAACGGGATGAATCAAAGCAACAAGAAACAAAAAAAGAAAGATTATCAGCCATAGTGGCTGGCGGCGGTAGTCGTCAATATTTGGGTAAAGACATACAACTCACAAATATAGATAGCATGCCCCCGGATGAAATTAACAAACTTTACTGCAGATATGAAGCAAGACTTGGGGCAAGCATGACTAAGACTTTAGGCAATTCTTTTATTAACTTGTATGTGTTGGGTGTATCAAAATATTTTAATGTGACAAATCCACCAAAACTGATAGAAGATTTGGAGGAAGACCCATTTATTAATCATGCTTTGACAAGCGCTTGTTGTGAGTTGTATTACAGGTATGGAATGTGCTTAGAACCATTTACAGCAATACTGACAACTGTTAGACATATTGATTTTAATAAAAATAAAAATATAGATAATATAAATGATGGAGAACGAAGAGAGTGAAGTTATACCTGTACAAAAAGTAAAAAATTCAAAAAGAATAGAGGCTGGGAAAAAAGGAGCAGCGGCAAGAAAAGCAAAGCGTTTGGTAGAGCAAGATGCAAAGCAAGATGCTGCAAATCAAAATGCTGCAAAGCAAAATGAAATAACAAAAATAACAATAGATGAAGAGGAACCAGAAATCAAAATAAACGTATACAAACATTATATTCCACCGTGTCTGGTTTTATTAGGCATTGCTGGGTTGGGTTTGTATATTTATAACAAGAAATCTGCTACACAACCTGTGCAACCTGCTGCTGTTCATGTTGCACCAAAAGACCCGTTTGATTGTTTTTAATAATTTATTTAAAAAAATAATATAAAAAATAATATAAAAAAAATGGCAGCAAGAATTGACGGAAAACAAATTGTAAATATGATGTATCACGCTGGAGTGGAAACACTTCTAACTGTTGGATATTCTGAGATTGGCAGAAAACTACTAAAAAGACCAGCCCCTAAAGTGGATTTTAATATGGTAGATGTTGGGATGATGTCTGTGGATATAATGTTAGCAATGGCTACAAAGGATATGCTGATTAAGCAAGGTATTATTCCTGCGGATATTATGAAATAATTTTAAAAAAATTTTAATAAAAGAATGGCAAGTGCAGTAGCAATGATGATAGGTGGCGCATTAACAAATGCATTGGCGTTTAGCGGTCCAAATTATTTCTTTTCAAACATGGGAAGTCATTCAGATGAGGAAAGACAAAGGCATGACAAAGCAGTGGAACAATTAAACGCAGCACAAGCGGAGTGGAATAAAAAAAGAACAGAGATATTAGGTTTTATTAATAAGCAACTGCAAAAAGAGCATCATGCAGAGCAAACTTTTGATGATGTAGACCAAGCTATGAAACAGTATTATTATACAACTGGCAAACATTTGCTTTTAGAACCGGAGCCCAAGTTGAGTGATTTTTATACACCATCTCCGGATCAACAGAATAGAGAAATTACGTTTATTGTGGTGGGCATGGCTGCAACTGGATTTGTGGCGTATAAATTGATTTCATAAAAAAAATAGTTTAAAACTATAATTACTTTAGATTTGGAATGACTAAGTATGTTTACTTTGAAAAGACTAAGTCATATGCATGATACCTATTTTTTTTGTTGTTTTTACATTGTTTCAATCCAAGTGGTCGCATATAATATGGTGGTTTAGCACTCTTCTCTAATTTATTTTTGAGATGATCAGGCGCCCATACTTCACCGTTGTCTAATAATGTCAATACCATTGATGGGCCATATTCAGTATCTACTATTTTTGTATCTGTAATAGAGTATATTTTTTTTATTTCCAAGTCTGTCCATTTCTTTGTGCTATTTTGATTTTGCTCTTCGAACAGTTCATCAAATCGTGCAGTTGTGATTTCCATTTTTTCTTTATAGTTATATAAAGTTTAATCTTTAGTAAAAAAAATGGAAAAGATTTATTACAGCCCAAAATGATTTTGGAAAGGTTACTCAGCAGTTAAAAAATTGGCAAAAGAGGCTGGTGTCAGTAAGAAACAGGCATTAGAATTTTTAAAAAAACAAGCTGTGTGGCAGATTAATTTACCCGCACCAAAGAAAATAATTAGACCCAGGTTTGATGTTTCTGCTAAGAATGGAGTGCATCAAGCTGATTTGTTATTTTTACCGCATGATACTTTTGGCTTTGGCCGTGGACGCAAGACATATAAATATGCGTTAACTGTGGTTGATATTGCGAGTAGATATAAAGAAGCAGAGCCACAACCTTCCAAGGATAGTAAAGAAGTTGCTAAAGTATTTGAAAAAATATACAGTCGGCATTTGAAATATCCAAAGTTATTACAAGTAGATCCAGGCAGAGAATTTATGGGTGCAGTATCGCAGTTGATGGCAAAATATAATGTAAATATCAGACGGGGCAGAACAGAAATACACAGAGACCAGGCTTTAGTGGAAAGATTTAACAGAACATTAGCTGAAAGATTGTTTGGTTATCAGTAGGCTAAGGAAATAGATTCCCAAAAACGCAACAGAGAGTGGGTAAAAAGATTACCAGAAGTTGTTAAAGCAATAAATGTGGAAACAAAAAATCCCCCTCCTGTTGAAACAAAAACATTAAAAGGTGATCCTATCTGTATGAATGCAAGTGTAAGATATTTATATCAACTCGTGGAACAAGAAGGTGGAAGACGCAGAGCAACTGATCCAATGTGGAGTGTAGATATTCACAAGATTAAAAGTTATATGGTGACGCAAGGTATAAGAGTTTATTATTTGAAATTACCAGCGCCACAGAGAGGATTTGTCAAAGAAGAATTACTTATTGTTCCTGCTGATACCCAAATTCATAAGTTTTTATAGAAACCATATGCATCAGTTGTAATTCCATCTTCTCGAATGTATCTTTTAGTGTAAAATGGTGACAGTGTTACTTTGTTTACTGTTATGCCGTATATTTGATGTTTTATTGATCGCATCATATTCATTTCATGTGTAAACTTTTTCTTATCGAGTAGTGCTTCTTTGTAGTTTTCAAAGTTTATATGTTTTTGAACTACATAAGTGTTTACACCCTTTGCTTTTTTAATGAGTTGTTCATCCGCTCTCAAAATAGAATATAGCTTCGGTTTTAATCCAACATACTCAGCTATAGCAACACCAGCACATTCGTCTTTCATTTTACCCAATACTTTTTTATTTGTATTATCGTGCAGTGGATGGTTTTGCGGATAATCACTCAAGTCATACTCATCTTTCATTTCAGCCATGTCTTTGTACACATCTTCTGTTTTAATTTCTACCAGCAAGCTGTCAGTGTCTGTGTATTCTAAAGTACATTTATCCCCGTATCTTTTCTTTAGAGTATTATAGTACCAGTCATACATCATGTACTTTGATAAATCTAATACTGCCATTCCAACATAAATTGGTTTGTTTAATGTTAATTTTGTTTTGTTTACATGTATTGCTGACAATTCATCTGAAAACTTTATAAGCCTGTTAAAGTTGGGTTTGGCTATTATTTTTCTTATTTTTTCATTTTCAGAGCCGTCAGTTCTAACTAGTTTTATATCAGTCCGCTTGCAAAAAATTTGTTCATAAGTTTGTAAAAAGCTTTTTCAAATTCTGATTTAGCTTTTTTCCTAAGTTCTGTGTTTAGGTTCATGTATGATGCCATCCATGGTTTTTCATTGAATTCTAATACTCTGTGTATTTTCTTTAGTTTCATGCCCAAAGATAAATACAGTTCCAGGTTTTTGTGATATATCACATATTTTTCTTTGTCCATAAGATTGGGAACTAGTTGTTCTGTATTTATCATGCTATTATTTTCCAACAGATCTGTCAGGTATTCAGACAACCATTCTTTTTTTACTGCTAATCTTTCCGGTGCAAGTGGATAGTCATTGTGAGCTTCATGGAGCTCTTTAGGATATTCCAAATCAACTTCGAGTATTTGTCCTTTGCCAGGTTTTGGTTTAGAAAATTTTAATTTTCCACTCTTGTTTTTGGTTTTGGTTTTCCAAACAAAGCCAGAATATGGAAGTGGCTGACTCATTGCCCGCCCATATAAGTTATTAGCATCATAATCCATTAAGTAGCTGTTTTCCTTGTCAGGGTTATAATCAGCCACATATGGATTGTTTGCTTTTGCATATCGTTTTGATACCATACTAATTCCACCACGCATACCTTTTTCTACAAACAAGTGCATGTCAATGTCTGTTAAAAGTTCTAAATCTATTTTAGAATGTTTAAGTAAAGATAATCCAGGTGCTGTGTAGTAATGCAAGGGATCGAGTTTATATGCATTCATGCATGGTTTTCTGAAAGTTTGAAATACATCTGCTAACAAAGTTACATCCGTTTTTAGATATAAATCATGATAGTCTCCAAGAGTTTTGCAATTTAACTCTTTCCATACTTTTTGAGCATGCTCGTAATCTTCGGGACTTATACTTTCATCTGAGAGACTACTTTAAAACTTTTCTATAGGTGGTAATTGCGTTTCCCCAAATCTTTCCACACTGTCCATATATTCGTATGGATAAACACCTTTTCACAGAAGTAAATTTGTTTGTTCCCCAAACTGATTTTTAGTAATTTTGAAATCAGATTTGTCTGTTGCATCAACCAATTTTTCCAGAGACTAAGCCATAAACTGAAAGCCATCCAATAATCTAAGTTGTCCGGCACTAAATGAAATATACTTTTCAGCGTTGTTTGGAATGCATGTAATACTACCTGTCATTCTATGTATTTTTTGCATTATAAGATGACTATCATATCCTTTGAGGTTGTGAAATATAACAGGTATGGGTGTTTTGTTTGGTTTTATTTTCAGCTTTAGGTTGCAGTATTTATGTGCTGCACCTCTGTATTCTCCTGTAAAATGACAGTGGTCTCTTACTTTGCCGTTTTTGCATTCCTTACCTATTTCATTCTCGCATATCCAACAGTGTGTTGCTTTTTCATAATCTTCCTCATTTTGTTGTGTCATGATTAAGGGTTTTGGGTGAGCAAATATATTATTAATGTTGCTCTTCTCACATTCTAAGTGATTTAAAAACTTTTCAACAACATCTTTACCTCTGTAAATAACAGGTTCTTCAGCTTTGCCATCATATCTGACAACCTGGTATCCAAAACCACAAGCTTCGTGTACATTTTGAATTTCAGTTTTCTATCCAAATTTGATTGATTGCGGTTTGATTATACTCTCA
Organism: Cyrtodaria siliqua; assembly: GCA_037043455.1. Lineage (NCBI taxonomy): Eukaryota > Metazoa > Mollusca > Bivalvia > Adapedonta > Hiatellidae > Cyrtodaria > Cyrtodaria siliqua. The sequence continues at coordinate 138,739 of JAWPHD010003793.1, forward strand.
AAATCAGCATATATTGCATAAGACACAGGCATCTGATTTTGAGGATTTTTAAATTGTGTGTGATTTTTACATTTTTGCGGCATTTCTATTCTGCAAGAATTTTTGTTGATACCATCAAAGTCTTCTCTGTGTTTGGTAAGTAGATCTTCTCTTGAAAAGCCGTAAGACAACGATCGCAGAAATAAGTTTTACCGTGATGTTTGTTTTGATCGTAAAGTAATCTATTTAGATTTTTAATCCAGCAATAGTGATATTTTGTTGTTATTGTTTTTGGTTCGTTGGAATAATCATCAGGGTTATAATTGTCATCTATAATTCCTTCTTCATTATTTGGATCGTCTTCATCTTCATTTTCTAAATCAACCTCAACGTCTTCAGAAATTAAAAGGAAGTTAATTCTTTTTATTTCTTGCGGTTGCTCTGATATTCTATATGGAAATACAGATACCCTTTTTCCTGTGCATCCGTAAACATTAATAGCAAGGTTGTTTTGTTTTTCTACTTTTGAAATTTGTGAAATTGGAGTGGGAAAGTCAATGTTATCTTTCTTCAAGAACTCTATACTAGGATACTTTAATAATCTATCAGAATTCTTTTTAGTTGGATTTAAAGCTGAATTTATTGCATGAAACAAACATTGATCATCGTCGTTTTTTACATTTATAATTGCTTTCTTATCAGCTACTGCTTTGGGTAAAGGAATATATGAAGAACCTTTTAATGGTTCGTATTTTGCTATATTTAAGTAAAACTTAACACAGTGATCAATTTCCAATCCAGATGCTGTATTTGTAAATCTTTCTAAGCTTTCTTGTATAAATGCAGATGACTCATCGTAAAACTCATTTATTTTTTCAGAGCTCAAGATGGCATTTTGTTCACTGCGTAACACTGCTGTGGTATATTTTTTGTTAGCGCCGTCGTCTTTAAATAAATCTACAGTGAGACCAAATTGAAACTTTAATCCATTCGTCTTTTTTAGCTCTTTGATAATGTGTTTTGTAATAATGGATTTTTTATCATGAAATAGTTTTTGAGGGTCTTTATATTTTTCAACAGACATCTCGTATGCTTTTAATAAACCACACATTGGTTTGTCAACCAGTTTTAATTCTGGGATACTTTTTTTAGATTTTCTATCATTAAACTCTTTCAGTTCATTTATAACATTTTCCTGTAATTTAGCATATTTCTGCTTTTGTTCATTTATAACATTTTCTTGTAATTTACCATATTTCTGCTTTTCTCGTTTACGTTGTTTTTCAGCACGTCGTCTCTTGAGTAAATTTTCTAATGTTTGAGAATTAACCTCTTTTGGAGTTTCCTTTGGAACTTCTTTAAAAGGTTTTAATGCATTTATACCGTTAGATAGTGTTTGCTTATCTATTTCACCTGCTTCAAATAGGTGTATTAATTTTTCTATAATCTCTTCAGTCTTCATTATTTCTTTTTGATATATTTATATATTTTTTTTATTTAATATAAATAAATATATCAAAAAGAAACAATGGAAATCAATGTTTGCAAATTTCTTAAAATTGGATTACACAATCCGTGTAAAAATAAGACTACAAAAGATTCTAATTATTGTAGTTTGCATAAGTATAGATTAAAAACAAGTCATGTATTGCCGTGCTCAATATGTAAAAAAGGCACAAGAGCAGAAAATAAAATTTGTGCTGATTGTGGTGGAGTTTCAGTCAGAATAATGGCAAGTTATTGGAAATGTAAAGATTATAATGTTGAGTGCTTATAATTTAGACGTATTAATGTTTAATCATATTTTAGTAAAAAAAATTATATTACAAAAAAAATATGTTGTAATTTTGATAACTATAAAAAAAAAAAAAATTGCAATCTTCACTACCCCTATTTTAAAAAAGTTTTTAATAAATCAAGTGGTGATTTACTTATATATGTATTTTGGGGGTTTCTGGATCAAACTCGAGTGAAACGAGAGTTTTGAGCCAGAACACCCAAAATACATATATATCAAACAAACAAACAAGAAGGCAAAATTAATAATAAATGCAAACGACATCACGTAAGGCATATCTAGTCATTATGTAAGGCACTTCTAGTTATTGTAGCATTTGTAAGGCATATCTAGTCTTTACGAATGGCAGTTCTAGTTATTATAACGTTTTTAAGGCATATCTAGTCATTATGTAAGACAGTTATGTAGGGCTGTTCTAGTTATTATAGCGTTTGTAAGGCATATCTAGTCATTATGTAGGGCAGTTCTAGTTATTATAGCGTTTGTAAGGCATATCTAGTCATTACGTAAGTCAGTTCTAGTTATTATAGCGTTTGTAAGGCATATCTAGTCATTATGTAGGTCAGTTCTAGTTATTACAGCGTTTGTAAGGCATATCTAGTTATTATGTAAGGCACTTCTAGTTATTGTAGCATTTGTAAGGCATATCTAGTCTTTACGAATGGCAGTTCTAGTTATTATAGCGTTTGTAAGGCATATCTAGTCATTACGTGAGGCCGTTCTAGTTATTATAGAGTGTGTAAGGCATATATATTCATTATTTAGGCAGTTATAGTTATTATAGAGTGTGTAACGCATATCTAGTCATTATGTAAGGCAGTTCTAGTTATTATAGCGTTTGTAAGGCATATCTTGTCATTATGTAGGGCAGTTCTAGTTATTATAGAGTGTGTAAGGCATTGCTAGCAATTGCCAAGGTGTTTGTAATCATTATATAGCCAGTAATGGGAATATCTATGGCTAGCTGAATACTATAGGGGATTTGCGTCAAGTTCAGCGCAATCTGATGACGTCGATTAAAAGTGTTCGGGCGAAACATCGAATCACAAGTTCAATATGTCATTTAAAGTTTATCTAGTAGTAACGTTCATGACGTTTACACAAACGATACCATATATACGTACTTTTAAGTTCCGATATTTGTGTCAGAACACGAACATATATAATATAATTATGCTTATGAAAACAGGAAGAGGCATAAATATCGTAATAAAGCAATTCTATAGACAACGTTATGTTGGATAAAAGCATTGTTTCTGCAACTTGCAACATACGTCGACGTTAACGAAACAGCAAACATACTCTTATTTCAATATAAAACGACACCTAGACAACATCCTTTCCTTTAAGTAGATTATGACATCGTAAAGCCTGTCAGGAACGGAGTGCATCCTACGTAATGTGTTACAATAGTTGTTTTCTTATATTGATAGATAGTTCGTGTTCTAGTTAGAATCTGAGTATAAAAATATGCTCTAAAAGTGAATATCTGTTTTTCTTTAAGCGTGATGTCATGTGGCACAGTAATACATTAACGCCTTTAACCCTGTATTTACCGTCTCAGTTGGTGATGGTATGACGTCATACAGTCGCCCAGTACAGGTATGTGTTATCAAACGTGCCTATCATATTATCACTGTCTGGTCAAGATACGTCAATAAAATTAAAACATATTTCTGGCGTCGATGTTTAAAATAACGCATCGTATTATAAAAGAATACAGGATTTATTTCAACAAATACATACTGTTACACATGTATCACTGACATTGACAGTGTCACATCTAAATCTGAATTGTGTATTGCAGTGTCGTTCTTAGGGAAAGTACATTTTGACTATTGACTGTTCAGAAGCGTTATCTGAGATATATATCATATTATAAACTGTCTGCATACTTCTAGTATACTACTAATCAGTTTAAAAAGTATAACATAGTCATTGTTAGAGAGTATAACATGGTCATTGTTAGAGAGTATAACATGGTCATTGTTAGAGAGTATAACTTGGTCATTGTTAGAGAGTATAACATGGTCATTGTTAGAGAGTATAACATGGTCATTGTTAGAGAGTATAACTTGGTCATTGTTAGAGAGTATAACATGGTCATTGTTAGAGAGTATAACTTGGTCATTGTTAGAGAGTACAACATGGTCATTGTTAGAGAGTATAACATGGTCATTGTTAGAGAGTATAACTTGGTCATTGTTAGAGAGTATAACTTGGTCATTGTTAGAGAGTATAACATGGTCATTGTTAGAGAGTATAACATGGTCATTGTTAGAGAGTATAACTTGGTCATTGTTAGAGAGTATAACATGGTCATTGTTAGAGAGTATAACATGGTCATTGTTAGAGAGTATAACATGGTCATTGTCAGAGAGTATAACATGGTCATTGTCTGAGGGTATAACATAGTCATTGTCACAGAGTATAGTCCAGTCATCGTCAGAGAGTATATCCTAGTCTTTGTCAGAGAGTACAACCTATTCGTTGTCAGAGAGTATAACCCAGTCATTTTCAGAGAGTATAATCTAGTCATTGTCAGAGAGTATGACATAGTCATTGTCAGAGAGTATAACTTGGTAATTGTCAGAGAGTATAGCCTAGTCATTGTCAGAGACTATAGTCATTGTTAGAGACTATAGTCTATGTTAGAGAGTATAACCTAGTCATTGTCAGAGAGTATAACCTAGTCATTGTCAGAGTGTATAGCGTAGTCATTGTCAGATAGTACAGCACAGTTATTGCCAGAGACTATAGTCATTGTTAGATAGTATAGTCATTGTCCGAGAGTATAACACAGTAATTGTTAGGGATTATAACCTAGTCATTACCGAGAGTATAACATATTCATTGTCAGAGAGTATGACCCGGAAATTGACAGAAATTATAACCTGGTCCTTGTCAGAGAGTATAACCTAGTCATTGTCAGAGAGTATATTCCAGTCTGTGTCAGAAAGGATAACCCAGTCATTGTCAGAGAGTATACCCAGTAGTCAGAGAGTATAGCTTGGTCATTGTCAGAGAGTATAACCTATTCATTGTCAGAGACTATAGCCTAGTCATTGTCAGAGAGTATAACCTAGTCATTGACTGAGTGTATAGCCTAGTCATTGTCAGAGAGTATAAGCTGTTCATTGTCAGAGAGTATAACCTATGCATTGTCAGAGAGTATGACATATTCATTGTCAAAGAGTATAACCTGGACATTGACAGAAAGTATAATCTGGTCATTGTCAGAGACTTTAACCTAGTCATTGTCAGAGAGTATAACCTAGTCATTGTCAGAGAGTATAACCTAGTCATTGTCAGAGAGTATAACATATTCATTGTCAGCGATTATAACCTAGTCATTGTCAAAGAGTATACCTTCGTCATTGTCAGGGAGTATAATCTATTCATTGTCAGAGAGTATAGCCTAGTCATTGTTAGAGAATATAGATTAGTCATTGTCAGAGAGTATAGCTTAAGCATTGTCAGAGAGTATAACCTGGACATTAACAGACAGTTTAACCTGGTCATTGTCAGAGAGTATGATATAGTCATTGTCAGAGAGAATAGCATAGTTATTGTCAAACACCATCACCCCGTTATTGTCAGAGAGTATAACCTGGTCATTGTCAGATAGTACAACATAGTCATTGTAAAACAGTATATCCAAGTCATTGTCAGAAAGTATAACCCAGTCATTGTCAGAGAGTATAGCCCAGTTATTGTTAGAGAGTATAGCCCATTCGTTGTCAGAGAGTATAACCATTTCATTGTCAGAGATTATAACATAATTATTGCAATAGAGTATAAAGTCATTGTCAGAGAGTATAGACAGTCCTGCTGACTTGGTGTTATGGAGACGTAAACGTTTATGTATTACCCGTATTTGTTTTGCCTCTACACGTCTCACACCACATTTAATTTTCCATAGGGTCCCATTGTAATGTTTTTGTTCGTGGCATAGAGATAAAAAAAGATTTGCAACATGTATTTATGCTTAAATTCTTCATTGATCCAACATCTGCATGTTATTAACTTTTAACAAATATTTACCAGATTGAACTTTTTTTAATTTCATGTTTGCGTGACACCTATCAAAATTTAGACAAAAATACAACCCCGTGGAGATTAGACCCATGCTGTGTAAAATGCGGCAGAATTAGCTAGAAATCTTATATCAACATGCATTTTTCTGTGATCTCCTCCTAAAATGCTGTAGATTTAGAACCTGGTAAAGATAAATCAATGTATCCTGTAAAATGTAGAAAAGCGAACTTGTTTTTTTTATCTACCTCCTTCATCTGTAGGGCAGGAGTATTCAAGGGAGATAATAGTGTTGTGAGTCCTTAAGGTGATTTTTTTTCTAATGATCACCTCAATAATAATTGAACATGTATACAAATCAATTACACGCTGAAAAGTGCTAAAATTTTGATTCCATGTTTATTGCTTTTCAAATTATTCAAGTTTTAGTGACCTAGGGTATTGGTCGAAATTCAGGCGGAGTACCTTTATTATTTTGAAAATCTACAGTAGTGATAAGGATTTTGCATTTTCCTGGTCATTTGTGCTCAGCTATGTCTGAAACGTTCAAATATACATGAAAAGGCATCTCTACATCAGAATATAGCATCAAAATGATCTTTAAGAAATGATTATTAAGAAAAATGCTGAAAATAATAAACTCAAACTAAGGGTAACCCGTCAAAATTTTGACTTTCCAGGAAAAGTATCAGTCTCTCGCTTTAATTTTGACATTTTTTCAAAGTAGTCTTTCTTTATTGATATGTGTGTTTGTTTTACAAGCCAATAGCTGTAAAATAAAGCTAAAATTATGCTTATACCTGTATTGGTTTTGAAAATATAGTTAATTTTTAATTAAACATGATATCAAGTAATATTTCAGCTAATTCCTGCAATATGAAGATAACTTGAAGTAACTATATATACACAGACGGGATTTCTGAATAACCGAGTTAACTGGGTCCTAACATGTCTGAAAAGTTCACAGATACACAAGCAATGCTTAGATGTGAAGGATGTAAGATACCCGCTCTGCAGCTCTAAAGCGCAAGGGCTTAAAGATGAATGATGGAAATTCCCATTATGAAGCTTTAAATTGCAAGGCATTAGAGATGAATGATGAAAAATACCTGTTCTGCAGCTCTAAAGCGCAATGCCTTAGCATTAAAGGATGAAAGATACCCGTTCTGCAGCTCTAAAGCGCAATACCTTAGAGATGACGGATGAAAATGCCACTCTGCAGCTCTAAAGCGCAATGCCTTAAGAATAACGAATAAAAGATACTCATTATGCAGCTCTTTCTTAACGTTTCCATAGGGTCCCATTGTAATGGTTTTTTTCGTGGCATAGAGATAAGAAATATTTTGCAACATGTATTTATGCTTAAATTCTTCATTGATCCAATATCTGCATGTTATTAACTTTTAACAAATATTTACCAGATTGAACTTTTTTTAATTTCATGTTTGCGTGACACCTATCAAAATTTAGACAAAAATACAACCCCGTGGAGATTAGACCCATGATGTGTAAAATGAGGCAGAATTAGCTAGAAATCTTATATCAACATGCATTTTTCTGTGATCTCTTCCTAAAATGCTGTAGATTTAGAACCTGGTAAAGATAAATCAATGTATCCTGTAAAATGTAGAACATCGAACTTGTTTTTTTATCTACCTCCTTCATCTGTAGGGCAGGAGTATTCAAGGGAGATAATAGTGTTGTGAGTCCTACAGTCAGTCACTACGCTTCACGTTTGCCTTGTGTGATGATTGGTCAACCTCTTGGGACTTTATGAGTGCACATACTGAAACCCCGACCAAGGGAGGTAGATTCATGAACTTTCTGGTCGTACCCTAGATTGGTTTCTCTTTGGCTGCAACTCCTTTGGTTGTTCGGAACAATTCTGGATACATCCTGAGATGTTTCTTATTTTGTATTTGATATACCTTTACAACAACTTCTTAGTGCTTCTTTTGATAGTTTCAAGATATAATTTATATAAGAAATAATAGGGGATCTAGAAACATTTTCTAACTGGAACACGAACTATATGTCATTATAAAAAGACATTTAATATAATACATTTATTTTATATAAGATGAATTCCGTTCCCGATAGGCTTTAGTATGTACTCCTTGCTTTCACAAAACAGTAAACTTTGTCTATTTGTCGTTTAATATGGAGATACATGTATACTTGTAGGTTATTGTCGAACTATGCAACACGTTGCAAAAACAAGGCAATTATCCCATACTAAACTCTCTGTAGGATTGTTTTATTACCATATGTTTGCCTATTCGTCTTGTATTACCATAATTATATCCATTCGTGTTTCGGCACATACATAGGAATCTAAATATATGTATATATGCCATCGTGTCTGTAAACGCCATGAACGTTGCAACGAGATAAAACACTAAATTACACTTTAAATTTGTTCGATTTGAGTCGATCGCTTTATCACATTCTATAACTTGTTTTTGATACTATATCTAATCACACCAATGCGTGCATGAATCATTTCGACAATTATACTTAATATCGAAAGTATCGACTTCGCCGGATTGCACTGTACTTGATGTGAATCCCCTATAGTATTCAGATAGCGTAGTGCTTTAAGAAGCACCATGCAAGCTACTTTTCATAATCAAAAGTGAAATGACAAGTCCATGTTATGACAGAGTAGGGACATTTTCGAACTGATTGATAAGCATTTAGAAATGTATAACTATTGCGGGTGTATACAAATGCAATAAAACCACATTGCAATGAGTTGCTTTGTTGTTTAACGATTCATTAACACATTGCTATGTTATTTCGAGCTTTCGATAGATATATTTCTGTGTTTTTTTAATTTAATGAGCTTGGAGGATGGACTCTGATACACGAGAATGTTGGTTTATTTATATGTTCTTTTCAATTTGAGCGCTGAAGACAGGCTAATAGCGAGGTAGTGCACACTTAAAATCGATATCTAACATGGTTTATGAAAGTTCTCAATGCTGATTGGCTATTGAAGAGTTTTTTATAAAGCTACATAAAACCCTGACGTCACGTCCTTCAACCGTTATAACGTCATTTTAAACGATTTTCACATCCAATATCCAAAATAACGAAGCTGCTGGTGTTTCTCAGAATGCTCCCGGACGAGCCCCCAAATATAACAAGTGGGGTAAAATCGTTCATCAATCGGGACTCGAACCCAGGGTCTCTGGTTTACCGTACCAGGTATCTAACCTTTGAGCTATCGAGGACGTACGGTTAGGAAACGAGTATTCACCATTTACCTATATCCGGTTACAAACACTCCCATCAGACTGAAATTCGTTCCAGCATTGTTAATTATATATTCACCACCTGTTACATACATATGGTAGCAAGATGTTTCTACCAACATTAGGTAAACAGAAAAACCTTTGCGTACTTGTTTTCACATTCCTAAATAACATTCAGGTTTAACATTAAAATATTGGGCAACTCGTGCATTCGCACGTTGCTGATTTTAAATTAATAGTTTCCACTTAGTAATACGTATTTGATTAAGTTACTTACTCAGAAACAGTATCAAAAGCCATACAGAATTTTGAACTTGATCATGTTGATACAACGTTACATCTGCATGGCACCAAGACCAGTAGGTCAACGCGCCCTTGAATTACTTTGTTTATTTAGTCCATTTCTCACACAATAACTGTCATACACTTGTCAACACACTTGCATCATACACACATATCATGCAGCAACAAGTTGAAAACTATTAGGCCAGTGTGAATTACCTTCACCTATGTTGTTCATTGTCTCCGTTTCGCACACATTAACAGTCGTAGAGCGTACAAATGTCATTCACACTAATATATGCACATGTGTTCCTACCTTAATTGGGTAAAACAGAACAACTTTCACGTACTTCGCATTCCTAATTTACATTGAAGTTAAACATTGAAGTCCCAGAGCTTGCCCTATTGTCCACCTTTTGTGTTTGTGATGTCATTTGCCGTGCTGTTTATTAATACTGTAATCTTTGTTTTAATACGTGTTTTAGGATGACTGTGTTTTGTGAAAGGTAAATATCCTGTTTGACTGTTATACCTACCTTTAGAAATACATCTTCATATTAAAGCGTAACATATATAATCCCATGTACTCATTGTCTATTCTACACTAATGCTTCTATATAACTCTAACGCCCCTTAGCACCGGCTTGTGCGGTATTCTACTTCACAGCCACCTATATTGGGCTCGTTGATTCCAATTGACTAGTAAAATAACCTTGATTCTTAGCATGGGGAGACATTTTACAGCACAAACACACAAACTGCAGACATCGTGTTAGGGAACGTGTATAGATAACGAAAGTCCGAGGTTGCTAATGCACCACTCGTACCACTCATATTGATGATTTTTTTTCAGTACTGTTATAAATATGGACAGCTTAAATGACGTTAACAAACAATTAACAAACAACTAAGCGATGAGTTATCGTTACACATAACTGCAAGTTATTCGTAAGCCATTCACATAAATGTGTGTAACTGTACACGCAAATGTACTTTTTAGTGTATTAAATCAAAACTGTATACTGCATGTGTCACAATACTGAATAAATACTACTATCTTTACACATTTAGCAAACAACTAAGATATGGTATATCGTTGCAATTTTACCAAAACTACTAAGCTAATGTGCATGATATATCGTTACAACTTTAGTAAACAACCGAGCGATGATATATCGTCATATTGAAACTGCTACGATATGTTAACATAACGAAAACCACCAGGACAATTTATATCATGCATATAGCATGCATTCAGTAGTCACGGATTAATAGATCCGATAACGGACATTACTTCAGACGTATTTGGAGTGCCAGATATTCAAAATGTCCAATCCAATCTGTAAAACCATTGCGTGCTGCTTATCGGATGTATTAAACTTTTCATCATCTGATTTAGAACAGCAGCAATCACAAAACACAGAAACAAACACGCAAACAGACAAACAAGAAGGCAAAAGGAATAATAAATGAAAACGACATCACAAACACAAAAGGGTGGACAATAGGGCTACCGCCTTGGAACGGTCAGTGGCAAAGTAGGCCACTGGGGATTTAAACCGGTTCTGGGATGCACCAAACCTCACACTTACCCTACTGTCATCCCATTAAAACAGGACAGTTTAAATAAAGAATACTGATACTGACCGTTTTAAGTTCACAACATATTAGAGCTAGATTCAAATAATTGGTTGAGCAAAATAAAATATGTCATATTATTGATACAGTTCATTCTACAATATGTGTTTAATTTCATGCTGAACCGTTGTAATTGAGCTGGTTTCTACATTGTATGTTTTATAAACTATTTAGAGGTTAGGGATTGTTTATAGCTATATTCTATTGTTCCTGGCAAATTTAATTTATATATTAATGAGTTTACATTCATTTTATTTTAGTTGCAAAACGAGTCAAAATAATGGCGTGATAGTATAATTATGTTAATCATTATTTGTTTTATTATTCCTAAATTTAATGATGGTGGTAAGAAACAATTATTCAAAATGAAATATTGATAATTGCACTAGGCTTCTAATTGAAACTTAAAGAATTTCAGAGAGTTTAAATTGCATGCCGTCCTTTCATTGTTACACCTTATAACTAAAGCTTCACTTCCTAATGCATTAATTTATATATATATATATATAAATATATAAGGGTGAGAAAATACATACATCTACAAAATACCTTTCAAAAAGCACTGGATCCCCGAGGGGATACGAAAATGTTGGAATAAATTAATAGATGGGGAAAAAAACATTTATACAGTGCTATAGTTTACAAAAACTCAAGAGCTTTCGGCTAACGCCTTCATCAGGAGTACACAAACACGAAAATAACAAATACGAAACAAAAAACACTAAAATACACGGCAGTTTAAACAAAACTCTTTGAGAAACAACTTATCGTTTGGCAGTGTTGCATAAACTGTTTTCTTTGAATAGACACTCTGGAGCCAAATGTGATACTAATGAAAGAACATATCTGGTTGGATGAGGGAAGAACTGTACCCTGACATTTAGTTATGAAGAGAGAGTAAAAATGTGAAAAAGATAACACAAGCCCTACCTCAAAAGCTTAAACCTAAAATCGATACTGCAGGATAAAGTATAAAGCAACTCCAAAGCTAGTGAAAACAATGACTAAGGCTAAACAAATTAAATTAAATAAATGGAGATATTTTGATCAAGGGAAGTAACAAAAGTACTAATAATAGAACATTGCTGGTTGGATTAAAGTGAAATTGTACGCTGACATTTATTATTAGTTATGAAGAGAGAGTATGTGAGTGAATAACCCTACTTCTATACATAAGACAAAGAATCGATACTGCAGGATATAGCAAAAACAACTCCAAAGTTAATTGAATAAGGCTAAAATAATATATAAATGGAGAAAATTGGATCAAGGGAAGTGTCACAAAATGTCACGGGTAGAGCGTACTGGTCGCATATAGCTCTTGTATCGGTTACACCCAAAAATCTATTGTTCGAGTTGAAACAATTTCACAATATTCATGATCTATTCATGTAACACGTAAAAGCGTGCACATTTTAAGTGGCCGCCAGAGAGGCCGTGTCATAAGTTTAGTTTTGTGCTAATGCATGTAAACGTATAGGTATATTTTCCTTAAACGGCAAAATTGTATAAGGGCCTCGCGTGTAGATTCAATACTGTAGATTTAGCCACGTTTGTCACGGACTGAACGGGGCAAATAATGATTTGGGCGTAATGTTTGCTATAAAACCCATTGTCTTCTAGCTTTCGCCGGGATCATCGATAGTACTTTGTTGGAACAGAGATTGGACGGCAAATTTCACAGGCAACATGTGGTTAGTAGTTTTATTAAACTTTTATCGTATATTTGTATTCAGTGGGCGGCGCCATCTTGTTTGGCGGTTACGACATCCGGTTAGCATTGATGTTTCTCAAACATAACTTTAGACTAGCATATGATTTTGAAGTTACTTTATTAGATGTAATTATTGTAATTGATCATTAATTGTAAAACAATATTAATTTGATAACAGTGGATAATAGGTGCATTAGTTAACGTTGGCGTATAACTCGGTGATTGTAATACACGATTGTTAACATTAGTTAACAATGAGATGAGTAACAAGAATAAATGCGTGCATGCATAACTCAGTGAGTGTAATATACGAGTAATTTGATCATGTTTATATTACATGTATTAGGGGCATTGATTTAACAGCGACGTACATAGCGTATACATTGCGTTGTAGAATATGTATACATTGCTACTCATCATTAGTACAGCTTACATATATTGATTGAATAATGATTTGTTTGGGTAATGGTAATTATGCAAGATTGTTATGTTTGTCAACCGACATCTAAAACGTATGTATAATTACAGCCTAAGCCATCCAGGATATAAGCCATCCAGGATATAAGCCATCCAGGGTTGGAGTAAGCCATCTAGGTTTGGATATCCAGGAGTGGAGCTAAGCTTCCGCGACTAACGTTACAAGCGGTGGAGACGGTCCCCGTACCTGCGCAGCCAGGTTTTACTAACGACAACCCCCGGGACACAAGGTGGGCCCGTTACCAGTCCTCACTGGAGGAATATCATTCACAATCTCAGTGGAGATTAACTATCATTGCATCGCGTCATCAACCCTTACAGAAGGCATTTGATGACAATCATCCATTGAATTCGCGCATCGTCATCTTCATGAGCTCTCGCGCATCACAGTTATCGCGCTAGATCAACATTGTTATAGCTTTAACAACACTTTAGTGTCTTAGACATTCAGTATTTATAACAATACTAAGAACGTCTTAAACGTTCAGGAGAACATTCTTTTCATAGTTCATTTGTGTATTCGCTTGTTTTTTTAGATAATTGTATATATATTAAACATATTTTAAAAGTTGCATTAAACTTATGTAAATGCATTCACCGTCATTGATTCTTTCCTGAGTTAGCCCAACCACTAAGGTCATCCTGTGACAACTGGTTTCAGAGTAGTGGGATTTTGGGCGACTACGGAGGGAAAGAATCAATAAGTGATCTTTATTATGATATACTAAATCTCTACTTATTATTTTAGAATTGTGTACCACCCTCTGATCCATCAAGGCGACTGTCGACGATCACGGCCACAGCTTGGAAGTCAAGACACGACAAGGGTAGGGTGAGTCCAAACTGTTGTTTTGTCCGTTCTTTCCTTGGCGCGAGGTCGCAGTGGTCTACACGAGTGGGTCTGAGGCACTTTTGCTCAATAATTTGGGTGTTTGTTTTTACCTCCCTTGATATACATATAGTATCCAATTAGGTTGGCGAACAAGACGTTCTACTCATGTTGTGACACTCGAGTATACTTATATTGATGGGAGAAGTAAATATACATGTACATGTTATACACATTTCGATGATTGTTTAAGGTTTATGTCCAATATCAAATTAAGATATTTTATGTAGTGCATATGTTTTGTGGAAGCTAGATACTATCTACACATAATCGTTAGTAGTTAGCGCTAGTACTAATGTGTATGTAACTTGTCCGATGATGATGCCCAGGTATTTACTGAGGACACAGTGACTTACCATTAGTAGTTAAGTGAGTAGAATTATTAGTGACGTGTGTATTGTAATTATTGTAGTTAGTAGTCCACAATGTCCATAGACATGACGTCCATAAAGGATCTTACGGAAATGGGAAAGGAGTTAGGGTATGCTGGAGAGGAGCTTAGAAACTTTGTTAAAGACGAACAGGCTAGGGAAAGGGAATTTAGACTTAAGGAAAGAGAATTAGCAAAGCAGGAAAGAGATGATGAAAGTAGACTAGCTAAAGAGAAGCTAGATGCTGAGAAAGATAGGTTAGAAGTAGAAGGTAGACTAGTTAAAGATAAGCTAGAATTAGAAAGTAGATTAGCTAAAGAGAAGCTAGATGCTGAGAAAGATAGGTTAGAAGTAGAAGGTAGACTAGTTAAAGAGAAGCTAGAATTCGAAAGTAGATTGGCTAAAGAGAAGCGAGATGAAGAAAGTAGACTAGCCACAGAGAAGTTAGAATTAGAAGATAGGTTAGCTAAAGAGAAGTTAGAATTAGAAAGTAGAATAGTAAGGGAGAAGCAAGAGTTAGAACATGAGAGGTTCGAAACAGATGGTAGACTAGCTAAGGCTAAGATGATAATGGAAAGGGAGCAAAAGGAGTTTGATCATAAGTTAGCTTTAGAGTTGGAAGCAGCTAAGACACATAGTAAGGACAGTGGAACTGTAGGGAAAGATAGTTATTCTGGGAAGTTAAAAGGTTCGAAGTTACCATACTTTGATGCTGACAAAGATAACATGGACAGTTACTTGTTACGGTTCGAGCGTTATGCTGAGTTACAGGAATGGACCAAAGATAAGTGGGCAGTTCATTTAAGTGCGTTATTGAGAGGCAAGGCCTTAGATGTATTTTCTAGATTACCTAGTTTAGATGCTCTTGACTATGACAAGTTAAAGGATGCTCTTTTAAAGAGATTTGAGTTAACTGAAGAAGGTTTTAGAAAGCGGTTTAGAGCTTGTCTGCCTGAGAAAGGCGAGTCATTTATTCAGTTTATTAGTAGATCTAGAAATTACTTAGATAGGTGGTTAGAGTTAGGAAAGGTAGCGCAGACTTATCAGGGCATCATAGATTTCTTGTTGCGGGACCAGCTATTCAATGTTTGTAGTAGAGATCTGTTCTTATTTCTTAAAGAAAGAAAATTAACTAGTGTAGGAGAAATGGCAACACAAGCAGATCAGTTTGCCGAGGCTAGAGGTGGAGCTCATAATGTAGTGTCGAAAGACAGAACTTTTAGAGATAGGCAAGGGGACGATCATAAACAGAAAGGCCAGAGTGGAAACTATAGAGGTGGTGGTAGTTCGATGGGTGCTAGAGGAGGTAGCAATAGTGGTAACATAGGTAGACCTTTTATTCGTTGTCGTCACTGTAATGGGAATCATGCTTCACATGAGTGTAGGAAAGCGGTGAAAGTGTCCGCTGTCGTAGACAATTTTAGTGAAAATAGTAGAGTGGACAACAATGTAGGGAGTCAGAACCAAGGTTTTAACAACCCATGGAATTTCGGTAGAGGTAGAGGTGGTCAAAACCGTGGTAGAGGTAGAGGCAGAGGTAGTAATAGTCCGGTTATTAAAACCGAGAGTAGTAGCTGTTGTGTTAAAGCGGATGGTGTAATGGCGAAGATCGGAACATGTCTCTTTCCGTATGCAAATCTTCCAACGGCAGATGGTAGAGTGAACGGCACGGACGTAATTGTAATGAGGGATACAGGTTGTACAGGTGTGGTAGTTAGGCGTAGTTTAGTTACGGATGACCAGTTGGTAGGTAAACAGTCACCGTGTATGTTGTTAAATAAGTCGGTAGAGCACGTGCCAATAGCGAGAATAGATGTAGATACACCTTTCTTTAAAGGGACTACAGAGGCACTATGTATGGATGACCCGATGAAAGATTTAACGATGGGGAACATAGAAGGTTCAGTACTTCCGGTAATGTCCGATTTTAGAAGTAGCATAAGTAATGCCGTAGAGACTAGAGCGCAGGTTCAGAAGCAAGCTCAGGCTTATAGAAAATTAAAGGTTCCTGCAGCCGTAGGAGACATATCTAAAGCGGAGTTTATAGAAGCACAAACTCAAGACGAGTCATTAGGTCCTTGTAAAGTGAAGGCCAAGGATGGGGTAGTGAAGAAGTGTAAAGGGTCCGGTAGTTGTAAGTTTGTACATAAGAATAGGTTATTGTACAGAGAATTTGAAGATAGCGGTAGTAGACAGTTTCACCAATTAGTGGTACCTACCCAGTATAGAACGACAGTGCTTAAGGTAGCTCATGAGTCGATTATGGGAGGTCATTTAGGCGTAAAGAAAACGTCAGATAGAGTATTGGCAGAATTTTATTGGCCAGGCGTTAGTGGAGATGTAACTAGGTATTGTAGGTCCTGCGATGTATGCCAAAGGACAGTACCAAAAGGTCGAGTGACCAAAGTACATTTAGGTCAGATGCCACTGATAGATACACCATTTAAGCGGGTAGCCGTAGACATAGTTGGACCAATTTTTCCAGTGTCGGATAGGAAAAATAGGTACATTTTAACCATGGTAGACTATGCAACTAGGTATCCGGAGGCAGTCGCATTGCCCTCAATTGAAACTGAGAGAGTAGCTGAGGCATTAGTTGATATGTTCAGTAGGCTAGGTGTACCAGAGGAAATGCTGACTGATTGTGGGTCACAATTTACGTCAGAACTTATGGCTGAAGTAAGCAGGTTATTGTCTTTGCGTCAAATCATGACAACACCATATCACCCTATGTGTAACGGGTTAGTCGAACGATTTAACGGGACGTTAAAGCAAATGTTACGGCGTATGTGTACCGAGAGACCCAAAGATTGGGACAAGTATCTCAATGCTTTATTGTTTGCATTTAGAGAGGTTCCACAAGAGAGTTTAGGATTTTCTCCGTTTGAGTTATTGTACGGTAGGTCAGTTAGAGGTCCCATGAGGATTCTTAGAGAGATGTGGGCAGGTGAAGTAGATAGTGATGAGGTTAAGACTACATATCAGTATGTTTTAGATCTGAAGGAGAAACTAGAGGAGACTTGTAAAATAGCTCAAAGTCAGTTAGTTAAGGCAAGTACCAAGTATAAACGGTACTATGACAAGAAAGCTAGAGCTAGGAAGTTTAAGATAGATGACCAGGTGTTACTGTTACTACCGACCGACAATAACAAGTTGTTATTGCAATGGAAAGGTCCGTTTTACGTTAGAGGGATAGTGAACACTATGGATTACCGTATCGAGATAAACGGAAAGTTAAAGACCTTTCATGCGAATATGCTGAAAGAGTATATCAGTAGAACCGATAATGGGCAACAAGGGGTGTTAACCGTAGTTAATGTTGCAGTTATTGAGGATAGTGAGGAAGACAGTAGTGAGGACACTAGTCCCATGTATTTTCCCACTAGTGTAGGTAGGGAGACAGCAGCCGATGTAGACATATCGGGCATGCTTAGTGTAGAGCAGCAACGAGAGATGGGTAGTTTACTCTCGGAGTTCAGTGATGTCTTGTCCGAAAACCCGGGGCAGACAGAGGGAGTGCAACATGATATTGTACTCACATCAGGGGAACCAATTAGAATTAAAGGGTATCCCATTCCATTTCACTCCCGATCAATTGTTGATGAGGAGGTGAAAGACATGTTGAAATTGGGTGTCATCGAACCTTCAAACGCCCCATTTTCATCCCCAGTCGTACTTATTAAGAAGAAAGATGGGTCAATTCGATTCTGCATCGATTTTAGGCAGCTCAATAAACGTACCATCTTTGATGCAGAGCCAATGCCTAATATTGAGGAGGTATTCTCTAAACTTGCGGGATATTCGTATTTCTCCAAGTTAGACCTCAGTAAAGGGTATTGGCAAGTCCCACTTTCAGACCGAGCTAAAGAGATGACCTCCTTCGAAACTTCGCAAGGACTTTTTAAGTTCAAGGTCATGCCCTTTGGTCTCGTAAACGCCCCAGCAACATTCTGTAGGTTAATGAGGAAAGTCCTGAAGGATTTGTCCAACACAGACAGTTTTGTAGATGACATCCTGGTGTTTACAACAACATTTGAAGACCATATTAAGGCTCTACGTAATCTGTTGGAACGGCTACGCCGGTTTAAACTGACTGCAAAACCTAGCAAGTGTCACATGGGTTACGCAGATATAGAGTGTCTGGGTCATGTTGTCGGGAGGGACCAGAAATTGAAACCCAACCCCGACAAGGTTAAGGCAATTCAGGAAGCACCAAGACCCGAGACAAAGAAACAAGTTAGGTCATTTTTAGGGTTAGCGGGTTTTTACAGGAAGTTTATTCCAAACTTTTCGGCTATAGCTGCACCTTTGTCAGACTTGACAAAGAAAGGTCAACCCAATGGGATAACTTGGGGGGAAAGCCAGGAGCGAGCTTTTGTCTCTTTAAAGGGGAGTCTGGTCAAAACCCCAATACTAAAATTACCTGAACTTGACCAGGAGTTTATCCTCAGAACGGATGCCTCCGATATCGGGGTGGGTGCAGTCCTACTGCAAGAGCAAGATGGGTGTAGTCTCCCCGTGGCTTACGCAAGTCGGAAACTATTACCCCGGGAATGTAACTACTCTGTTATCGAAAGGGAGTGTCTTGCAGTAGTGTGGGGTGTCAGTAAATTCCACCGATATGTTTTTGGTAAGGAATTTGTCTTGGAGACTGACCACCAACCGTTAGCTTATATGAATAAAGCAAAGGTAGCTAACAGTAGGTTAATGAGGTGGGCACTGACTCTGCAACCTTACCGGATGAAAATTAAAGCGATCCGAGGAAAGGACAATATTGGGGCAGACTATTTAAGTCGCCGCACATAATGACCGGTTTAATATAATAGTGTATTGCAGTGTATTGTACAATAGTAGTATATGTTACGACAGGGTAGTGTACAATTGTAGAATAGTGTTGAAATTGTAATTACATATTATAGTTAGGTTATAACTGCAGTGGTAATAGTTAACATACTCAAGCGATTGAGCGATCAGCTTGTACGTTTTGTCGCTCGTTTGCTCAGAAGAATTAATAGTTTCTTAACGTGTAAATATTAATTATCATTTTGTTGAATTTTAAAAGTGAAGCACTTTCTTTAAGTGGGGAGATGTTGTCACAAAATGTCACGGGTAGAGCGTACTGGTCGCATAAAGCTCTTGTATCGGTTACACCCAAAAATCTATTGTTCGAGTTGAAACAATTTCACAATATTCATGATCTATTCATGTAACACGTAAAAGCGTGCACATTTTAAGTGGCCGCCAGAGAGGCCGTGTCATAAGTTTAGTTTTGTGCTAATGCATGTAAACGTATAGGTATATTTTCCTTAAACGGCAAAATTGTATAAGGGCCTCGCGTGTAGATTCAATACTGTAGATTTAGCCACGTTTGTCACGGACTGAACGGGGCAAATAATGATTTGGGCGTAATGTTTGCTATAAAACCCATTGTCTTCTAGCTTTCGCCGGGATCATCGATAGTACTTTGTTGGAACAGAGATTGGACGGCAAATTTCACAGGCAACATGTGGTTAGTAGTTTTATTAAACTGTTATCGTATATTTGTATTCAGTGGGCGGCGCCATCTTGTTTGGCGGTTACGACATCCGGTTAGCATTGATGTTTCTCAAACATAACTTTAGACTAGCATATGATTTTGAAGTTACTTTATTAGATGTAATTATTGTAATTGATCATTAATTGTAAAACAATATTAATTTGATAACAGTGGATAATAGGTGCATTAGTTAACGTTGGCGTATAACTCGGTGATTGTAATACACGATTGTTAACATTAGTTAACAATGAGATGAGTAACACGAATAAATGCATGCATGCATAACTCAGTGAGTGTAATATACGAGTAATTTGATCATGTTTATATTACATGTATTAGGGGCATTGATTTAACAGCGACGTACATAGCGTATACATTGCGTTGTAGAATATGTATACATTGCTACTCATCATTAGTACAGCTTACATATATTGATTGAATAATGATTTGTTTGGGTAATGGTAATTATGCAAGATTGTTATGTTTGTCAACCGACATCTAAAACGTATGTATAATTACAGCCTAAGCCATCCAGGATATAAGCCATCCAGGGTTGGAGTAAGCCATCTAGGTTTGGATATCCAGGAGTGGAGCTAAGCTTCCACGACTAACGTTACAAGCGGTGGAGACGGTCCCCGTACCTGCGCAGCCAGGTTTTACTAACGACAACCCCCGGGACACAAGGTGGGCCCGTTACCAGTCCTCACTGGAGGAATATCATTCACAATCTCAGTGGAGATTAACTATCATTGCATCGCGTCATCAACCCTTACAGAAGGCATTTGATGACAATCATCCATTGAATTCGCGCATCGTCATCTTCATGAGCTCTCGCGCATCACAGTTATCGCGCTAGATCAACATTGTTATAGCTTTAACAACACTTTAGTGTCTTAGACATTCAGTATTTATAACAATACATAAACGTCTTAAACGTTCAGGAGAACACTCTTTTCATAGTTCATTTGTGTATTCGCTTGTTTTTTTAGATAATTGTATATATATTAAACATATTTTAAAAGTTGCATTAAACTTATGTAAATGCATTCACCGTCATTGATTCTTTCCTGAGTTAGCCCAACCACTTAGGTCATCCTGTGACAGGAAGTAATAAAAACCGGAGTATGTGTGTTTACATTTATATATTCTCTAAGATGTATCTAGTCCCCTTTGTTGATTCCTACTGGATGTTTTGTGTTTAAGCGTCTTATCCAGTACGTTTCACACAATTTACGTTCTGCGTCGGTCCAATTTGGATTGTGTTCGATGCATGTCAGAGACAAGTCGTTGAACGTGTGGCCTTCTGAACTGAAGTGTTCGGCCGCTGGCGACCTAGCAAACCTACGTAATTTACAATCGGAGCGATGGAGGTTAAATCGGAGGTTCAACGCCTGCTTAGTTTCACCGACATACTGTTTTTAGCAAATCAAGCACGTCATTAAGTAGATGACGTTTGCGGATTTGCAGTTTGTGACACTTTTGATTGTGTTTTTGGCACCGAGTGAAGATAAGAAATAATTTGCGGGAGACATGTATTTACATGTCTGACATCTCGATGTATGGCAAGGGCCTGACTGTCCTGTGGTCTGAGTATTGGAGTCGGGTTTCAACTTGGCTGCAACAAGGCTGCAAGAACATACCGTTCAGTCTTTCACTTCGTATCAGACGAATATGTTCAAACACCAATACATTCGAAATCAGAGCAAGCGAACTTTCGGAGCACCTTACAAGGCGAGGTTACTGCAAGACAGACATTGTCAATGCAATAGACAAAGCACGGAACCTCAACAGAAAAGAACTCCTTGAATACCAGTCGAAGACAAACAGTTCAAAGCAAACTTTACCTTTCGTGCTTACATACCACCCTGACCTTCCCAATGTGAAACAGATTATTAATAAACACTGGTCACACATAGAGGAGTTAGAACGTCTGAACAAAATGCTGCCTAGAAAACCCATTATGGCGTACAGGAGACCTAAAAGTCTCCGCGACATCCTTGTTGCAGCCGAGTTGAAACCCGACTCCAATACTCAGACCACAGGACAGTCAGGCCCTTGCCATACATCGAGATGTCAGACTTGTATATACATGTCTCCCGCAAATTATTTCTTA
Organism: Cyrtodaria siliqua; assembly: GCA_037043455.1. Lineage (NCBI taxonomy): Eukaryota > Metazoa > Mollusca > Bivalvia > Adapedonta > Hiatellidae > Cyrtodaria > Cyrtodaria siliqua. The sequence goes on from JAWPHD010003793.1 coordinate 160,828, forward strand.
TCTTCACTCGGTGCCAAAAACACAATCAAAAGTGTCACAAACTGCAAATCCGCAAACGTCATCTACTTAATGACGTGCTTGATTTGCAAAAAACAGTATGTCGGTGAAACTAAGCAGGCGTTGAACCTCCGATTTAACCTCCATCGCTCCGATTGTAAATTACGTAGGTTTGCTAGGTCGCCAGCGGCCGAACACTTCAGTTCAGAAGGCCACACGTTCAACGACTTGTCTCTGACATGCATCGAACACAATCCAAATTGGACCGACGCAGAACGTAAATTGCGTGAAACGTACTGGATAAGACGCTTAAACACAAAACATCCAGTAGGAATCAACAAAGGGGACTAGATACATATTACAGAATATATAAATGTAAACACACATACTCCGGTTTTTATTACTTCCCTTGATCCAATTTTCTCCATTTATATATTATTTTAGCCTTATTCAATTAACTTTGGAGTTGTTTTTGCTATATCCTGCAGTATCGATTCTTTGTCTTATGTATAGAAGTAGGGTTATTCACTCACATACTCTCTCTTCATAACTAATAATAAATGTAAGCGTACAATTTCACTTTAATCCAACCAGCAATGTTCTATTATTAGTACTTTTGTTACTTCCCTTGATCAAGATATCTCCATTTATTTTATTTAATTTGTTTAGCCTTAGTCATTGTTTTCACTAGCTTTGGATTTGCTTTATACTTTATCCTGCAGTATCGATTTTAGGTTTAAGCTTTTGAGGTAGGGCTTGTGTTATCTTTTTCACATTTTTACTCTCTCTTCATAACTAAATGTCAGGGTACAGTTCTTCCCTCATCCAACCAGATATGTTCTTTTATTAGTATCACATTTGGCTCCAGAGTGTCTATTCAAAGAAAACAGTTTCTGCAACACTGCCAAACGATAAGTTGTTTCTCAAAGAGTTTTGTTTAAACTGCCGTGTATTTTAGTGTTTTTTGTTTCGTATTTGTTATTTTCGTGTTTGTGTACTCCTGATGAAGGCGTTAGCCGAAAGCGCTTGAGTTTTTGTAAACTATAGCACTGTATAAATGTTTTTTTCCCCATCTATATATAAATATATATATATATATATATGTATAATAAAATCTATTTTTTTGCCGCAAGCTTTCGGTTGCTTTTCAAACCTTCTTCGTGGCGTTAATTTTTCATAGCATATATATATGGGGAGAAAATGTTGTACGATCCACTTACCAGCGAATTCGAACCCGCACCTAGGACACCGACTTCTACACGGCGCCTCGCACAATAGCCGGCGCCTTAGACCACTCGACCACCTAGCCAATCCAAAAATATTGGTTTTGGTGGACGGGTCAACCTAAGGTCGTACTACTGAACGTGTCGGATATCTTCGTGCCTTTCCGTCAAATAACGACAAAAATAGCGTTTAATGTATACGATAGAGGATTCACTTTACATGAGTTTAACTTCAGGTATATATACAAGATTTTACCATAGAAAGACGCCAGCCCATACTGATACACCGAATTTATATATATTATATTATTTGTGAGAGAATTAAATTCAGAATAACGAACTTTCTGTAACGTGGGATCTATAAGATACAAGTACAAACATTGAATATTATATGTGGAGAAACGAAACAGCGCCTCGCACAATAGCCGGCGCTTTAGACCACTCTCTCTCCCTCTATCTCTCTATATATATATAGAGAGAGAGAGAGAGAGAGAGAGAGAGAGAGATGGGGCAAACAACATTTATACAGTGCTACGAAACAAACAAACACTAAAATACACGTTTAAACTGCCGTGTATTTCAGTGTTTTTTTTGTTTCGTCTTTGTTATTTTCGTGTTTGTGTACCCCTGATGATGACGTAAGCCGAAAGCGCTTGGGTTTTTTATAAACTGTAGTACTGTATAAATGTTTTTTCCCCATCTATTAATTTATTCCAACATTTTCGTATTCCTTCGGAGATCCAGTGCTTTTTGAAAGGTAGTTTGTAGATGTATGTATTTTCTCACCCTTATATATATATATATTTGTGCGTGAATGTGTGCGCATTCAACATAATTTTAAAGGGACATATTTACGTTTGATTAGATTAATTTTAGCCTTCTCTTTGGACCATTAGTTACAGAGAAGAATTAAGAAGTGCCAAGTCATTTTCTATTCAAGCTTTGTCAACTGAGATGCACTGTAATGAAATTTGTATGTTATGTTGTTTATCTAGAAGCAAACGTATTGTGAAATGTGTTTTCGATCATTGTTAAAACATCATGTTCAAGCGTGTTTTCTGTGTTAAGTTATAAATATTGATAGATTGAATGAAAGTGATGAAACCGATAAATATTTTAAACGTCCTTCAGTGCAGTGTGGCGGCTGTAAAAAGTCTTCCCGTGCTACGAATCAGTAATATTATTTTGAATGATATTTTTAAGAGCCAAGAATGCTTAAAGGATACATACAGTAACCTTTATGCAATATGATGAGGCCTGGTGAAAATTCTAAATGTTGAGTCAGTTACATAATTGTTTACTTTACTTCCTATTTATGTAAAGGTTATGGAAGTTATGTTATTTTCTTTACGTCTTAAGAAGTGTCGTCAAATATTAGTAAACAAATCCTCTTCAAAACATGTCGAGTTTATTTTTGACCTTTGCAATGTAATCGAATGAATATCCACTTCTTACAAACTATTTATTGACTATAGAAAATAGTTCAACAATTACCGTTTCTTTCTTAGAAGAGACGCATCAATAACACATTATTTGACACTAAATCCTGATAATGATGATCCGCGATATTTAAGCTCTCTCTCGTGATTTTTATGCAATTCTCTCTAAATTCTTGAAACATCTTCTGTCTTTTTGTAAACCACTAGTGGTAACTATGCCAATTACGCCGCACTACGTCTCAAATAGCAAAACATGCTTTAGTCTCAAGAATGCAATTATAGTTGATTTGTGAGTATGTGAGATATATATAATCGCATATTCGTGCTAATGTATTATTGAATTTATTTAACTCGTTGATAAACATGACATGATGCTAGAGAAAGCTATCTAAACCTATCCTTTTTAATATATTCAATTATGTACTAAAGGAAAACGGAGACGCAACTCGGGAATTGCCGCTTTATATTGTATATACTGTGCACATAATACTCCATATAAATACCTAGATGTTTTGTAAACAAATGGGTTGCAGCTAGTTAGAGAAATGACAAAAGTGTGCTGTTGTAGACTGTTTAATCACAGTGCACTTGCAACACGAAATTTAGAACTGTTGAAGTTGCGCTTTGAAAATTAGAACCTTTTCAGTACTGTATTAAACGTAAAGCGATTGCAAAATGTCAAATCATATGTTTGCTCACCAATGCGTATTGTAACAATAATGTAACTTTGAAGGGATAACATTTTGGGTGTTATGTGTTGTTTTAGTATTTTTTCCGTAAGGAAAGGTCTCCTATAGCCACGTACTTGTACCATTCGATTAACAGCAGCAATACACATACAATACACAGTAGTTATTTCCGAGTTGTGTGTCTTGTTTGAATAAGTATAAATTATCACTAATATACTCTATATCAAATATCAGTGTCGCAAGATGGTCCTAGTGGTTGGGACTAACACAGGAAATAATCAATTTCGATAACTGCATTTATATAAGTTTAAAATGTGTTAAGACGATTCTCACGAACGTATAAGACGTTCGTATTATTATTACGAATACTGAATACGTCGAATGTCTATAGAGGACACGAAAGTGTTGTTGAAGTTACAACAATGTTTATGATCAGTAACGTTACACACAATTATGATCTAACGCCTTGTATCTCATGCGCGTGAGTTGATGAACATGACACTCCAGTGAGCGTTGATTTTCACCAAAAGCCTTCTATAAGGGTTGTTGACGTGATGTGCTGTTCTTCCAATGAGGTCTGATAAGGGGTCAAACTCGTGTCCCGCGGTTTATCGCTTCCATATACACCTGACCATATTGTCCAGTTACGGGGACCGTCTCCATCCACACATTACGTTATACTCTCAATCATCTAGTGGGCCTACACACCCAATGTCACAACCTGACTTCTATGGTGACGTGATTTACAAACTTCGTAAGATCTTTGGTCATGATCACTTTCATACTATCTTTGTTAAGTGTGAGGTTTGGTGCACCCTAGAACCGGTTTAAACCCCAAGTGGCCTACTTTGCCACTGACCGTTACAAGGCGGTAGCCCTATTGTCAACCCTTTTGTGTTTGTGATGTCGTTTGCATTTATTATTACTTTTGCCTTCTTGTTTGTCTGTTTGCGTGTTTGTTTCTGTGTTTTGTGGTTGACTGTCCTCCTTGAATGCTACTTTCCGATCTTTTTATATTTCTTGTTAAAAGGTTTATCAAAAGAGGTTATGAACCTATCATTTTGCAACGCACTGCATGCTTGGTGGTGGACCCATTTACAGTTCGCCACTATGCTTTTCTCTTTGATTGTGCGATGACCGGACAGGCTGTTGACCCTGTGATGACGTTTACCTAAAACTCAAACGAACGTTGACGTTTGATGTATGTCTGCAGTCTTGTCTTTGTGGTTTATTCTCTTGTTGCTCTGGCTTCTGCCAAGTCATTGAGTATCTTCTAGTAGAACTAAATCAAGAAAAGAAGCGTTATTATTAGATATATTAGCTTTGTTAAGCTGAAGTTCTTTAGGATAAATATAATTAATCATAGTTGGAAAGAAAGGGTCAATGTTCAATATGTCATCCAGATACCGAGAGGTGTCATTAAAGGCTTCAATAATATCTGCCTGGGTATCTGGTGAAAGACTCAACATGAAATTCCTTTCATAGCAAAATAAAAACAAATCTGCGACAAGTGGTGCACAGTTCGTGCCCATAGGGATACCAACAATGTGTCTATAAACGGTGGTTCCATACCTGACGAAAATATTATCTAATAGGAAGATGAGTGCTTCACAAACTTCATAGCAAGTTCAGATAGTATAATTGTCTAAACTGGCGTTAGTAAAAAACGCTTTTATATTATTACATGCCAAAAATGTAGTATTTTCTCGATTAGGATTAACTGGAGTATATGAATTGGTGCTGCCGAGTTCCAGAGATAAAACATTGACGTAATGTAGGCGTCAAACAATAATTACATTATTAGCAGCTTTATCTGCAGGAACTAAAACAAATAAATTATGAAATTCCTGAATTCCCGATTTTAAATTACGAAAGGAAAACCTAGGTCTCGGAGGAATTAAAGCGGGGTTAGCATTATAAAAGTTAATACGTGTATCTATAATTTTCAGAATTGACTTCTTCCAAGTAGAAAGTGAGTTTGGGTCCGCATGTTCTCTACGACACCATATGATACTACAATCCTCAATGGAGTGGGCGATCTGGGCACGACAGGCATTAAAATCAATAGTTGAAGGTAATCTATATTTAGGACCTTTCGAAAACAAATGCCGAATACGTTTATCCAATATATCAAAATTACCATTGATGACATGACCTGCTGGAGCATAGCAAAATGTTGATGTGTTGCATTCACATTCCTTAGGAGTATTATATATATATATGTTTTATTCAAAATTCCAATAGGCCTTAAGGCCCGTGAGGATACAAATAGTTAACACAATACAATGACAGGTAATACTAAATGAAACAACATAAACAAATGTACATATGGAGAAGATGGTATAAATATGTTCATATCATTAAATCATCTGTTTTATACACACAGTCTTTCACTATGTAATACAAAATATGAGTAAGCCCACGCGAGATTAAAATTCACATTACATAGACATTGCTTTGTAAATATTTGTATTTTATTTATTTTACATTTCTATTTTACGTATTATGAATATTGTTTTATATATTTTTCATACACATGACTATAAACATATAAAGACATATATTTAAATGCAATATGTAACCATCATGTTTTCAGTTTTTATATATATATATATATATATATACACACACATATATAATATATATTATATATATATTATATATATATATATATATATATATACCTATATATATCATCTGATAAAGATTTCAAGCACTAAACAAACAAATGATACATAAATCATGACGATTACAACAAAATACATGTGGCGTTGCACAGTATATCGTCTAGGATATTAATTTAAGTAAATCTATATATCATAGCACAATCAAACATAACCAAAGATTTTGCATATACAATGCAACTGAGTATACACTTCTCAAAACTGCTAACTACACCGCTCACGTTTTGGGTTATATATATCGATGGGTTGAATGTTTTTCAATAAAATAAAAAGGAAATACCAATTCAATCATTTTTACATCATTTCATTTTATTTTTTTCATGGGCAATGATAGAACTAAACCACAATAAGCAATTACAAACGACCCATGTAAACACTAAAGTCACACTTTTATGAACAAGAAATGAAAAGTGTGACTTTAGTGTTTACATGGGTCGTTTGTAATTGCTTATTGTGGTTTAGTTCTAGCATTGCCCATGAAAAAAATAAAATGAAATGATGTAAAAATGATTGAATTGGTATTTCCTTTTTATTTTATTGAAAAACATTCAACCCATCGATATATATAACCCAAAACGTAGCGGTGTAGTTAGCAGTTTTGAGAAGTGTATATTGCGTATTATTATGAAATACAAAGTGAAACCAAACTTTAAGACAATGCATAGATAATGCAGATGTGTATATACAATAATTGCATATATTCTACGTCTAAAAAAAAACAGCAAAAAACAAAAACAACAACAACAACAACATTACAACATTACTTACACACAATTTAAAACTTTTGAAATGATTAGTTATTGGAAAATAATATCCTTTCGGATTTCAAATGCTTTGTATACAAATACACTAAGTTTTTTCAATTTGTTTTTATTTTCGCAGTTATTAGCTCTAAAAATTTCAGCATGCTGGGCCTTTTCCAATAATATTTATCAATATAATTTAATCTAATACCATTATAATTTGTGCACTCTATTATAAAATGATACCCGTCTTCTATCTTGTTACAAACTCTACATTTTCTTTCATCTAATGGTATACTTAATGGTCTATGCCATCTACCTGCATCAATTTCTAAATTATAGGAGGAAAGTCTCAATCTTGATAACGCTTGTCTAACTTTTGGTATATTTTTACAGGTTAAATAATGCTTAAGACTATAAGTATCACATGCGTTTCTGTAAAAAATAGCTCTGCTTGACTGTTCTAAACGTGAATGCCAATTCTGTACAAAATTGTCATGTAATCTTTGTTTTACCAGGCTTAAAAATATATCGCTATTTCCAACTTCCTGATATAGCCATGCATCAAACAATCCAAGATTTCCCAATAATGTCTTAAGCAATGTAACCCAATTCGTTTTATTTGGCATTACCTCGGCATCAGTTCTAAGCTTGCTGTATACATATTTAATAAATTTATTTTCATTCGAGTAAATGATTTTTAACCAATATTTTATTATTAATACATATCTATGTGTAATCAATGCTGTTCTCCCTAACTCCCCGTAGATAAAATCATTTTGAGCAGATCGCTTTACATGCAAAATGCTTTTGCAATATTGCGTATGTACTCTTTCAACACAAAGTCCTGTAGAAAAACCCCACACTTCCGCGCCGTAAATCAAAATAGGTTTTTTAATTTTATCAAATAAATCTAATTTATGTTTTACTGATATGTCAGTAAATTTATAAAGGTATCTGTTTAACATAAACACTGCTTTTCCGCTTGACCCGCCAACATGTTCTGTGTTTCATTAAACGAACCATCTTGAGTGAACACAATGCCAAGATACGTAAAAGCGTATTATGTACTATATCAAGGTTGTAGTTGAAAAAATATTTCTAATAGGCTTTTTATACTTATTACAAATTACAGGACTTTCGGAATTTTTGAAATATTTTGGGATAGAATCAACTACATGAGTATCTCGAAAAATACTAGGCATGTCAATGAAATCAATACCTTTATTAATATATAGTAGTTTTAGAAAATGCCTGACGATCAGACTCCTTGTCAGTATGGGGTCGGAGAACATGTTGTGTGTAGCTTTGAACTATGGAAGCAGTGTTATACAAGGGTTCTGTACGAATGAAAATTTTGTCGGCTTCCTCGTCGATCAACTTTAGTGAAGAAATGGACAAAGAGGTAAGCCGTGAAAGCGTAGAGTGCTTTCCTGACTGTTTAAAAATAGTATGTAAATCAGCGACATAAATAATTACACGCGATTTACCTTTGATGTTACCATTACGCCTAAGACCATGAGACCTAGATTTACGCTTTCGAATAGAAAATATAGAAAAATGTCAATATTAGGATCTTTAGAAATATTTCCTTCTTGATAAATATTGTCATTAAGGCCGAGTGGATAAGGTGTCTGTACATTTTTCATCCACTTAAGTTCTGCAATATGTCCAGCTTTTATTTTAAAGCTTTTAGTAGCATCATTATCAAAAAATATATATTCAACCGGCTGAACAGTTACGTTATTAAAAGTATGACCTGACTGACGAAAGTGTTGGTACAAGCATTTTTTAAAACTTTTTAGGATTACTTGCATTATATTTGTGTTCACGAAATCGAACTTTTAAGGATCGACCTGTTTGTCCAACATATTGTATACCGCAACTTGGTGCATTTCATGTCGGAACATAAATGACGTGAGATGTACGTCAACATTTGAAGCTAGACATACATTAAACAATCGACCATTAACAGCTGATTTAATGGTGGACTTGCAAGATAAATAATTGCAACCACTGCACCTCTTAGTATTGCACTTATTAATAGAGAGAAACACCCTGCGCCTTGAATGAACTAAATGATTTCTGAAAGGAGATTTTATATGGTATTTCCTCAAAACAGGTGATCGTAGAGGAGTTACAGAAACTTTTGAAACATAATTAAAAATACTAGTAATATTATTAGAAGGAACATGAAACGAGGTTGCCGAATGAAGAGTTAAAGGTGTAAGGCGTACATATGGTTTAGTTCTAAGAAATGAAGAGTAATTTTGTGGAATTTGTATTGATGACACAGAGTGTAACCGAAGAGGTGAAAGATTTCTTTTTAAAGTTTTAACTAATAGACTCAAGATTTAAAACGAATTAACGACGCTGAACACGATTGTTGTGGTATTGTGTCATGTGTAAATTCATTTTATTTCAAAAAAATGATACTATTCTATGAATAGCATATATATGGTCCTTTTTAAGTGTAGGTATTGACGATTTAAAAAAAATGGGGAAAGGCTTCGAATTGTACTAGTGATCGGATAATATGTTTAACATTTAGCTAACTATTCGGCCAAACTAAGTATCCGCAGCGATGGCGGCAGCATCCTGCCGGTACTGTGTGACGGCTTTAGTGCCAACACCATCTTTAAATAACGTCCAAGTTGATGTCATTTTAAGATAAATTGTCAAATTGATACATGCTTGTAAATCAGGTATTACATGATTTATGCCCTTGCACATGTGCATGATTTACAACTGAGATTTCCCAAATGCCTTTTACTGTTTAGTCAATAATTTAAAGTTCAAGGTCACTATGAGCCTAAACTTCAAAAAAAAATCTGAATGATGTATTAATGTCTGTATAATATGTATTCATGAAATTGTGAAGGTGTGCTTCCTTTGAATTTAAACATATGCCTATTAATGCGTCATGCTCGGCCGTTTCCAAAGGTCCATTATTATACTCTTTTTTGATATGTATATCTTATAATCCTCATGAAAGTGGTCTCTTAAAACCCAAGGTTAAATTCAAGATATCCATCACAGATAAAAGGAAAAGTTTGATGTAACGGTCGAAAGAGAAATATAGCAATCAATGACCACAGTCAAACGCAAACACGCACAGAAACAAACAACAAAGATGAATAAAAGGCAAGATGTGACATCACACACATAAAAGGGTTGAAAATAGGGCTACCGACCGCCTTGGAACAGTCAGTGGCAATTACTTTATTAAAATGTATTAAAATGTAATTTATGCTAATAATATGTGTAACTGCAACAGCAAATAGGTTGTAATGTAATCTTTCTATTGACAATGAGAGTCATGCACGCTCTAAACTAACGAATAATTCAATATAAGTAATTTGTAGAAATACAAGCAGAAAGTCACTCACAACCAACAGTGATCATACGTATAAAGATATACCAATACGTGCTCGATAATATACTGATCGAAATCGTTCTGGTTTGCAAATCCACTGAGGTAAATAATGAATGAAATCACATCATATTGAGTTATATTTGGATAGAAGATGATATGAAGGGTAGTGTTTCCATTACACTCGCTTCCGCCAGGGAGTGAACCCACGAGTGGCAGAGTTCAGTAGCTCATAATCCAACGCTTTGTTCTCTGAGTTACCGAGGCCAACCGAGGAGATTAAATATTATTCTGGAAAATAATTATGTTATAACTTCAAAAATCGTGTGTTGATAGTAAAGAAATAATCTGTATCACTGCACTGCAGATTCCTGTTTCTGAATCCCCATATATTGGTATGCACGTCTTACACCAATAAAAAGTTCGTAAATCGAATTGTGTAGCGTCTGCAACGAATTTCGAAAAGCTTATTTCATCTGTTCTATGCTTGTTGAAATGTGAAAACTGTTTAGTTGAGAGTAAAGAAAATACTAGAATATATAATGCAACATATCCTTTTCACTAAATTCAAACATTCTGTCCTTTGGATTTTTAAACAAAAAGACAATTATTAACAACTGTTATTCACTATTTAAACCTGATTACGTTTTCCTTCTGTAAACATATTATGCATAATCGGAGAAATGGGCGCATATCGCTAGAAGACTAGGGTCATGTGTCACACATATTTTGATTTAGCTGCTGTTGATTTTGTTGTTCCTCTTGACAGATATTATATATATCTCTTATCGAATGTCTGGTTCATCTCTGAAAATTCTAAGACGTGAATTTGTCACAATGACGAGTTTGTTATAAACATCACAAGTGAGCCATATATTTCATGATTCAAAATACGATATGTGATGGCATTGACGTGGAAGTAAACACATCAGGAATGCATGTTAACCACAATCAGTGTGTCGTTGTGATAGAGTTATCCAATACGGCTTAAAGTAGCCATCCCGTCAACAACGAACACATTTTCCAAAATATGTACACCTCCTTTAAAACTACTTACGACGAGGTAAACTCAAACTGCAGAGTCGAATTAAGAATTACCAACTCATAATTCATTGAACACATATTCAATCACGGGTGTTTTAATAATCCGTGAATAAACCTATACTTTTTATAGGCACATATATAATATTATATGACCTGAACAACTAGATGGAGTTTTGATAAACGGTATTATAGTGTCTACTACTCACTGATATATATGGATGGAAGCAGTTCATATTCCCTCGAGACTCTGTTATTCATGTGTGTGATAACATTAAAACATTTTCAAAATTAAATAATCCTGAAGCGTCAAAACGCAAATGCATCAAGCTAGCAAAGAAACAACAACACCATTTACATCTTACGGATGGCGGGAGGTGTACAGTACTGGTTTTACTCAGGGAAAGTGGGTGGTCTGCCTCCACCACAAAAAATCGACCGTTATATAAGCTTAAATGTGTTCAAAATGACGTAAAACACCATACAAACAAACAAACAAACAAACAAACAAACAAATCATAAAATATCGTTCTAACGATAACGGTGGAATGCATTTGCCAAACAGCGTAATAAAGCCATATAGCAATATATGGAAATGATCAATATACTGTAGTCGTAAAACACACGTATATAATAAATGAATTATAGAAATAGTTGTAGACTTATTTCGCGTGATTGTATCTACCATATAAAAGCAACAAAACCCCCAGGACAATATTATTCTAAACGATTGCTATATTCATGATTATCTCAGTAATCAGTAATAAGCTTTCGCTATTATTGTTGACGACCGTAAGTGTATTTATACTGTCAATTTCGCCTTCCATACTCCTTTTGTATGCTGTTCAATGAAACAAAACATCAAACTGATATCAATAATGTATCTAAAACTCAATTTGTTTTTCCATCTGCTTCACGTGCTAACTAAAAACGGGTGAAAAAATGTAAAGGTATTTTTTACCTATGCTTGAATTTGGTATTGTATGGACATCGAAAATTATTCTATATTATGGTTCTTGTTCAATTGTGTACTAATGTCGTAGATGAAATCATGTAGATCAGAGATACCATCGGAGAATCCAAATCAGCAGTGAAGTATGTCTAGATTGAATAATTCATTCTAGTATATGAAAAGACAACTGTTTTCCTACAGTAGCATTGCCTCTTTTTGATGCAAATGCATGTAGTATCATGGATAAGCCAAAGTCTAGTTTGACTTCTATAGCTTCTTTAACGATTGGGGCGTTCGTGGTGAGTGGTTAGAGTCTCGGACTTGATGTTACATGTCCCAAGTCACCGTGGAATATTTATGTGAGGAAGCTATCCAGCTGGCTATCGGAACGTCCCACAAAGAAAGCTGGAAAACAGGTGCAACTATGCAATCCAATTCAATTCAATTCTTTAATGGTTAGAGATTTTAAAGTAAAATGTTACTATTTGTTCTCTCTTTGTTTGGCGTGTTTGTTATTTCCCTATAAAAGTAATTTATTTATATACAGGCGTGAATTGTTTTTTTCACATCACTGAAAAATACAGTCATACGCTACAAGTAACAAAGCGTTGTGTTCTCGTGAAGTCAGTTAAAATAACGTATCGGGAAATCAAGAATTTCATAATACAATACAATGTACACATATTTTTTCCCCAGAGTATCACAAATAAACATTGTGGCAAACCACGTTGCCTTTCTGGCGAAGTAAAGTGAATTTAAATCGGAGTGAATTTGTACATGATTGTGAACATGGCACTCGTTCGTTTTGTTATAAAGCGGAAAGGTAAATCCTCATGGATAAATATGACATTGATATTGTTATACTTCAGTGATATTAATTACTACGAAAGACAATTGACATGTACCACAACTGAATGTACATATGGCTTGACCATACGCCGATGGCCATAGAATGGTATGAACATACCACATTCAAGGTTCCATGTTTACAATCCTATGCATACCGTCTTAGGGATGGCTCAGATGTCTGTACTATTGATATTTTAAATATTGAGTTCTGTTTAACCCGGGGATTTATGAACAAGCATGTCTCTATCAAACCGCGAGTGCCATATTTTATGTATTTATCGTGTTCGACTCTTTGCATACACTTGTTTTAATACATTAATTTCGACAGTACGAACCTCAAGGCTGTCCAAGTATAATACTAACACGTACAATACTAACACGTACAATACTAACGCTTACAATACTAACACGTACAATACTAACACATACAATACTAACACGTACAATACTAACACGTACAATACTAACACGTGCAATACTAACACGTGCAATACTAACACGTACAATACTAACACGTGCAATACTTACACGTACAATACTAACACGTACAATACTAACATGTACAATACTAACACGTACACTACTAACACGTACAATACTAACACGTACAATACTAACACGTACAGTACCAAGACGTGCGTATTTTGCAATGATGGACATTTAATTTGTTTCTATGCAAATGCTACGTTGTTAGATGTATGACGCATTGAGCATAATTGGTATATACAGAAAAATAAAGCGTATTGTAAGATAGCAAGTTGCCATCTCTGAAATTAAAAGTATCGATGATACACCATTTGATTGAATATCGTTCTCAAAAGATACGGGGTAGGGTAGTTGTCTGGAAATACTAGACTGCTCCACAGCGTTCAAATATAAACGACTGTAGAACGCTGCCATTATCGATTATTTAGACCCACAGCTAGTGTCCAGTGTCATACACTTTAGGTCAATTTCCAGTTTTATAAATAGAACCTACAACTTAAAATTGGCCAGCTACGACCCTGCTCAGTGGTGCATTTTTGAAGAATTCCCCAAATACCTATTCCCTGTCGCTGAAATGTTGATATATTAGTCTGACTATTTGTTAATGGAAAACTAAATAAGAAAAGAAGTTCCCTTATACCTCCTTACCATCTAGTTGTATTGCATTTGTGAATTGTTTTATTATTTTATTTTTTTTGGCAGACAATGTTTACGCAGTTGCATACTCTGCAATGGACAGCTACACCACTATCTTTAAAGCATTTCTTTTAATATATAATGTGGATGTTGACGTTTTTTATACTCTTGTTGCATGTTCTCCGGGGCGGGTGCGTGGCTGTGGGGAGGGTGTGACGGGGCATAACCCGAGGATTAGACAGAAACGAATGTGCTATTCCAGATAATCTCCTTACTCACCATCCATGCTCCTGCTTTAAGAAATGTAGTTTTAAACCCAGAACAAAAACAACAACAGTAACAACAAAAAATAAATAGAAAAGCGTTACTTCAGACCCTGTCACGGGTGCCACCTGTAAAAATGTACAAAATTCTACCCTAGATCCTCTGGTAATCCATTCTTACCTCCTTCCCGTAAAACAATCTGCAAGTAATATATATGTATTATAGGCGTTCTGTTGTAATTTTCGTCTCACTCTGTTTCGCCTCAAATTACAACAGAAACGCCTATAATACATATATAAGTAAATCACCATTTTATGGTGATTTACTTGATTTATTAAAACTTTTTTAAGATAGGGGTAGTGAAGATTGCAAGTTTTTTTTTTTTTTATAAGATATCAAAATATAATTTAAACCTTAATACGTCTAAATCTGAGACACTCAGCGTTATATGACTTTAACCTCCAATAATCGTTCATTTTTCTAATTGAAGCTGCACCGCAACCAACAACCAGAAGTGCCTTTTTTACATATTAGACACGGTAATGCATGACTTGTGTTTAATCTATATTTATGCAAACTGCAATAATTAGAATCTTTTGTTGGCTTATTTTTACATGGATTATGTAATCCAATTTTAAGAAAGTTACAAACATTTATTTCCATTGTCTATTTTGTTTATAATTATTTTTATATTTAATAAAAAAAAATTAAATATATAACAAATAAAGGAAATGGAAAAAAACAAAGAGACTATAAGAAATTTAATACGCCTGTTTGATACAGGTGTAATAGATAAGCAAACACTATCTAACGGTATAAATGCATTAAAACCTCTTAAAGAAGTTTCAAAGGAAACTCCAAAAGAGATTAAATCTCAAACATTAGAATATTTACTCAAACGACGACGTGCTAAAAAACAACGTAAACGAGAAAAGCAAAAATATGATAAATTACAAGAAAATGTTATAAATGAACAAAAGCAGAAATCACGAGACAATGTTATAAATGAATTGAAAGAGCTTAATGATAGAAAATCTAAAGAAAGTATTTCAGAATTAAAACTGGTTGACAAACCAATGTGTGGCTATTTCAAAGCATACGAGATATCTGCCGAGAAATACAAAGACCCTCAAAAACTATTTCGTGATAAAAAATCCATTATCACAAAACAAATAAGCAAAGAGCTGACAAAGATGAATGGATTAAAGTTTCAATTAGGTCTTACTGTAAATGTATTCAAAGATGATGGTGATACCAAAATATACACCACAGCAGTATTACACAGCGAACAAAATGCAATTTTAACCTCTGAAAAAATAAATGAGTTGTACTATAAATCATCTGCAAATATACAAGAGAGCCTTGAAAGATTTACAAACACAGCATCAGGATTGGAGATTGATTACTGTGTTACGTTTTAATTAAATTTTGCAAAGTATGAACCATTAAAAGGTTCTTCATATATTTCTTTGTCTAAAGCAGTATCTGATAAAAAAAGCAATAATTAATGTTAATAATGAAGATAATAAGCGCTTGGAAGTGGCATTGGTTTCTGCTTTGTGGCCTAATAAAAATAATCCAACTAGGATATCTAGTTATAACAAACACATGGGTAAGTTGAATATGGATGGTATTGACTTTCCCACTCCAATTTCACAAATTTCAAAAGTAGAAAAACAAAACAACCTTGCTATTAATGTTTACGGATGCACAGGAAAAAGGGTATCTGTATTTCCATATAGAATATCAGAGCAACCGTAAGAAATGGAAAGAATTAACTTGCTTTTAATTTCTGAAGACGTTGAGGTTGATTTAGAAAATGAAGATGAAGATGATCCAAATAATGAAGAAGGAATTATAGACGACAATTATAACCCTGATGATTATTCCAACGAACCAAAAACAATAAAAACAAAATATCACTATTGCTGGATTAAAAATTTAAATAGATTACTTTATGATCAAAACAAATATCACGGTTAAACTTATTTCTGCGATCGTTGTCTTTACGGCTTTTCAAAAGAAGATCTACTTACCAAACACAGAGAAGACTGTGAGGGTATCAATAAAAATTCTTGCAGAATAGAAATGCCAAAAGAAGGTAAAAATACTGTAAAATTTAAATATCATCAAAATCAGATGCCTGTGCCTTATGCAATATATGCTGATTTTGAAAGTATAATCAAACCGCAATCAATCAAATCTGGAAAGAAATCTGAAATCACAAATGTACACGAAGCTTGTGGTTTTGGATACCAGGTTGTCAGATATGATGGCAAAGCTGAAGAACCTGTTATTTACAGAGGTGAAGATGTTGTTGAAAAGGTTTTAAATCACTTAGAATGTAAGAAGAGCGACATTAATAAAATATTTGCTCACCCAAAACCATTAATCATGACACAACAAAATGAGGAAGATTATGAAAAAGCAACACACTGCTGGATATGCGAAAATGAAATAGGTAGGAAATGTGGCAAAAACGGTAAAGTAAGAGACCACTGTCATTTTATTTTACAGGAGAATACAGAGGTGCAGCACATAAAAACTGCAACCTAAAACTAAAAATAAAACCAAATAAAACAATCATCCCTGTTGTATTTCACAACCTCAAAGGATATGATAGTCATCTCATCATGCAAAAAATACATAAAATGACAGGTAATATTACATGCATTCCAAACAACGCTGAAAAGTATATTTCATTTAGTGCCGGACAACTTAGATTTTTAGATAGCTTTCAGTTTATGGCTTCGTCTTTGGAAAAATTGGTTGATGCAAGAGGCACATCTTATTTTGAAATTACCAAAAATCAGTTTAGACAAACAAATTTACCTATGCGGAAAGGTATTTACCCGCATGAATATATGTTCAGTGTGGAAAGATTTAAGGAAACGAAATTACCACCTATAGAAAGGTTTTACAGTTCAAGTAAAAAGCTCAAAGACAAAGATTATGAAGATGATGAATATGCTCAAAAACTATGGAAAGAGTTTAACTGTAAAACTCTTGAAGACTATCATAATTTATATCTAAAACCTGAACTTTTACGAAAAGGTGTTTATCCATACGAATATATGGACAGTATGGAAAAATGTAAGGAAACGCAATTACCGCCTATAGAAAAGTTTTACAGTAGTCTCTCAGATGAAAGTATAAGTCCCGAAGATTACGAATACGCTCAAAACATATGGGAAGAGTTTAACTGTAAAACTCTTGGAGACTATCATGATTTATATCTAAAAACTGATGTAACTTTGTTAGCAGATGTGTTTCAAACTTTTAGAAAAACATGTATGAATGCATATAAACTTGATGCTTTACATTACTATACAGCACCTGGATTATCTTGGGATGCTTTACTTAAACATTCAAAAATAGAATTAGAACTTTTAACAGACATTAACATGCACTTATTTATAGAAAAAGGTATGCGTGGTGGAATTAGTATGGTATCAAAACGATATGCCAAAGCAAACAAATCACATGTAGCTGATTATAACCCTAACGAGGAAAACAACTTTTTAATGTATTATGATGCAAATAATCTTTATGGGTGGGCAATAGCCACTTCCATGTTCTGGCTTTGTTTGGAAAGCCAAAAACAAAAGTGGAACATTTTCTAAACCAAAACCTGGCAAAGGACAAATGCTTGAAGTTGATTTGGAATACCCTAAAGAACTTCATGAAGCTCACAATGACTATCCGCTTGCACCGGAAAGATTAGCAGTGGAAAAAGAATGGTTGTCTGAATACCAAAAAGATCTGTTAGAAAATAATAGCATGATAAACACAGAACAACTAGTTCCCAATCTTAGGGACAAAGAAAAATATGTGATACATTACAAAAACCTGCAACTGGGTTTATCTTTAGGCATGAAACTAAAGAAAATACACAGAGTATTAGAATTTAATGAAGAACCATGGATGGCATCATACATAAATTTAAAAAGGAAAAAAAGCTAAATCAAAATTTGAAACAGATTTTTACAAACTTATGAACAACTCTGTGTTTGGCAAGACAATGAAAAATTTACGCAAGCGGACTGATATAAAACTAGTCAGAACTGACGGCTCCGAAAACGAAAAGATAAGAAAAATAATAGCCAAACCAAACTTTAATAGGCGTATACAATTTTCAGATGAATTGTCAGCAATACATGTGAACAAAACAAAATTAACATTAAACAAACCAATTTATGTTGGAATGTCAGTATTGTA
The DNA here is from genome assembly GCA_037043455.1 of Cyrtodaria siliqua. NCBI lineage: Eukaryota > Metazoa > Mollusca > Bivalvia > Adapedonta > Hiatellidae > Cyrtodaria > Cyrtodaria siliqua. The sequence goes on from JAWPHD010003793.1 coordinate 179,422, forward strand.
TTTATCAAAGTATATGATGTATGATTGGTATTATAATACCCTGAAAAAAAGGTACGGAAATGACTGTACTTTATTATACACAGACACTGACAGCCTACTGGTAGACATCAAAACAGATGATGCATACAAAGACATGGCTGAAATGAAAGATGAGTATGATCTAAGTAGTTATCCTAAAAAGCACCCAATGCATGATGATACAAACAATAAAGTATTGGGTAAAATGAAAGACTAATGTGCTGGTGTTGCTATAGCTGAGTTTGTTGGATTAAGACCCAAACTATATTCTATTTTGAGAGCGGATGAGTAGATTATTAAAAAAGCAAAGGGTGTAAAAGAATATGTAGTCAAAAAACACATAAACTTTGAAAACTACAAGGATGCATTGTTTGGCAAGAAAAAATACACCCATAAAATGAATATGATACGATCAATAAAGCATCAGATATTTGGCACAACAGTAAACAAAGTTACATTATCACCATTTTACTCAAAAAGATATATACGAGAAGATGGAATTACAACTGATGCACATGGTTTCTATAAAAACTTATGAATTTGGGTATCAGCAGGAACAATAAGTAATTCTTCTTTGACAAATCCTCTCTGTGGCGCTGGTAATTTCAAATAATAAACTTTTATACCTTGCGTCACCATATAACTTTTTATCTTGTGAATATCTACACTCCACATTGGATCAGTTGCTCTGCGTCTTCCACCTTCTTGTTCCCCGGGTTGATATAAATATCTTACACTTGCATTCATACAGATAGGATCACCTTTTAATGTTTTTGTTTCAACAGGGGGGGGCTTTTTTGTTTCCACATTTATTGCTTTAACACATTCTGGTAATCTCTTTACCCATTCTCTATTACGTTTTTGTGAATCTATTTCCTTAGCATACTGATAACTAAACAATCATTCAGCTAATGTTCTGTTAAATCGTTCCACTAAAGCTTGGTCTCTGTGTATTTCTGTTCTGCCCCGTCTGATATTTACTTTGTGTTTTGCCATCAACTGTGATACTGCACCCATAAATTCTCTGCCTGGATCCACTTGTAATAACTTTGGATATTTCAAATGTCGACTGTATATTTTTTCAAATGCTTTAGCAACTTCTTTACTATCCTTGGAAGTCAGTGGCTCTGCTTCTTTACATCTACTTGCAATATCAACCACAGTCAATGCATATTTATATGTCTTGCGCCCACGACCAATCCCAAAAGTATCATGCGTTAAAAATAACAAATCAGCTTGATGCACTCCATTCTTAGTAGAAACATCAAACCTGGGTCTAATTATTTTCTTTGGCGCAGGTAAATAAATCTGCCACACAGCTTGTTTCTTTAAAAAGTCTAATGCCTTTTTTTCACTAACACCAGCCTCTTTTGCCAATTTTTTAACTGCTGAGTAACCTTTCCAAAATCCTTTTGGGCTGTAATAAATCTTTTCCATTTCTTTCTACTAAAGATTAAACATTATATAACTATAAAGAAAAAATGGATATCACAACTGCACGATTCGATGAACTGCTCGAAGAGCAATATCAAAATAGCACAAAGAAATGGACAGACTTGGAACTAAATAAAATATACACTATTACAGATACGAAAATAGTAGATACTGAATATGGTCCATCCATGGTATTGACATTATTAGACAATGGTGAAGTATGGGCGCTTGGTCATCTCAAAGATAAATTAGAGAAGAGTGCTAAACCACCATATTATATGCGACCACTTGGATTGAGACCATGTAAGAACAACAACAAAAAATAGGTATCATGCATATGACTTAGTCTTTTCAAAGTAAACATATTTAGTCATTTCAAATCCAAAAAAGTCCAAAGTAATTAGAGTTTTAAACTATTTCTTTTTTTTATGAAATCATTGTATACTCCACAAATCCAGTTGCAGCCATGCCCACCACAATAAACGTAATTTCTCTATTCTGTTGATCCGGAGATGGTGTATAAAAATCACTCAACTTGGGCTCCGGTTCTAAAAGCAAATGTTTACCAGTTATGTAATAATACTGTTTCATAGCCTGATCCACATCATCAAAAGTCTGCTCTGCATGATGCTCTTTTTGCAGTTGCTTATTAATAAAATCTAATCTCTTTGTTCTTTTTTTATTCCACTCCACTTGTGCTGCGTTTAATTGATCCACTGCTTTGTCATGCCTTTGTCTTTCCTCATTTGAATGACTTCCCATTTTTGAAAAGAAATAATTTGAACCGCTGAACGCCAATGCATTTGTTAATGCGCCACCTATCATCATTGCTACTGCACTTGTCATTTTGTTTTATATATATTTTTTAAAATTATTTCATAATATCTGCAGGAATAATACCTTGCTTAATCAACATATCCCTTGTAGCCATTGCTAACATTATATCCATAGACAGCATCCCAAAATCTGTTATATTAAAATCCACTTTAGGTGCTGGTCTTTTTAGTACTTTTCTGCCAATCTCAGAATATCCAATAGTTAGAAGTGTTTCCACTCCAATATGATACATCATATTTACAATTTGTTTTCCGTCAATACTTGCTGCCATTTTTTTATATTATTTTTTATATCATTTTTTTAAATAAATTATTAAAAACAATCAAACGGGTCTTTTGGTGCAACATGAACAGCAGCAGGTTGCACAGGTTGCGTAATAGATTTCTTGTTATAAGTATACAAACCCAACCCAGCAATGCCTACTAATAAAACCAGACACGGTGAAATATAATCTTTGTATACGTTTATTTTGATTTCTGGTTTCTCTTCATCTATTGTTATTTTTGTTATTTGATTTGCAGCATCTTGCTTTGCAGCATCTTGCTTTGCAGCATCTTGAAGCAAACGCTTTGCCTTTTATTGCCGCTGCTCCTTTTTTTCCAGCTTCTATTCTTTTTGGATTTTTTACTTTTTGTTGTTCAACCTCAACAGGTATAACTTCACTCTCTTGGTTCTCCATTTATATTATCTATATTTTTATTTTTATTAAAATCAATATGTCTAACAGTTGTCAGTATTGCTGTAAATGGCGCTAAGCACAACCCATACCTGTAATACAACTCACAACAAGCACTTGTCAAAGCATGATTAATAAATGGGCTTCCTCTAAATCTTCTATCAGCTTTGGTGGATTTGTCACATTGAAATATTTTGATACTCCCATCACATACAAGTTAATAAAAGAATTGCCTAAAGTCTTGGTCATACTTGCCCCAAGCCTTGCTTCATATCTGCAGTAAAGTTTGTTAATTTCATCTGGTGGCATGCCATCTATATTCGTGAGTTGTATGTCTTTACCCAAATATTGACGACTACCACCGCCAGCCACTATGGCTGATAATCTTCCTTTTTTGTTTCTTATTGCTTTGATTCATCACGTTCCGTAAAACCTTCCGACATATCTTGTAATAGTTCTTCCGCATTCATTTTTATATTAATAATTTTATTTTTTATCTTGAAATAAACATAAAACATAAAACAACCAGCCGCGATATTCATGCAAGTAGTAATTGTTAGTATTGTTAATAGCATTGTTATTAATATTGCTATTTTTTTATTAACATTGTTAATTTGCTGCAAGCATTGCTATTAACATTGCTACTTTACTATGAGCATTTCTATAAGCATTACTATATTTTCTGATATTTTGATTATATTCTTATGTCAGTATTGCTATTAACATTGCTACTTTGCTGTTATAATTACTATTAGCAACAGTTATAAAAAAAGTAATTATTCAACCCAATAACCAGTTGGTTGATCAGTCCTCAATATTAACTTATTAGTTTTTGCTAAAGTTTTTCTTATTTTGGTTCTCTCTTCCAGCGTCGGAATAACATCATTCTCTCTCAAACAATTTTCATAACTATCTCTGTCCTTAGTGTAAAACATACACAACCATTTTGCTTGCTCCCTTAAATCTTTCAATACAGAATTATATCTGTGAAATGACCCACACTGATTGTTTAGCGTGGCGACCAGAGAATGCCAACTCTGATAACATATCTTTTTTCTTTGTTAATTCTTTTGTGGCGGAGCAATCATCAATGATGTATAATGTGGGCTGGCCAGCATATCTTTTGAAAAATAAACGCAACAGTTCTTGTAACATTTCTTTACCGTTGCTAACGGGATTGACAATTATTATTTTTTTATCTCTCGGGTTTTTCACATCTCCTATCCAGGATCTATTTTTATAAGCCTCGTTCCACTCTATGGTTGGACACAATATAATTATATGTTCAAAAACTCCAACATACTCTTGTTCAAGTATGTCAAGAACAAACTCTGTTTTACCACAGCCTGTCTGACCACAGATAATGGCACTGTGTGAATATTTAGGATATTTAGTATAGTGATTCTTTGAATCTTCCATCTTCGAAATCGATTTGCGCATCTTGTATTATATATATATAAATATTTAAAGGCTGATCTGCATCTGCTTTTTTATTTATTAATATCGTTATGCCTTCACTGCCGTTTTCTATTCTTCTTCCACTGCCGTATAATAAATTGTCATCACATGTTCTAAGGTCAAGCCACAAAGCATATGATTTTGTTAGATAGGTCTCAAGAGAAACATTGGTAAAGTTTAAGTCCCTCGCTACTATTTCTGTCTCTTTGTTTCTTTTTGATGTCAAGGCAAAATATTTGTTGATTTCATCCCAATGTTGATATGCCTTCATACCCTGACTATACAACTGATTTGGTACTCCCTCTATTGTCATTTCAACTTTTTCAATCATTGGGTTGTAATAGGTTTCTGTGCTTGTTCTTTCTGGGTCTTCAAACATCATTAAAATACCTTTCATGCTCCGGCCTGGTACATTAATGTTGATGTTCCAAAGGGTTTCAGATTTGTTTGCTATTATTTTTCTATGTCGCAAGATACGATCATACAAAAATACTATCTTACCATTGATTTGCTGTCTTATTTGTCTGGATAATTCAACATCACTAACCGTATCAAATTCCAAGCAGATATTTTTTATTACATAAAATGCATCATCATCACTGCTTTTGATAACTTTGTTATAATCGTTAAACGTTAATTCATATTCTAACCTATCACCAAGCCCCGCTTGATAAAATGGCATATGACTTTCTAACATTTCAAAGTCCAGTGGAATACAAAATCTATTGCCATAAGCTGCTGCTGTAGCTTCATCTTCGGTGTCTGAGGATTTATCTCCCGCGCCAACTCTATGTTTTAGCATGTTTGCTTTACCAATACCTTGGTAAGCTATGTTTACTCGTTCAGTAGGGCTTTTCCATAAATCTACATAACAATGATATATATCACTGTCATCTATTGACATGACTTCGTAGCCACTTATTCTTATTTTCATTTTTTTTACAATTGTTCTACCCAAATTCTGGAATAGAGTAGCGTTGGCGTCTGTTCTGCTTTTAAGTTCTATTTCAAAGGCAAGACGAGTAGTACGAGGAACTATCACATCATTAGTACTTAGATTGGGAAATCTCACAAGCAGTTGCTGGTTTTGGTCTATTGTTGATGGATTATTAGTTATTACTACACTTGTGCGAATGCGTTTGGCACCATGAGGTTCTCTTAGTTTTCTATGAGGGTTGAGTTTGTTTCCGTAAGCTGACATTGTTTTTATTTTTTAAATATATTTTTTAAAATTAAATAAAATAAACAATTGCTGAAGGAGGATTTGAATTTGACAATCCTACGTACGATCCAGATGATTATGATGAATAGTATGATGATTTACCAATGGTGCCTGATGAATCTGTTCAAAGAAATCTTCTTAATCAAAGCGACCATCTTGCTGAACTCAGGGGAGAGCTGTCAGAAATCACACTTGAAACATACAAGAACATTTTTGTAAAATCCTTTTATGATGAAATAGGAAAACGATATAAGATGATACCAGACAAAATGGATTATGACCAGTTTAAAGTATCAAATGATGGTAAAACATTATACTGGATTGTTGGTGATAAAGGAATAAGAATAACTGCCAGGCAAGGCTCTTTTACATTTCTTGCTCTTGGTTCTTTGGCAAATGAATATAACAGGATTATTGGCTCTGGGGGAACAAGGGCGATAAGACAATTTTTAAATTTGCCGGAGTATGACAGTAAAACAAAATTACCGCAAAAAGCATGACAAGCGTTGCAAGAGTTGGAGAGCACAATAAACGATTTACCAGATAATGCGGATGCTATTCCATTACAAGATTTATCAAATATTATGGATAACACAGCACAGTCAATAGAAAATGCTCTTCACGAGCGTCCTAATGTTTCAATACAAACAAATATAGACAAGCGTGAAATGGATGGAATAGTAAAAGCGATGACAACTGTCAAGGAAGAACTTACCAATAACGTGGCAAAACTTACACAACTTGATAAAGACATAACAAGAGAAAAACAAAAGTTAGAACAAGCTAAGACTGATAATGATGAATTCCAGATAAAAAGAATTAGCGATCGCATCAAAGACCTTAAAGATGAGAGAGGTGCAAGAATGGATGTCATTAATGAGAACAGAGAAGCTTTTCGTAATCAAGTAAGCAGGATAAAAGAGACAATAAACAAAATGTTAAACGAGGATACAACACTTGGTGAGAGGATCAAAACCTTGTTAAGGGAGCAAGGTATTACTATTGTTAGTATCCTAACTGCATTTGGTATGATTCTTGGGGGATAATTAATTATATTATTCCCACATCAAGTGCTGCTCCAACTCCAACTCCAAAGCCTGATCCATCAAGTGTAAAAGACTGGATAAAAAAAAAACTACTTAATCTTGGTAAACTTCTTGCCAACCTAGCTGGTAAAGCTGCTGCAGCACTTCCAGGAGTTATTGGTGCAAAAGTATCATGGCTTTTATCTGCAACAGGTAATGTTATTAATTGGCTTAGTAACAATCTATGGGCTTTGCTTGTGTTTGTTTCCGGGTTGTTGTATGTGGCAGCCAAAGAGTGGTTTAGTAAATTTCGTAAATAAGTAATGCAGCAAGACCTATTACTATAGTACCAACAATTATAGTTGTTATGTTATCTTCGTTTTCAATCGCTATTTTTTGTATTTCTGGTGGGTTATGTTCCACAGTTTTATGTATTGATTTATCAAAGTCAGAATGTTCCGGTAAAAATTTCTTTGTTGTGGTGCCTTGAAAAGGTTGAATAATTTTTGGTGGCACTGGTTTTACATTTACATCATTATTCAATCCTAATGATTGTGCATCGGTTGCTATTACAATTTCATTATTGCAGTCTTGTATTGTTCCGATTCTTAATTCCATGTCACTCGGAGACATGTACAATCCACTTCCATAGACAAAATTTACTTTACTTCTTGCATATTTTAAGGTGGTTTCATATCTTGAAATTTGACTGGGCAAGTCGATGGGGCTATTAATTGCGTCCTCTACATTTGCTAAAAATTGTTTCTGTGCATCAAATGCCGTTCCAGTTCCAAGTATATCTGTTCTTGTTTGTGATTGTGAGCCAAGAATTGCCCAGCAGTATGTTCTTATGCTGTCATTGATTCTTTCTACTCCTGCCCTTGTAAATCCAGATGAACTATCTAGTATAAAAGTAGACCAGCTATTGTCTGCCTCAGATCCTTGTGCAATGTAATCAATAAGATATGTTTTATCACTCTCATAGACTGTAAAACTCATCGTTTTGTTGTCGTATACAGTATTTACCAAAGGATGATAACAAATATTTGTCCAGTAATTATAAATTGTTCCTAGACCATTATTATAGCTTTGTTTCTGTCTCCAGTGCAAATTTAAGTCAACATTAAACTCCTTGCATATTCTCTCGTATGCGTTTCGGTTATATGTGTTATTAAAAGCATTCCAATTTGAGTTATGCGGCATTGCTACACTCATCTCAAATAATATTCTTCTGACTTGATAATAGACATGAAATCGAAATAATGAACCAACCAAGGCATCAGCTTTTAGATGATTGTTCAAATCAATACCACATCCAGTTGTCGCACACCAAATAGCAAAATTCAACTGTTTCTGCCAAAATAACATCCAATCTGTTCCCCAGCTTTGAACTATAGCATCTGATTTGACGTATTGAAGTTTGTATTTTTCAAAGACATTTGGAAATGATGCTTTAAATTCTTTACCGTCTGATGTAATGACTATGTTTTGATTTATTATATCTATCACTTTCTTGCTAAAAGTATTTGAATAGTGAGCATCCGGGTTATATTTGAATTCTTTAGAAATCATTTTTATTTGTGTTTATATATATATATATTAAAAAAAATATTACATACAATTTCAAACATAGACAACTCTATTAATTTACAACAGTATATCGATAATAGAGATGGAACTAAGTGCGTTGGATTAAAAAGTTTTACATACACTATTGGCTGGTTTAATATTAATGAATATGAAGTCATAAAGACAAAAAAACAGATAAAGTTTATCGTATACCAGGTGGACTCTATAACTTTCAAGACTTGGTAGAAGATTTAAGCAATTTAAATGAAAATATTATCCTAACCATTTTTGCACAAAGTGCTACAGCCATTTTAAATACGTCAATAGATACACGCATGTCAAGCGGTCTTTCAAAAATACTGGGGTTCGAGGACAGAAAATGGTTAAAAGGTATTCAGGGCGGAATTCACCCAATTAATTTAGCTCCTTATAAACAGCTATATGTTCATCTGGAACAAGTTAATACAAGTAGTAATTATTTCAATGGTGCACCAAGCACTATTATAGGTGTTGTGCCTGTAGTAAATAAGCAGTTTGGAGATATAGTATATACACATTTTTATCCTGAATATCACTGTCTTATGAATGGTGCAATTACTGAATTGAAAATAGAAGTCAGAGATGAGTATGGTAACAAGATAAATAATCACGGTTTGCCTATGAGTTGTGTTTTAGAAATTATTTAAAAAATATATTTTTATAAAAAAAAACAATGAGTATATTTGGACCAACAAGACCTAAAAAAACAGAAGACTTAGAGGCTTTAACCAATCATGTTCTAGATTTACATTGGCGAGTTGTGCCTTTTGTTAACCATTTCAACCTTTTGAGAGATAGAGTTGATAATCTTATTAATTCTAATTAATATAACAATAAATAAATCAAAACGTTCTCGTAAATTAATATTTCCGAAATGTGGGGTGATGTCATCGTTTCCCACGCGATTCAGTTTTACACTAAATAACCTGATCGATGTATTCCCATCTTGCGTGGTTTATGAGTGACGTCATCAATATCGGGGTCGTTCTGCAATGGTTTGTAAACATTGGCAACTTCATTTTCTTTTATTTTTATTAATAATAATAATAATATTAATAATAGACTTTATTTACAGAGGGTAATACACATTTAGTTACAAAATTAATCTTCCATGTGACCCTCTATTATTTACACATTTACAATACTTATTGGAAAATTGGTTAAAAAAAAAGGAATAAGAGAATAAGATATCAGCAGCCAGCTGTGTATGCCCTTGTATATGCAGCCACCTCCCATTCAGCTTCTGTCCACAGGCCTGCTCATACATTAGATTTCAAAATACTCAAACTCTCAAATAATAATAATAATAATTAAGAAACATAAAACATGCACACAAAAAATTGATGACATAACATATATGTAGATACCTGAAAACATAGACAAACAAAAAAAGAAAAAAGAAAAGGATATTAATTATTTGAAAAACAATAATAACAAAACACACAAACAAGCAAACAAATCTAAACGCTAACACTTTCCAACGTACTTACATACAATCATACTGTCTGATGTACATATCTAACTCCCCTATATTCTCTAGTATTCTATTTACAAAATGTTCAAACCGAAAATTAAATATTCCGAAATAATCTCATATTTAGGTATGTTATTCGCAATTTTTAATATCAGTCTAGATGTTTTTTAGTAATACATTTATAACTTTATGATGTTTATTCTATCCATTTTACGAAGTTACAATGAAAGGAATCAACTGTTTTCAAGCTTTTTAAGCTGTCTGGCAAGCTATTCCAAATGACTGGTCCAGAATATGTAACACTTGGATACTTAATATTGAACAATAAGTGGGTTGTATTTACTTTTAGTGCACGAGTTTAGTGCACGAGTCATGATGTATAAAAGAAAAAAGATTTATTTTTTTTAAAAAATCGATAAATTAGAAAATAGTAATAATAATAATATATCGATCAATAAATAATAATAAAAACAAAGTATATATATATATATATATATTAAAACAAAAATAAAAAAATAATAATAATACTAATTTAATAACATAATATACGTAAAGAAATGAAGACTGCAAAAAGTTATTGCAAACAGTTTGTAGTTATGTTAGAAGATATGTATATTTTCTTTTTTGCTAGGGTTTATACGTTGTACTTTTGTTTTGTTTTCAGAATCACACTGCAAAATGCGTCGAGGAAAGCGAGCCAGTTCTGTTCTACTACTCTACCGGTTCATGTGGTTGATGCCCCTGTCCGGAAAAGTCAGCGCTTGTAGATTCAGCAACCTAGGTCCTCGGGTACCAGTGGGCCTCCCCTGTTGGATGTAAATGTGTCCCAAGGTTCGGCCGCCAAAGTCCTCAATAACCAGTGGGCCTTCCCCGTTGGATGCACATGTGTCTCCTTTACCAGTGAGCACAGTTGATGTCGGTGATTTTACAGAAGTGCCATTGGACTCGGGCTTGCCGAAACAGTAGAAGTAGACCCGTCTATCTTTGAATTACCAAGCGGAACTTGGGTTCTCTGTATCCCAGTCAGTTAAGTCTAAGCTTATAGCTGGCCAGTAAATTGATCTTGCCAGTTTATTGGAGACTCAAGTTCCCATGTACAAGACAAACACTTGATTTTATCTCCACTTGGTGAGTTGATGGTAAAACCCACCTATCCCTTGACAAAACAACTAAGTATTGAAACTTGGACCGATTCATTTTTGGTGTTTTCATCTATTTATCGGCTCATCCGGAAAAAGTCCAGGAATTGTTGAAGTACATGAATGTCATTTGAACTGGGACAAAGCGTCATGGTGGTTTTGGATGGAAGCACTATGACCAACAATTTCGTCTTCGTCTTGCCACATATAACATAATCCATTTTCTCCCATGATATTGAAGGGTAAGACCCCAAGTGCTCAAGCTTTTGCAAGTACTGGGGGTCATTTTGCCCAGAAAAGATGTTTTGATTTTAACTTGAGTTGAGCCAGTGTTTACGCCTTTTGTGTTCATACAGTCATAAGTACTTAGAGGGAAATGTATGGCGCAGACCTGTGCAAGCCCCTGCACCTCATGGCTCACCCAGTTTCTTCCAGTCACAAAGACCCAGAAGTCAGTCCGTCCGATTTATGGGCCCTAGACCAAAGCCTATTAATCTGTCGACATTACATAACTATTTAGTTTTATATCCAAACCGACACGATACAAAATTATTAGCTGATGGATTCAATAATGGTTGTAAATTTCAATAAACGGGTTCACGACAAAAATCAGATGCAGCTTGAAGTCTGCATATCAGCATTTTCAAGCATTGAAATCAAAGACTGATAGAGAAATCGCTTAGGGGAGAATGATTGGTCCTTTCGATTCCCCTCCTATGGCTAATCTAAAAGTTTCTCCAGTTGGTGTTGTGCCCAAGTCGGATGGTTCTTGGCGTTTAATGACTCATTTGTCTTACCCAGAAGTTAGCAGTGTTAATGACGGGATAAATGATGATACTTCATTTGACAAGGTGGTGGAAATGATTTTTAATCTTGATAAATCTACTTTAATGGCAAAAAAGGGATGTTAAATCAACTTTTCGGTTATTACCTATACATCCAGGGATTTTCATTTGCTAGGTTTAAAAGTTGGAGAAAAGTTTTACATTGACAAATGTTTGCCTATGGGTTGCAGTATTTCTTGTGCTCTGTTTGAGACGTTTTCTGCATGCTTGGTGGTGGACCCTTTTACAGTTCGCCACTTTGCTTTCCTCTTTAATTGTACGATGACCGGACAGGCTGTGGACCCTATGATGACGCCTACCTAAAGCCCATTGGGACGGTGGCGTTCGATGTTTGTCTATGATCTTTCCTGTCGTGCCCTTAATGGTTTATTCTCTTGTTGCTCTGGCTTCTGCCAAGTCATTGAGTACCTTCATTGTGGCTTTCTAGGCTATGGTTTTTTTGTATTATATTTACACGAGCATATTTGTGTTTTACTTATATTGCCTATTGATGCTGCTTTGTTGGTTAGAGATTAGATCATGGCGGGGATTTCTTTATTTACACTGTCCTGTTTTAATGGGATGCCAGTAGGGTAAGTGTGAGGTCTGGTGCACCCTAGAACCGGTTTAAACCCCCAGTGGACATTGTTGCCACTGACCATTCCAAGGCGGTAGCCCTATTGTCAACCCTTTTGTGTTTGTGATGTCGTTTGCATTTCTTTTTACTTTTGCCTTCTCATTTGTCTGTTTGCGTGTTTGTTTTTGTGTTTTGTGGATGACTGTCGTCCTTGAATGCTGCATTCCCTGTCCGATATTTTTATCTGTCTTCTTGCTTCAGGCTTTGTCACCTTTGACCATTTTCTTGATGATTTTATTTTTGCTGGAGAGCATTGGACTGAAATATGTAATACATTAGTTTCAACCTTTACTCGGGTTTGTTCTGAAGTAGGTGTCCCTATTGCTGAAGACAAATCTGTTGGTCCTACTACAGGTTTAGTCTTTCTAGGGCTAGAAATCGATTCAGATGACATGGTCAAATCGCATACCATTGCACAAAATTGAGAAGTTGAATCATATCATAAATAGTATCCTTCATAAGAAAAAAGTCACTCTTAAGGAGCTACAGTCTCTATCTGGGATGTTGAGTTTGTTTGCCAAGCAGTAATTTCTAGTAGAGCATTTATACGGCGTTTATATGATGCAAAGTCTGATCTACGTAAGCCGCATCATAGACGTAGGATTTCTTGCGAGCTTCGAGAATTCCTCAGCCTCTGGCTAACATTTCTAACAGGATTTAATGGCATTTCTGTCATTCAGACAGTTCTTCGTATGGTAGTGATACTTTGCAGCTGTTTACAGATAGCGCCGGTTCAGTAGAATTGGGTGTTGCTTGTTTCCTTCAAGGGAGGTGGTCAATTTTTCCTTGGCCAGTTAACTGGCACAAAAGTACCATTTTGAGGGACATGACTTTTCTAGAAATGGTTCCTGTGCTTCTTGAAATGTTTCTATAGGGAGCCATTCTGGCAAATAAAAACATATGTTAAGGATTGACAATGCAGTCCTGGTTCAGGTCATCAACAAGCAATGAGCGGTAGCTAGCATATTTCACTACCGCCCATCAATCAAAATTAGACTGCAATATTTCGTATGTATCGTGCTCGGCAGTTTCCAAAGGTGAATTATCATACTCTTTTTCTAAGTCACAAAGACTAATGCATCTGATAAGGCCCTTCGTCTTGGTGGTCATGAAGCACAATATATTGTTTAAAGCCACTCATATCTCTACACATGATAATGTTATGGCTGATGCTATTTTTCTCAAACAGTGGACCAAATTTCGCCATGTAGCCCCGGAGGCCAGCAAGGAGCCAGAGGTATTGCCTCCGGAGTTTGTTTCACTGATTTGCAAGGAGAAGCGACAAGACTACTGAATATGTCCTTAGGGTCCAACACCATAGACTCGTATAATGTTGGCATGAATAAATTCAGCTTGTTCAGGCGTCGTTACAGTTTACCTGATGTCTGGCCCCCAGCATTAGAACACTTAACACACTTTATAGCTTGGCTGTCCTTGGAGGGTTTATCGTATTCAGCTGCACGGTTATACACCACTTCCATTGGTTTTCAGTGTAAAGTTAAGAATGTCGAGGACTTCACAAAGAATCTCATAGTAGAGAAATTATTCGAAGGTTTTAGGCGAGTTGGGAAAAACGGGATACTCGTCTTCCAATGACACCAGCAATATTGTCCTCAGTACTAGCAAAATTGCATGTAGTTTGCACAAACACGTATGAGTCCACCTTATTTAGCATAGCATTTACTTTGGCTTTTTACGGCTGTTTTAGGGTTGGTGAACTAGCAGTCACCAAGGGGGCTCCGTTGGCCAATATCTTATGAATTGAGAATATTAGTCTAAGTTCCCAGAAGGGGACACTTGCTGTACACGTTATTTATTCGAAAAAACAGATCGGTTAGGTCGCGGCACCATTCTGAAATTCACAAGATCTGAAGGCACTTTGTGTCCAATATATGCCTTAGAAAAGTTCCTTACGGTACGGCCTCATATACCGGGTCCCTTATTTTGTCATTTTGATAGGCGTCCATTGTCCCGTAACCAATTTTCAGCTGTTCTAAAAAATTCCTAAGCTTTTCTTGGCATTGGCTATTCAAGATACAAATCACATTCTTTCAGAATAGGGGCAGCTACTCTAGCCGCAAGTAGAGGTCTTCTCCCGGAGTCGATTAAAGCAATGGGGAGATGGAGTTCTGAGGCGTATTAAACTTAGGTTCGTTTCCCAGTTCATGTTCTCCCAATTATGTCAGATTAGCTAATAATATTAGCTAAATATTAACAATAACCAAGTCATTTTAGGCGATCAATCGATCTGGTGTCTGGGTTCATCGATTGTCAAGAGATTTTTTTCGGTGGCTCGTACAAGACCAGATGGGCTCAGTTTAGGACTTGTACGATTTCATGTAACAGTATGGTGGCAAGGTGGTTTGGGTCTCCTATACGTGCAGAGCAAGACCTGCTGGAATATGGTCCAGCCCCCGCGTACATTTTGCTGCACTGTGGGGGAAATTATTTAGGGAAATACCCATTAAAGGTTCTTAGAAAGCATGTTAAGCTTCTGACCGAGTTTCTTAGGGTCAGTTTACCTGATCTGGTCGTTATATTGTCTCAAATACTTCCTAGTATTTCATGGCTTTATTCTAACAACACTGTTGCAATGTAAATGGCCAGAAAGCGACTAAATAGTCATGCTGCTAAGGCGATAATAGATTTTGGGGGCCATTATCTGCTACACCCAGACATTAAGGCTGATGATACCTGTCTTGAACAGGATGGTGTCCATTTATCAAATGTGAGGAACAACTTGTTTCTTAAACAGTTAGCAGCTGGTTTTGAATGTTTCATAAAAAGTAGCCAGTGATAAGGAAATATATACTTTGTGTCACCGTTTCTGTTTTGGGCGTGGCATTCGGATATTTTGCTTTTGACACGCACTCTTCGCTGCTGCCTAAAAATGTTTCCCTTATTTTTTGTTGTAGATGGGATCCTGGAAATTGTATCACCTGGAGTGTCCGGGCTCCCATCCATATGGCAATTTCGAAGGTGTTCAAGGAAGGACATATAAGTTTAACTTATTCAGCTCCTGTTAACCAAGAGACGGAATTGTAATCTAAACATAAATTATGAACAAAATTGCTGTCCGTACGAATTGCTAAAAAACATTTGAATTGATTGAATTCGGTGCACTTGTAATTATGCTTGAATATCAACCGTGCTTCAACACTTGTTTAAATGCTTATCAGAAAAGTTGCTTTCATAATGAATATTTAATTTGGTGCACATGCATTTATGTTCTTAATATTGTAATATTCAATTTGCTTTATTGTTTAATGCTTTCTGCCGTAAGGGTTTGCCATAATGATCGTTTGTGTTTACCGGCAGCACAATTGTTAAACTCCATGCTTTGGGCTTGTTTTTCAACCCATGACACGCCCAATTTATTTGCCAAAAATCTGTTAAAGTTTAACAAATATTTTTATGTTTTGTTATTAGAGTGCTTTCCAATAATACTAACTATAATCTCTGTTATAGTCAAGGTTATTGGAGGACACATATACTGGCTTTTTGCAATTATTGAGTAAATTTTACGATGCAGTTGTTCGTACATGTACACCGGCATCTCCCTCTTTCGCTCTTAAATTTAACAAATCGGTAAGATGTGCTTTGAGCTTACATTTAAAAACTTAAATTTCCTATCTCCCAGCCTACAGGATCATTGATTTAAATCGATAATACTATCATCAAGTTTTATAAGTACAAAATGGTATGATAATGGACCTTTGGAAACGACCGAGCACGGTAGTTCATTTAAGACATTTCATTATTTGTCGATACTTCTATTCAGAAGATAGTGATTTATGTTGCAAAATCATGCTGCTTTCTCTGAGTGATACATTTCAAGTTGATGTCTTCATCTGGATCCACTTACCTAGTCAACAATTACTGGCGTGGCATGGACATTAAGTGCACCTACATGCTTGATGGAACTTTTCGATTACAACTAGTTGATGTGTTTAAATGTTGTAGTGTTTGATTATCGGCGGGCAGCGAAGGTGTGAAAGGAAGGACATATAAGTTTCAGTTTAACTTTATTCAGCTCCTGTATACCAAGAGACTGAATTGTAATCTAAACATAAATGATATACAAATTTGCTGTCCGTTCAAATTGCTAAAAAACATTTGAATTGATTGAATTCGGCACTTGTAATTATGCTTGAATATCAACCGTGCTTCAACATTTGCTTAAATGCTTATCAGAAAAGTTGCTTTCATAATGAATATTTAATTTGGTGCACATACATTTATGTCCTTTAATATTGTAATATTCAATTTGCTTTATTGCTTAATGCTTTCTTCTGTAAGGGCTTGCCATAATGGTCGTTTGTGCTTACCGGCAGCCCAATTGTTAAACCCCATGCTTGGGGCTTGTTTTTCAATCCATGCCACGCCCAATTTATTTGCAAAATCTATTAAAGTTTAAAAAATATTTGTATGTGTTGTTGTTAGAGTGCTCTCTAATAACCGTGACACATTGTATACAATCGTAACTAATCGGTTATTTCCGTATCACTCCGGTAAAAGGATCCAGATGAACATTCGGTTATTTCCATGATATGACATTTGTTCACCCTATATTTCACGCGTGTGATAAAGCTTTATTGCCTGGCAACGAAATCCTGATTGATATGACTAGCTAGGTCTATGTTGTATCGTATATTCAAAAACACATTTTTGTAGGGAAGTATATGATATGCATTTATTATATACTTTCAAGCGAAATAGTGATGAACTCCTATATTCACTCCAAACAAACAAATATCCTATATTTCGTCACTCCAAATCAACAAATATCCTCTATTTATGTATGTCACGTGCGTGCATTGTGTAATCAATAATGAGGAAAAGAGAAACGTTCCATATATTTTTTATAGAACATAGATAAGACGCTTGACAATGATCGCAGTTGGAATGCGCTTTACGTGAAAATTGTTTGAGTGAAACGGGACATGCGCAGTGAAGCAGTCTATGTAAATACAAGCAGCCGTACTATTAAGAATTTGGAAACTGTGACATTGTTTCTGGACTCTGTATTCTTTAGGGTTAGTCCCGTGGTAAAATATATTGATTATGTTTATAGAGGGTGTTAAATTAAATGTTTCTACAACTTTGTCATTTGTAACACATATGTTTGCTTTTTAAACAATTACACCCTGCGATTGTGCTTTCGTTAAGGGAGCTCCATTGCACAACATTTTTTACGAAGGAAACGTTTCTATTATGTTAAGTGTTATTTAGATATAATAACCGGAATGCATGTGAAATAGTTTGCGGCCGGGTTGTCTATGGTGTTTTACGTTTTTGATTTTATATAGCTTTCAGTTTGAGTAATCATCGGTGTCATCGGTGTCATCGGTATCCTATAGCTGATACCATACTCTCACTGTATGAGCAGAATGAGTGTTACCTTAGTTATACCCAATTCTATCGCACCCTTCTCTGTTAGAACAAGATATGTGCCGAAAATGCTGAAACGTGTGCATTCAATTAGTACGTTTGTTCTGATGATATTGCGTGCAGCTCCTCAAACCATTGAAATATGATATTATTATGTCAGGAATATAAATAGCAACTATGCCAATAGTTATGGAAAGCGGTATGCCCAGTGTTAAATCATAATTCACTACGGAATATAACGTAGTAGTGACAATATGGGGATCATATAACAATGTTGTGTTAAATCAATACCAAATGTGTGTACAAGAAAATAAGAGCATGCATTTAATAATTTAAGTAAACGTCTCGGTGTACAATCGTTATTAAGAATGCGTGTTCAAAAGTCGAATCCGATATAACCATACGCCTACCAAATCCTCATGATTTTATATTTTATATAATTTAAAAGAATATGCTGGTTTGAAAATATATCAACAGTATGTAGTATTTCAGTTGTCTCTTTGGCCAAAGTTTATTATGGTTATAAACACCACACATGCATCATACTGTTCTTGATTCAAAATACGATGTTTGATGTCATAAATATGGAAATCAAACAAAATGAATTTGAATGCTTGTGAATGTTAAGCAGAGCTTCTACCAATGCGCCGTTGTCATACATATTACATATCCAATACAACTTAAATTCTATTTATGACTGACTTGTGAATGCAAACAAGTCTTATTCCATTGAGACACATATTATTCATGGGTGTGATAACATTTAAAATCATTTACCAAAATCAAATCATCATGGAGCGTCAAAACGCACATGCATCAACCCAACAAAAACGATCGTGATCTTTTGAATACTAAAATACGTTTCTAACAGTGTAATACATTTGCAAAACCAATACATATTTGAACATGAGCAATATGTTGTAGCCGTAAAATACACGTTTGTCATACATAACAAATGGGTTCTATAAATATTGGAAGACGTATTTCGCGTCGATTTTATCTGCCATATAAAAGCAGTATTCCCCGAGGAAAACTTATTATCCAGAATATGGCTACAATATTACCTCAGCAATAGTGAACAATTGCTATCATTGTCTACGACCCTAAGTTTGTTTGTATTTCTGAGTGGATCAAAACAGCAGGTTTTGGTAATGTATGGAATTTGAAACAAATATAATTACGCGTATGTGTGTCTTGTTAAAATGTGTACTGATGTCGTAGATGCAATCATGAATATAGATATAAAAATCGAACAAGAAAAGCAGCATTCAAGGACGACAGTCAACCACAAACACACGAAGAAACAAAGAACACATTTAAAGATGAATAAAAGGCCAAATAAGACACCACAAACACAAAAGGGTTGACAATAGGGCTACCGCCTTGGAACGGTCAGTGGCAAAAAAGGCCGCTGGGGGTATGAACCAGGTTTAGATTAGATATCGTCGGAGAATCTAGATCAACAGTCAACTACTTCTAGGTTGAATAATTAATGTTGGTATCTGAAAATATAAAACAGCAATTTGGAGTTGATTATTTGTCTACAATTATTGCTCGTACTGGTACACGTGAATAGCATCATGGGAAATACACATTCAGACAAGGATGTAGTCAACATAGGAATAGTATGTTAAATCCGAAAGCTTAGTCCGCATGGATAAATAATCCATGAATAATATAATCCATGAATAATGATTCAAAAATGTATGTTTGATGCAATACGTTTGTTATAACCATCACACCTGTCCCTTAATTTAATTTGTGATCTGTCTAAACTGACTAACTTCATGATATATTGATTTGTGATTTGTCTATAACTTGTGATTTTTGATTTATCAGAAATTTTTCTGAGTTGTCTGGGTTCATCTCATATGGCGTAAATCTCCTGTCTCAACAGGAACAAAAACAATCACCATCATTTGCATGGGTATATCTCCACTAAATGCTGCATTGTAGTTTGGAAAAACGGGAATGCAAATTCACGATAGTAGCATTTGAAATGTTCAATTTGTCTGAAGATACGTGTTACTACATTGTACTATTATCCAGATGAATATACTATACAAATCAACGACTGCATATACCAGAAGAAGAAGTATGGACCCTGCAAAAAAGGCCTTGGGCTTAGCCTACTTGCCCCTCGATCCAGATGTATCGGGTTCGATTCCCGCGGGATCATGTATCCTGTTGTTGTTTTTTGTAATTATCTTTTAAATAGCACTCTCATTTGAAACTGGCCATACGTTAATTGATGCAATGCTTCTGTGACCATATGGGAATAATTATGAAGGCCACATAACGTTAATAACATTCAATCAATCATATTTATCCTATAATCGATGACTTTGCTATAATCTACATAAAAATATTTACTTGTGCTAAAGTGTAAACTTGGATATAAAAGTCAAACAGGAAATGCAGCATTCAAGGACCACAGTCAGTCACAAACACGCACATAAAAGATAACAAATATAAAGATGAAAGGCTAAATATAACATCACAAACACAAAAGGGTTGACAATTGGGCTACCGCCTTAGAATAGTCAGTGGCGGAAAGGCTGCTGGGGGATTTAAACCATGTTCTAGGTTGCACCAAATTTCACTCTGACCCTATTGTCAGGGTTATCCCAATAACACGGGTCAGTGTAAATAAAGATATCCCTGAAAGGTTATATTCTTTAACTAACAAGGCAGCATTAATAGGAAATCTAAGTAAACCACATCAATGATCATGTTGGTATAATATAAAAAACAAAAGCCCAGAAGGCCACAAAGCAAGTACACTATGCCTTGACAGATGCCAGAGCAACACGAGAACAACCCGTTAAGGGTACAACATGACACGATTTAAGACAAACCTAAAACGCTACCGTCCTATGAGGATTTAGATAGACGTCATCTTAGGGTTCACAATCTGTTCGGTCATCGCACAAAGAGGAAAGCATAGAGTCGAACTGTATTGGTCAACCACTTAACATGCAGTGCGTTGCAAAATGATAGGGTCAGAGCCTCTTTTGATAGTCCTTGTCGCAGAAGAGTTCTTAAATTACTTTTATATTTTCAAATGGCCAAGAGGTCGATGAGCATAATAAGTTCCTGCATGCAGTAAGTATTGAATTGGGCTTTACGGCGACAAACACTTGTAAAGGTCATCCAAGCCAAAATACCAGAAGCAAAGAACATTCTAGGTTCAGTCTCTATACGCATCGAGTTGTTAAGATACGAATAATCTATCTAGAATCTTCTCACAACTCACTTAGTCATCTTTTACGACACGCACGTGATGTTCGTCTCATTTTGCCTCAGATATGTAGTTGCATCCTAACATGGTTAACCGAATACCAAATGGAGGGATATAGAGAATATTATGTCAGTGCCTTTTACTATAAAGTTTATTAGGCGAGGCTTAGAAAACGAAGAATGGCTAGGCTCTGCCGAGCCATTCTTCGTTTTCGTGCCGAGCCTAATAAACTGGATAGTAAAAGGCACTGACATAATATTCTATTTATCATTTAGATATTCTACATTTTCTGTATGAATTACTATTATTACCTATTTCTCAGAATGTTACGCTTATCGAGGACGCCGACATGTTGTTGTTTTATGTTTGTTTTATGACGTCAGGCAACGTTACGTGCATGACGTTAGATAACGTTACGTACAATAAACGCCGAATAATTCCGCATTGATTTGCTTTCTTGGTCAAATAGGGTTTACGATATCAATTACGGTTTGCTGTTTTGTCTTCTCGTTGTCACCAACAATTCTTTTTTATTAACAAAATATTCTTCAAATTCGATCAAATTGAAGATATAGATATTATTCAAGATACTATTCAAGAAATAATATCTGTCAACTTTTGCAGCACTAAATTTCTTTGCTTTGTTTTCATTGGCCATTTTTAAAACTCTACTATATTTACAAAGGCAACACATGTTTTCTCATATCACAACCTTTTTCGAAGCTGAAAATTAACTTCACCAAATGAGCCATATACGTTAAATTCCATGTAAATTTTGCTCAATAATTGTCGTTTCATCAAATAGCGCTAGAATGCCTTAGAGTTAAATGCTAAGTAATTGAAATAGCATTACACGAAAACATTCGCGTTATTTCCGTAAAACATTTTACAAATTTAAGTTCAAATATCTTTTTTATTGTTCAACAACTCACTGTATAATGCTTAAACGTTCGTATAAAGTATACACAATTGAACGTTTATATTTCAGTTTTGTTTTTAAAAAAATGGAAGCCCAGAAATATCTAACCTGTGCATAACCTCCGCCGTTTTTGTGGACTCTTTCACCCAAATAGCCCTATGCTATGAAAGAAACGCATTGTACTGTTTGGAATACCATTTGGTTGATATATAGTTCAGAACCAATTGTAAAAGGTACGAGGTAAATATATAGAAATACAATCCGTTCGGATAAGTGTTTTGGCCCTCCATAGACGTTATAGTTGTTTCATATAGTTATATCATGTTTAAAGAGGGTGAAAAATTAAACGTTTTACATATTTCTACAACCTTCATATACACACGTCGTCAATTCTGAAAACATCTGGTAGATATATAGTTCCTAGAAGCACTTTAATGTCCACTAAATGTGTTTGGATTAAAATTATGGAATATTAGCAGATTGCAAACGTACACAACATTACTTGAATCCACTATGAACACTTAAGTATTCCCGACTTAGTTCTTGGGAGCACTAATCGTACACTTCAGTTCTCTCCACTGCACAAGATGTTCTTTCTGAACGTATAACAAAGTAGTATTAACTATTTAGGTGGAGACAAAGCAAAACCAATTATATCTTGATTCCCAAACTACAGAAACTACAGAAATAATCCAAGACGCCTGGTTTACTGCTAAGTCTACCGACTGTTTCACTGTGGACATCGGCAAACGTTTAATTTAATCACAGTTGACTTAAAGAAGTATTGCGATAACGTTTATCAAAATATGTTGATAGTTTTTTTCTTGTTAGACGTTTATGAGACATTCTTAAAAACCTGTGTAATAAACATCTATTTCATCTCGAAGTATTTATGACTTGTCTACATTGTATACAATCTTCCCTCACAACTTATCAAAGTCAATATATTTAAAGTTTTCTTCAAGACACGTTTGCCAGAGAGAAAATATACCTTTGACTGTAACTCTGTAACACTATAATACATTTTATGAGGCAAATAATTTAAACAATTACACCTTGCGATTTTGATTTAGTCATTAGAAATTTAAAATTAAGCTAAAGATGTACTTACTCAAACAACATTATAAGTCCATATTTATATATAATCCAAAACACTACCTATAATTAAACGTAGCGGCCTTTTAACAAAGACCCTTTCCAACTATCCCGTTGCATCTATACAAATAATCCTCCATTTTTATGTGTGTGTGTGTGTGTGTGTGTGTGTACTGTATATTGACACAAAACACAAGGGAGACATTGTTTGTCAAAATTGGAATATTGGTAGAGGCTCATAACTAATGGTAAATATGGAGTTATAGTATTTGTTATGTGAAGTTATGCATGCATGGTTTACACATATTAGTAGATTATAAACCAACATATTTTAAATAAATTCCTCTTAATTTATGCATGAATTAAAATTTTGAAATTGAAAATAAAATGGATAGAGAGACACAGAGAGACACACAGAGACATAGAGAATCAAAAAGAGGGGAGAAGGAAAGAGGGAAAGAGAGAGAAAGAGAGAGACACACAGAGAGAGAAAGAGAGAGACATAGAAAGAAAGCGAGTGGGAGGGAGGGAGGGAGGTAAAAGAGTGAGAAAAGGGGGAGAGAGAGTGGGGAAGGAAGGCGGGGGGTAGAAGGAACTGAGAGAGAGAGAGAGAGAGAGAGAGAGAGAGGAGGGATAGACAGGGAGAGTTTCTATACAGTCATAAACATAGGCGTAAGAGCCGCAGGACACCACACCCCAATGTTTCGGGTTGGGCCCCAATATTGATGTTTTCCACTAAACAAAACAAAATGCAACACAAAATGTATGAATCGGCAATCTGAACATTAAAATTCTGATTGATCACATTTCAAAATCAAAGAAAATATGAAAGATGTCAGCTTCCGTCTGTATGGCAGGGTAAGTGTTAACTAAAAACCGAAAGTTTAAGTATAACTATTAAGTTCAAATACTAGTAATTAACCTTTCGTAAGTTTACTTATTTAAATCTTTAATTTTCTTTAATCAAGTTTTAAATGAAAACTGGTCCGTAACCGTAATTTAACCGAGGCATATCGCTTATGTTGGTGTCAGGTGGCATTAACTTCCCTCTCCACCATGGATTTTGTCAATGTGTTGCATTTCCCCCCAGGGTCCTTATATACTAGTATATAGTTGTTTTTATGTAAAGCATGTACATTCCCAAAATTCAACCAAGGCAACTGCCTCTGTGTGCCGTAGTGAAGCTACGGACCTGGAAAAGAGCAATGGGTTATATTCACGGTGGACAGACGTAACGGACCCTGGCTGCTCAAAAAAGCGTTACCTTGGTCCTGGTTGCTCATGTAAAGGACCCTGACGGGTAAAAACACGTAAACTGTTGGATGTGGTGTTAAAACATATTTAATATTTCTTTACAATAAGACACTTTTTAAGAATGAGCACACCCACGGAACACTAGATGCATTTGTGTGTCTGAATTCATGAAGAACGGTTTATAAAAACAGTGGTTTAGATGTGAAAGAACGCGCACTTTTTCACACTGACGCGTAAAAGTACGTCTAGTTCTAAGAAAATTGTGTTTATTTCAAAAACGGAGACTGCTATTGGCATATGCTATATCTGGAATTATGTATGTTCAGCCATAACATCCATTGGACGTATTTAATACATAATAATATCTACCGATTGCCAGAAGCGTTAAGTTGTTTGTGCATTGCAATGACACCGGATCCTGTTTGCTTCTGACACAGGATCCTAGTCGGTAGTTGAAAATATACATCTTAAAAAAACGACTAGATATGTTCCCCTGTTCGAAATATCTCGTTCTGATATCGGCTGCGACATTTTCAATTGGGTGGGGTTTGTGCGGGGGTCAACTTATGGAAAAAAAACAATGTGCTGAGATATTTTAAAGATTTTCACATTTAACGAGTTTTCACTCTCCAAACTTCGACGAGGAAGTCGTACTATTCAAGGGTGCTGGTGTGGTCTAGTTCATAGCACGTTGGATTTGACCCGGATGAAGCCTTATCGCCGCAAGTCAATTTCTTTTGTGTAGTATTGAGTAAAAACTGTTCCTTAGTCTAGTCCGTCGGATTGGTATGTACACCGGTTCTGTGTTTCGAGAGTCTATCCTTGGAACAATTTGCTAATCAAAGGAAATATATTCGTTAGTAAGATTATGGCAGCTTCTCGGATTTGTATGTATCCTTCCTTTCTTTGGGGGCGACCGGCTATAAATATTCAATATAATGTCTTGATAAACAGTTAAACAACATTCAGTTAAATTCAATTAAATGTTATGTGATAACCTTTCAAATCATAGGATGACTCCGATGAGGGTACTCCCCTCGAAATGCGCTAGTGCTTTAACAAAACAAAAGTGGCAACATTCTCAATACAACTGTCTCTAGACTTATATTATATGCATAAAATAATGAAAACTTGCGAATTCAAAGTGTAAAACTTGTAATTGACATTTTCCGTAAGTATTCGAGATTATAAACGAAAAGCTTTTCTATAGGAGGTGTTCAATGTATTACTTTACGCAATTATATTAATTTGTGAATAAATGTACATTAAGAGTTATTTTAAACAAAATATCTAAATAAAAAAAAACTTATTTGTTGGCTACAATAACGGTTTGCCTCTATATACGACATGTCAGGCTACATTATGCCAACACTCATGTATATAGTCTACGTCATTAGTTGTTCACATTGCTGCATTTGTATTACTTGTAATATTTGATTTTTTATTCACTGATATATTTTGTTTTTAAATATCAAATAATTATTACCTTTTAGGGGCTTAGCTTGAGCGTTGCTAGTGTGGTCCCGGGGCAAACTCCATGAACTTGTTTTATTCCCAGATACGCTGTGGTTCGTTTTTGGGAGTATTTCCCACTATTTTATATCTTATTTGATGCTGACATGTTGATGATATAGTCTGAATCCTTATATCCTCTCGTCCGTCGTTTTTTTTTCTTTCTTTTTTTTACCTTTTTATGTATTGTGTTTTGATTTTTGTAGGCAATATGTACACAGATGCGTACTCTAAGATAATGCCTTTTGAATAAACCTTTTTTTTTATATAAAAACTGTTTGAAGTCGTTGTCGCGTAAAACGGCGACAAAAACTGTCATGCAGCGCGCTGTGCGGGGAAAGTAAGTTTGGTTTATGTCTACTGAGGGCCTATAGTTTATTTTAGGGTACTGTCGGCGCAAGACAGGTCATGAAGAAGAGATTATTCTCAAAGGCGCAAACGTAGGTCCGGAGTACATTTGTTTAGTCTTGTACCTTGTACGACATAAACGCATTTAGCCAAACTCACCACCAGATTCTATCACTATAACAAGATCACATCTTCTACATTCATAACCGATATAAAAATTCAATATTGGGCTGTTCTTTTTTTTTTTGCATCATGCTGTCGCATGAATGATTTTAGTAGCGGTGTCCAGAGTGG
>JAWPHD010003794.1:0-205772 GCA_037043455.1 Cyrtodaria siliqua
TGGAGCGAGTGGGAAGAATCCTTCTTTCCAGTGTCCTGGTACTACTTCACCAGTGAGTGCTCCTAGGCGGATATAATTTAAATTGATTACAAGTAACTCGTCTGGTCTATAATCATCCCTAATAGGCTCAATATAACTGACAGTGATATGAAGTCACTCAGAGTGTCTATCGGTGACAATCCTTACTTGGAGACTACTGGAATGGATTTATGTGGTTGTTTTTTATCCCCCGCCTCCCACCACCCCAACTCCCCCCCACCCCCCAACCCATTATCGAATGATGAGGGGCATATATATTAGCAATGTCCGTCCATCCTGAAACGTTTGTGTGTCTATCTCCTCCCACAGTTGTTAACCGACGGTTTCAAAACTTTACAGGATGCTTACCTGTGATGTCAAGATGTGCTTATTGATTCGGCGTCAACATCGACCTTGTATTACCGGACTCTTTTACCTTCGAATTGTATGTTAAAACATCTTGTTATGTGTGTCTATCTCTTCCCACAATTTTCAACCGATTGTTTCGAAACTGTAGAGGATGCTTACCCATGATGTCAAGATGTGCATATTAATTCGACTTGTATTTGGACATATTTCTAGTTCCATATTACTGTGTCAGTTTTTATCCCAGTTCACTTACCATATTGTATACAGGTTACACTTTGTTACTTATTTATTTGGGCGTATGCACAGGGCACGTGATCTTCGCTCGCTAAAGAGTGTTGAATATGACAGCAAGACCATGTTACTCGAGTCAACAAGTTATTCGTGATCACCAAAAGCAAGTCCTAAATGTTAAAATATTGCACTTTTAAAAGCCTTACAGATACATAGCATAATAATCGTACCTGTTGCATTCAGGAAGTCGCCAGTTGGCGCGAGTTTTCTGCAACTGTTAATGGCGGACGCGTCGCCGTTGGTCGCACCTTCCACGGGTGCAATACCAATAGTCGTACATACGCAGTCTTTCTCGAACGCTGCACCACCGGCGGTCTGCATCTTACCTTAAAGCAATTGGACCCAAATAATATGAGAGTACATTATGATGTATGGGACAAACGCATACAACACATATTAAAACCGGGTTAGTTGTGTTCTTTTGTAAGGATTTAACTTTCTACATCAGTTAACTTGATTTCTAATAAACCATGATTTTAGAATTATTTTAGTTGGCATATTTTATAATTCAATAGGAACATGGAAAGCTGTACTAATTCGATCCTATGTACCCAGTTGTATACGTGTTATAATTTGTTTGTAAGAAAATACATAGACTTGATAGCTTTACAATATGTTCTTGCAACAGAACAGACGATTTAACCTCGTTATTTTGCAGTTCAACGTCCCCTAATCAAGTTTGAAATACACAAAGCAATGAGAATTAAAGTATTGACATATTCTTAGGTGGGTACTTAGGGTAAATACAGCGAGCATCTTGACAGACGCAAGACAAACGTTGTCCAATATTTCACTCCATTCACTAGTTTTAAAGTAATACAACAATTAAACTGTTGGGTAGACCTACATATGTACACCTATATCAAAGTTCATTTTATCGGCATAAATGGTAATGTAGATATAGGAGAGACTTACCAATTTCATACCAGAGTCCATTGTAGCGTTCGTTTGTAAAGTTGGCGTCGGGCGGAGGGTGCATGCATTGGTCGGCCGCCGTGGACAAGAAGAATGCATTACACACGCATACATACACCGCGAGTATCTAAACAACAAAACAAAGGTAGAATATAGTTCCATTAATGACGTTGCCCAAATAACCGTGTATATTATGTCTGTGGATTGTAATAATATCTGCTGTATTTCTCAGTATGTCCTCTTTAGCTGAGTGGTCCGCCATTTTTGTTATTCATTGCGGAATTAATTTCAGGGATCAGTATGTTTTTACTCGTGTTAAAAACGAATAGGTGATATCACGTTAAATACGCGATATCACGTATTCATATTGCATATGGGATGTCACGTATTCGAATATGAGATACACGTATTCGAATTGGTGATATCACATATTCGAATACGTGATATCTCAAAATGGTATTAAAAAGTAAAACGGCACCCCATAACAATACAACTAATGTGCATCGTATTTTGACTGACATTTGAGACCTATCGCGCACGAGTATATATCCCATCTGCCACGTCGTATGAAGGTTATTAAATCATATCAAAATCGTTTTAAAAAAATAATTA
Organism: Cyrtodaria siliqua; assembly: GCA_037043455.1. NCBI lineage: Eukaryota > Metazoa > Mollusca > Bivalvia > Adapedonta > Hiatellidae > Cyrtodaria > Cyrtodaria siliqua. Next base: position 2,206 of record JAWPHD010003794.1, read on the forward strand.
AATAGCACCACGTGCCAGCTTTAAGCAAACAACAAAGTTAAAACACATGCTTTACCTGTACAAATATGACGAATTGCATTTTGTTCGATTGTTCTCGGCGGCTTTCCTCAAAGTTCTAATATGTCGCTTTTTTAACGCGAACCTTTATATTAGATACCTTATACAAGAGAGAATTGTTCTATATATACGGTGTTTGAACTCTGTGACACTGCTGACCATGTGGTGTTCACTGACATTTGCTGCTTACATAAATCTCAAAGATAAACATCTGGACGTGAACTTTCGATATAGTATGATCTACGACTTTAACAGCTCAGCCGGGTGAAGCATTGCCACATAATTATTCTTCGCAGATTTGGTAATTCAATATCTCATGAAGAATATGCTTACTGTTTAGGTATAACTCGAGGATTAGTAATGAGATATACCATTTATTAATAGAGATTTAAATAATAATAATAATAATAATAATAAAAAAAATAAAAAAAAAATAAAAAAAGAAAGAAAGAAAGATGGTATGTTCTAACGAAGCATACATAGTACATATATTTTAAGGCCACAATTGAATGACATGGCCTCTGAAGACTTCATCCTTGTTAAATAAATTGTACCGGCATTTTCCGATGGATTAAATATCTTCCTATTCGGATTATGAACATCGTACATTTTTCGAAATCGTTCATCGTTAATTGGTGCCGTTCTTACAGCTCTGGCTAAACACACAGCTTCATATTCACTTTCAATCTTACAGTTATTGTGTTCTGTTTGCATAGATTATTTAAACACATGAAAATACTATGACACAAATATGGATACGGAAGTTTGGTACGTATGACTTTATCCCAATAAGTGTGAACTGTACATCTCGCAGATTTGTTTTTGTATTGCAATTTCATGTTGAACTTAAACCAGATACTCCGGTAGATATCGTCGAAGCCTTTAATAACCTCGTTTTATGAACATCGTACATTTCTAGACATCGTTCATCGTTAAGTGATGCCATTCTTATAGCTTTCGCTAAATAAACAGCTTCTTGTTCACTTTCAATCGTATACTTCTTGTTTTCTTTTTACATAGATTATTTAAACACATGAAAACACCACGACACAAACACGGATACTGAAGTTGGGTATGTGTGACGTTATCCCAATGAGAGAGAACTGTACATCTCGCAGATTTGTTTTTGTATTGTTATGAAAGAGATTTCATGTTGGACTTACACCAGATACTCCGGTAGATATCGTCGAAGCCTTTAATAACCTCTCGATATCTGGATAATATATTGCACATTGACAACCCGTTCTTTACTACTATGGTTAATAATATATATCCTAAAGAACTTGAACTCAACAAAGCCAATGCTTTGAAACTGTTGCTTTTATTCTCGACTTACATTTTTCGACTGAAAATGAAGAAATATTAAGCAAACATCTATTACAAGAGAGAAGATTTCAATTTTGCCATTGTTTACAATCCCCGGGTTGGAATCCCACTACGAGCTCGATTTGTACGTGAGGAAGTGTCGATTCTTACGAATGGCGGGAGGTGTGCAGTACTGGTTCTACCCAGGGAAATTGGGTGGTCTGCCTCCACCACAAAACAATTGACCGTCATATATAACCTTACCTGTGTTGAAATTGGCGTAAAACAACATTCAAACAAACAATGTTTACTATCCCTCTTAGGCGGGGATGTTCCCCACTAGCCACTTCTTGTAGCGTACACGTGTCATCACTTGTTCGTTTTCTAGAGCTTGTTGGTTGACTTTAACATTCACAACATTTGTATGACTAAAAAGCTACGCGTTACCATAAACTTCGAATAGCCTTTGTAAACTGTTATTATCATAACCTGATCTACTTAAATATTAAAGTAATTTAAGAACTCGTTTGCGGCAAGGACTATCACAACCTCACTGCTATGGTGACGCGATTTACAAACTTCGTAATATCCTTTGGTCATGGTCACTTTTATACAATATTTGTTAAACTTGTTAGCAAACGGATCATTTTGCAATGCACTTCATGTTTAGTGGTTGACCCATTTACTGTTCGCCACTTTGTTTTCCTCTTGGATTGATTGTACGATGACCCAACAGATTGTGTACCCTCAGATGGCGTCTACCTAAGTTCTGAAAGGGATGTACCTAACGTGTAGTGCTTGTCTTCAGTATTGCCCTGTTGTATCTTTCAATGTATTTTTCTCTGTTTGCTCTGGCTTTTGCCAAGTCCTTGAGTGCTTGGTTTGGCTTTCTAGTATTTTGTTTGTATATTCATATATACATGATCATCTTTGTGTTATACTTATATTGCCGATTAATGCTGCCTAGTTTGTTAGAGGATATAACCTAACTGGAATTTCGTTATTTACAGTGTTCCGTTTATTTGGGATGAAAACAGGGTTAGCGTGATGTTTGGAGAACCCTAGAACCGGGATTAAACCCCAGCGGCATTTTTGCCACTGACCGTTTCAAGGTGATTCCTTGATTATCAACTATTTTATGTTGTTAATGTCACATGCTTTGTTTCTATTTATCCTTGCGATTGTTGTTTGTTTTTGGTTGACTGTGTTCTGTGAATGCTACATTTCCTGTTCGACCCATATACCAACGTTAAATACATATATTATATATTCTGTGATGAATTATAGAAATTTCCCAGTTTGAGAAAATCTATAACATATCCCTTCCTCTACTGTGCTATCTCGCCTTGTGCGCAAAATAGCACAGTAGCCAAATGTTATGAACTAAACGATAGACGTCACGATATTACGTCACGAATTGACTTCATAATATTACTCCGCGCTGTCGCCAAAGGAGTGACAGAAGAAAGAATACTTGTGTAAAAAGACGATTGGAAAGAAATTCATCACAGAATATATATTATATAGTTTAATTAACATTTTTGTCGTGATACGGAAAATAATTCACTCGTGAGAAATATTCTTGCGATATAGAAACTCGTGCGAAAACGCACTCGTTTCTATATCGCAAGAATCTTTCTCACTCGGGAATTATTTCCCGTATCACTTCAACAATGTTAATTAAACTCTATATGTTTTAATTTAAACATCTAATTCAATTTGGTGTATGCTGATACGTATCGCATCCTTCCCTTCAGATGGACTTCATGTGGCCTAGCTACGAGTCGACATCATCAACTATATATGCCAGACATGGAAATGGTTGGCGATCTATAATAAGCTTAAACACTCGTACGTATCTTAATAGCTATCCTGCCAACAACAGCCAAATTTTAAACCAGAGTATAGGTTGCACAAAACTCACGTTGACCGTATTGTCATCCCAATTAAACAATGTAAATACGGAAATCCCACCAAACAAGGCAGAATTACTAGGCAATACAAGATGTATGTATAAAAACAAACAAACGCGTAGCAAGTATTCGATGACTTTGCAAAATACTAGAGCAACAACGAGACGAAACCTTTAAGGACTAATGGCCCGCCATCTTTGAAAAAAAGAACTAAAATTGACGGGCAACGGTCAAGTGAAATTTCCGTATAAAGCCCGCTTGATTTCGAATTATAGTGCCTGCACCACCACAAGCATCTCCAAGCTTTTAACCTCTTGCCTTACTGACGTTAAAGATCACGTTAAACACTATTATGCTAAAACTTATGAAAACTCTGGGTTTTATTTATTTTGGTCTATGAAAAATACAGGAGACATTCTTGTAAAATTTTGAATAAACGTCGTTTCATCTATAAATACTTATGACTTCTCTACACAATATACAACCTTACCACATCACCTTATCAAAGACAAGCTTATTGCTCTTATTCAAAAAACTTTCGCTAGAGAAAAAAACTACATTTTTGGAGACAATTACACTATGTGGACTTGCCAAGAAGTTTGTGAAGCACTCATCTTCCTATTAGATAATATTTTCGTCAGGTATGTAACTACCGTCTATAGACAAATTGTTGGTATCCCTAAGGGTACGAACTGTGCACCTCTTTTTGCAGATATGTTCTTGTATTGCTATGAAAGAGATTTCATGTTGAGTCTTTCATCCGATACTCAGGCAGATGTAACTGAAGCGTTTAATGACACCTCCCGGTATTTGGATGCCATATTAAACATTGACAATCCTTTCTTTTCTATTATGGTTAATAATATATACCCAAAGGAACTTCAAATCAACAAAGCTAACATTTCGGATACTGTCGCTTCTTTTCTTGATTTACATCTCTCTATTGAAAATGGCTAAATAATTAGTAACATTTATGACAAGAGAGATGATTTTAATTTTGATATTGTTAATTATCCCCATTTAGATAGGGATGTTCTCCGAGCTACTTCTTATGTGGTCTATGTTTCTCAACTTATTCGTTTCTCTAGAGCTCGTAGTCGTGTTGAGGACTTTGATATTCGTAATATTTATATAAATAAAAATCTACTCTAGCAGGACTACCGTTACCATGAACGTCGAAAACACTTTGTATTATCGTAACCCTGATCTACTTTTAAAACATGAAAGTAATTTAAGAACTCTTCTGCGACAAGGACTGTCACAACCTGACTTCTATGGTGATGTAATTTACAAACTTCGTAAGATTCTTGGTCATAATCACTTTCATACAATCTTTAATAAACTTGTTAAAAAGTTTATCAAAAGAGGTTATGAACCTATCATTTTGCAACGCACTGCATGTTTAGTGGTCGACCTATTTACAGTTCGCCACTATGCTTTCCTCTTTGATCGTGGACCCTATGATGACGTCTACCTAAATCCTTATAGAACGGTAGCGTTTGAAGTTTGTCAGTAATTTTGTCTTGTCGTATCCTTAACGGTTTGTTCTCTTGTTGCTATGGCTTCTGCCAAGTCATTGAGTACTTACTTTGTGGCTTTCTGGGCTTTTTTATATTATATATACATGATCATTTAAGTGTTCTACTTATATTGCCTATTAATGCAGCCTTGTTTGTTAGAGAGTACAACCTGGCGGGGATGACAGTAGGGTAAGAGTGAGATTGGTGCAATCTAGAACCTGGTTTAAACCCCCCAGCGACCTTTTTTGCCATTGGCCGTTCCAAGGCGGTATAGCCCTATTGTCAACCCGTTTGTGTTTATGATGTCTTATCTTGCATTTCATTCATATTTTAAGTTGATCTTTGTTTCTGTGTGTGTTTGTGGTTGACTGTCGTCTTTGAATGCTACTTTTCCTGTTCGATTTTTATATCTACTTTTTCTACCAAATGCATATTTTAAGCACACGCAAAGTCAAACATATAGTAAATGACAGTTATTCAACACTTTTGATGTAAACATAATATCAGAATGAATACTTATATGGCAGAAATTATGCCCTTTATATCTGAAACGTTTCTTGCAATTTTACTCATAGTTGTTTTGTTTTGTGAAATAAATTGGTCCATAAAATATTTCATCTATCGAGCGAGAACAGACGAGACATCATCTCTAAATAAAATAATACATTTTAATTTCGAAGTACACCATTGTAAAATAATTAAAAATTCGGGAGACGTTCTTGATAACATTTTCAATAAGCGTCAAGTTTCATCTATAAGTACTTTTGACTTAACTACACTATATACAACCTTACCGCACAACCTTATCAAAGACAAGTTTATTGTTCTCGCTAAAAAAACATAAAAACGTTTGCTAGAGAAAAAAACTGCATTTCTGGTAGAGTTTTTCACTAACGGCAACTTGGGCAATTACTCTATGTTGACTAGTCAAGAAGTTTGCGAAGCACTTATCTGCCTATACGATTATATTTTGTCTGTGCATCTCGTGTCTCAGATTTGTTTTTGTATTGATATGAGTCTTTCACCAGATACTCAGGCAGAGGTAATTGAAGCCTTTAGTGACACCTCTCGGTATCTGGATGGCATATTGATCATTGACAACCTTTTATTTCTACTATTATATGGTTAATATGATCTATCCTAAACAAGAGGGCCAAGAAGGCCTTATCGCATGACAACAATATGCGCAACCAGGCTTTGTACTGATCATTCCTGAAATCCACTGAAATCCGGGGGTTCAGGAAAACTAGTCCAGATGTGTATAAGGGGCAATAACTCCTTAGGGGCCAACACTCATTCAACGGCAACACAGCAATGATATGCGAAACGAGGCTTTATACTGATCATCCCTGTCAAGTTTCAATGAAATCCAGCCAGGAGTTCAGGAAAACTAGTCAGGACAAAGTGTGTGTGTATAAGGGTAAAAAAGCATTCAACAAAATGACAGTGATGATATGTACAACTAGACTTGGTACTGATCATCCCTGCCATCCGGCCAGGCGTTCAGGAGAACTAGCCTGTACAAAGCGGTTTGTGTATTAAAACCTCTGAAGGACCATAACTCTGCCAAAAAGCATTCAACCGGAACACAGCGATGATATACGCAACTAGGCTTGGTACTCATCATCACCGCCAAAATTTGTTGAAATTCGGCCAGGGGTTCAGAAGATACTAGTCTGGAAAAAGTTTGTGTATTAAACCCTATAAAGGGCTATAACTCTGCAAAAAAACATCCAACACTGTGATGACATACACAACTAGGCCTGGTACTGATCATTTCGCAAAGTTTGACATACGATCAGGGGGTTCAGGAGAACTTTTCCGGAAAAAAGTTGGGTATTAAACATTTAAAAGGCCATAACTCCGCCAAAGATCTTTCAACCGAAATACGGCAATGACATGCATAACTAGGCTTGGTACTGCTCAGCCCGGCAAAGGTTTGTTGAAATCCGGCCAGGGGTTCAGGAAATATAGTCCGGACAAAGTTTGAGTCCTAAAACCTTTAAAGGGCCAAAACTCCGACTCCGAAATAACTAGATTTGGTACTGATCATCCCTGTAAAGTTTCATTAAAATCCGGCAAAATGAAGGCCCTATCGTCTCAATGAGGCAAAATACAGCATTTTTAACTAAAGCAAGGGCCGTAACTCCGGTGTTACTAATGCGATTAGGCCGGTTTTTAAATTTGTCTGAGCTTTTATTGATATCAACAATCCGATGAAAAATGAAGGCCCTATCTTGTGAACAATGCCAAATTATATCATATTTCAGAAAATCAAGGGCTATAACTCCGATGTAAATGGTCCGATCTGGCTGGTTTTCGAAATCGTCCAAGATTTCATTGCTTTTAACAATCTGTGCAAATTTGGTAAATATCAAATAATAATGGGATTTGTCGATTATAGACATAAATACTTTTATTGTAGTGGGGTGGATAATTTACGTGAGTTTGTGGCCACCTTGCTGCACAGATTGTGGCCTTCCTGTTTTTTGTTAATTTTACGTATTTCAATGGCACGATTAGTCAGCTGGTTGTATCTAAATACGGAAGACAAAATCAAAATTATAAGCATGTTTCTCAGTCTTATATAAAAAAAATACCCACCCGCCCATATCCCCATTTTATTGAATAAGTTTTTTGCCCGATCTGTTTTGCTTTGGTTTTATATATATATATCAGGTACATTATCCTAGAAATGGTGGTGTTGGGCTTTTGCGGACGGATACAGGTTCTTAAGAATCGCGTTCTTATCGTCGTGGCTTCAGCGCTGGTTGTTCAGCAGTTTTGGCAGTATGTCGCGGTCACAGCAGTGTGTAGTAATTGTTTGACGAGAACATTTGTAGGAAACCAAGTACATTTTAAATATCTGGTTTTGTGAACATCTAAACCCATGGTTCACTGAGTACAGTTTTCATTCACTTCAAAACTTGGTCTGAACTATTTGTTTATAAGTATTGTGACTGCACGTTTGATATGCACATTATGTTTCCTGAAGCCATGGCCAGTTTATTCCAATAAATATAAACTATTTTTATTATTGTGTTTTCTTTCACAGCCCATCTTCAATAAATGAAGGTGGTAGAGTGTTCACAAGGCAGAATATGGCTTTTCCCCCCAGAATAACAAGGGAACAACTCTGCTGTAACTAATCCGCTTTGGTTTCGAACTTGTCCGAGCTTTCATTGATGTTAACAATCTGTGTAAATATGGTAAAGATCAAATAATAAATGAAGGAGTTAGAGTGTTCACAAGGCTGAAAATGGCATTTTTTAGCAAAAACAACGACCATAACTCCGGCGTAAATAGTCCGAACTGACTGTTTTTCAAACTCATCCGAGCATTCATTGCTATAAATACACTGGAAAAGTTTCGTAAAGATCAAATACAAAATGAAGGTACGAGAGTAAACAAAGCTTAATATGGCATTTTTCAGAAAAACAAGGGCCATAACTCTGGTGTTACTAATCCGATCTGGCTGGTTTTCAAACTCATCCGAGCGTTCATTAATATAAAAACACTGGCAAAATTTCGTAAAGATCCGATTAATAATGAAGTCCCTATCGTGTAAACAAGACAAAAGTTAACGGACAGACGGAAGGACGACGGACAACATGACCTCGCCATTTTTTGTGTGGCTTTTGTGGGGTTTTATGTACACAGCCAGATGAAATGTCAAAATCGTAAAAAGGGCTAGTAAGGTCAGAGAAGGCTCGGATTAATACAACGCGTGACCGAAATTGGTGGTACATTTCCCCGCCGTACTTTAATCAGGACCCGTTTATATAACACGTCTACCTACAGTGCCTGCCTAAATTAATGTTGCAAAAGCTCATAGTTCCTACGATCTAAATATGTGTATTTTCATCATCCAGAAAGCTTATTACAGAAAATCGTGATAGTTGCGGTATTTTTCACTGACAAAAAAGTCATATCCCATTGTATTCAATATCTATGAAGGCACACCGCTCCAACCCACCTTAATGTCAATGTTTTCCTCGCTACCCAATTCTTTCGAAAAAGTCATGTTTCATTTCACTACGCGACACGAAATGATGTTATATAAATCTAAAACAATAACACACGGTGCCGAGTAGAAACAATGAGAGCAGAACAAATGTCTGACATGCATTTTGACAGATCAATCTGGTGACGTTCGGATTTTATTGGCCAAAGTTACACGCTGGCAATCTCGGGCAACTCGGAACTGATCAAGCAGGTTCTCAAAAGGCCAAGTTTGATCAGGGTCTGGATGCGCTTTAAATTTATCAGGTCCAGGTAAACGTTCGTCATTTTCAACGGAGCGAGAAACATCACAGACGAACTTTTGATTCGCCGCAAAGTGGAGTTTCTCTAACCTGTTGTGCAAGGCGTAGTACTTCGCAAAGATCCTTGGTTATGGTCACTTTTTAAACGTGTTAAAAAGTTTATCAAAGTAGGTTATATATCATTTTGCAACGCGCTGCATGTTTAATGGTTGACCCATTTACAGTTCGGCACTATGCTTTCTCTTTGATCGCGCGATGACAAAACAGATTGCGGAAAATCTCATTAAAATCATATCCTAATTACGCTTTGATACTCTCCGCTATAGGATCAGACCACACTTTCTTGTAGGTCACGTCAGATCGACGTCAGATCGACGTCAGATCGACCTTTCATCTAATCAATATTCATGAGAAGATCAACTAAATTAAACACACATAAAACACATAGATCTATATCCGAATTAAGATAAAGTCTTCGTGTGTTACTGCTATGGATTGCACGATAAATTCAAAGAAATGCACTAAATGGAATGTTTTATATCAAGATACGAAGAAAATCATGGGCACTGCCATGTGTGTTTTAAAAATATATATTCCACCGAAATTATAACGACATTAGTACTCTAAATAGTAAGCCATAGTACAGCTCAGTTGATAGTGCTCTCGACTGTCGACCCGCGAGTGTCATTTTAGTGTGGGTTTAATCCCACGAATCGGTAATTTTTTTTGTACCGCTTTTTTCAGTAAATATTAAATAATGGTTGGTGTATTATGTTTGTCAATATGTGTTGTGTTTTATAAGCTAAAAGTTACGGAAATTGTCTCTTTCAATACCGAGCTTACACTGCTCCACGGCGTTTCACAGAAACGCGACATGCGCAGTGAATCAGTCTATACCGAACATTTTTTAGGCTGAAATCTGATTGGCTAATCGTAAGGTCAATCTGACGTGACCTGCAATGGAGCGTTGTCAGATCCTTGTAGTGTAGAGTATCGTAGCGGGATAAAGGGTCTGATTTTAATGAGATTGGATTGCGGAAGCTATGATGACGTCTTAGGTTAACAACACAAAAGGGACGCTAACGTTTGAGATTTGTCTTCAATCTTATGGTGTCATTAATGGTTTATTGTCTTGTTGCTTTGGCTTCTGCCAAGTCATTGAATACTTGCTTTGTGGCTTTCTAGACTTTTCTTTATATATATACATATATGATCATCTTTATGTTATTATGCCTATTAATGCTGCCTGATTTAATAGTGGATACCTGGCGGGGATTTTTTTTATTTACTTTGTCCCATTTTATTGGGTGCACCCTGTAACCTGTTTTAACTCAGCGGCCTTTTTGTCACTGAACGTTCCAAAGCTGTAACCCAATTGTTAACAATGGTATGGGTGTGATGGCGCAATTTGCCTATTATTCATCTTTGTAATTGTTGTTTGTTTCGATGCGATTTTTTGGCTGCCACTGTGGTCCTTGAATGCATCGCCTTGAATGCTAAATTTCTGGTACGACTTTTATATCAACTTTTACTTTAGTATCATATCTAATAGGATTTATAGAAATAACGCAATGAAGATTTACGCATGACCTAGCAGCTTTAATAGTGATTTCTGACAAGATGGCAAGAAAACAAACACTATCATCTTTCTTTTTTTTCTAATATATTAAACACAACAGCTAACCACTTTAGTGCACCACTAGCCAATAACACTACCAGTAAGTCCCAAATTGGAAGGAATGAGCACGTGCGAGGTTACGTGCACAATGCCATTGTCAGCTTCGATGTCTGTTTGTATCAGATGAGCCAAATCGTTCAGCATCGTCTCTCCAGTACCTGAAACAGTTGTAAAGTGATCATGTGTGTTTTTTTAATGGATGGTTATTCTTGTCGATGTAGTTCCATATGAAGTGTTACCACTATTGCCAGTGACTAAACATTTAAGCTTCAATTATCACGAGTTATCACAAGACTCCTTCACTTAGCAACATGTTCAACATCTTATATTTGGCAACAGCGAGATCAGTTTCTCTTTTCTTCAATTGAAAACAAAAGGTTTAACATTGAAAAACATATGCAAACCCCAATCAGTTGGTTTAATATGTAAACACACTGAGAATACACTAAAAGCTGGGGTTGAAACTTTCTCGCCTCTCACCTCTGCGATTTCGAAACCCACCGGGAGCTCGACGTGTAAGTGAGAAAGTGTCGATTCTTGCGAATGCGGGAGGTATACAATACTGGTTCTATCCAGGAAAAACTGGGTGGTCTGCCTCCACCACTAAAATCATCGACCGTCATATATAGCTTAAACAATATGCTGAAAATTACCAAAAACACCATTCAACCAATTAAAATTATAATGCGAGTTGTTTGAAAATGTAACCATTTAGTTTGTGAAGAGGCACTGGAGGGTCCCTATACCAACGTTATTTACCTGCATCATGTGTCACCTTTATGTAATGGCCGGTATTCATGGTGGTAACGGAACCGTCATTCGAAGACAGACTTGCTTCGTGAAGAGTGCCGATGTGAGTCTGGTAAAGTACGATAACTGTCAATAGAAACCGTCCACGAATATTAACTTCGAGTTTGGTAACGTACGATTACTGTCAATAGAAACCGTCCACGAACATTTACTGTGAGTTTGGTAACGTACGATAACTGTCAATAGAAACCGTTCACAAACATAACTGTGAGTTTGGTAACGTACGATAACTGTCAATAGAAACCGTTCGCAAACATTAACTGTGAGTTTGGTAACGTACGATAACTGTCAATAGAACCTTTCACGAACATCAACTGTGAGATTAACTGTGAGTTTGGTAACGTTCGATAACTGTCAATAGAAACCGTTCACGAACATTAACTGTGAGTCGGGTAACGTACGATAACTGTCAATAGAAACCATTCACGAACATTAACTGTGAGTCGGGTAACATACGATAACTGTCAATAGAAACTGTTCACGAACATTAACTGTGAGTTTGCCGTCCACGAACATTAACTGTGAGTTTCGTAATGTACGATAACTGTCAATATAAACCGTTCATAAACATTAACTAATTTATTATATATACGTACATAATATTATATACGTACTATATATAATAAAGATTGTTTTCTGTCTAATTTGTTTATTTTGGTAGCTTTCAAAATGGAGTGTTTTTGTAATACATTCGCAACATTTCGATCAAATATATGAATTCGTATTTCGAACATATCTTGATGGAATCCATATTGGTTACGTCATACTAATAGTCTCAGTAAATTCCCGCTAAGGCATCAGCGTTGAGCGATGCTTTACTATCTATATATTATTTACATGAACGCGCTGATATAACCTTCATCTGTACACTTGACGACACTTATAAGTATACCAGTTACATTTTATTTCATATCTTTGAAATGGAATGTACCCACAATTTTGACAAAAAAGTCGTATGAAAACTCATCAATACATTTTTAACAGATTCATAAAAACAAAAAATAAATGAATAATCCTTTTGCTAATCGGATTGCATTCAGTCGCCGATTTAAAGAACATGACATTATGATGAAAAAAAAATATGTTAACAGCATTTAAAATCGGGATACGTATAAGTGTCGTCTGGTGTATTGTAATAACAAACATGCAACGTAAATCATACATCAACACGCGTGGCTGACGGACATATTGTTTACATACAGCAACAGCGCATTATTGTTCGTGCGTTGACCTGAAGGCTAGTGTAGTATGTGAATTATTAGGTGTAGAAATCACACTTAATAATGATCTTAAATAACAATCTTAAGATTATATAACTTACATTACGACAAGTAAATTGATGTACGTAAATTGATGTACAACTAAACTTGTATTCATCATATATAAAATAGACAGTGTACCTTTAAAATAAACCTGTAAGCAAATTAATACAAATCACTGCTTCAATGCACATCACTATAAACTGACCACACAAGTGACCAATCAGATCATTGCTTACCTGAAATGCATTTTCCCGCTTTCTGTCTTTGTGTCAGATCTTGGAAAAACACCTTAGAGTCAACATGAGTTTTCTTGAAAGTTGTATTGAAGGTATTGTTTCCCTCTTTTTCTCTTTTATTGTGTATATTGATAATTCTGAGATTTTCTGGAGTTGTCTTGGATTGAATTGGATTGTTTCAATCTAGTTATTTATTTTAACATTTTGCACAACTAATCAAATGCATGCACTTCTAATTTGCAGTGAGCAGATTGTGAGAATGAACAAAGTCATGCATGTAAAAGGCCCATAGAGCCAAACTCTAGGTAGGTTATGAAATTGTAGGCTATAGCATTGTAAATTGTAAACATATTTGTATGTATATTACTATTGTATTAAGCTCTGACATAAATATTACTCTAGGAAATATATCAGCATCTCTGTATTTAGTAAATATATGAGTGGATCAATTCGTTATTTAGCAATGTTTGACTAAATTATGTTACTGCAAAGTTGACATGTATTATTGTTAATATGTTAAATATATGTAATCCTACTTATTATTATATGTATGTATTTTCAGGACCATAAATAAATATAGTACGGAGCAACGTACAGAGTGATACTATAATAAACTATTTATAAACTTATACTGGACTATTAGTATAACCTACTATACCCACATGAATAGCCCAGATATAACACTAGCACAGTGCTCAGACTGATCCGTCGAAGTACATATACGAGGTGCGATTCCAAAAGTAGCCGGAATTGATCGAGTTAATACGAATGGTTTTAGCAATCCCAATATTACAACATTCAACCTCTTGGCAAGTGATCTGGACAAGGAACATATTAGTATATCTATAAATGGGTGCCGGCTCAACTGCCAACCAACAAAGTAGATTCATGGTTCATGTTTCGACTCTATATATTCACGCTCCATTTTGCGCCTCTGGTTAACTAGTCGACTCGACGCTCTTGTTTACAAAATTGTTTGGTACATGTGAGAAGTTATAGCTTACTTCTAGCGTAGTTTATGTTATGTTGAATATTGTGTAGAAGTGTGGATGGGAGACTGTTGAATGCGTCGTTCGATGGAGCAAACACCGTGAACCTGCCGCCTGTAAATTGTGAAAAAACATATATACACTCAGTTGGATTTAATAACAAGTTGTTCGCCCATGTCAATATGGTACGCCCCCGATCGCTCATCCATGTCATGTTTGTCGATGTTCGATTAGTGAAATTAGTGAATGGTGGACATTGAATGCTGCCTCAGCGTTTTGTGGCCAATAGATACATATTTAACACTGGAAACCCAAAAAAAAAGAGATCATTTTGGCATTTAACGATTGTAAAATAAATGTATACAAAGACTCGCATCATATAAAATACGCTGAAATTGAAGTAGTGTTGTAGGCAACAATCTCAGTTTAAGGTTACAATTTCAACGTTACATTTAACAACCCCCGACAAAGGTAACACTAACCTCCTGCGTTAAAAGTAACAATTCTAAAATTAAAGCTGTAAACTGTCTACGCTAATGGTAATTTTTCAACATCTGCAGTTTCAGTGAAAACCGTGTATGCCAGATGTTGGTCGAAATTCTTAGGGCTGTTACTTTTAACGGAAGAGGTCAATGAATATTACCTTTAACGGAGGTTGTTACCTTTGACGTTGAAAGTGTTACCTTTAACAGACGTTGTTGCTGCATCTTTGTCTGCTATGTAGTGTTATTTTTTGTATGTCACATTTGTGACCATATACTACATATAATCGCTGTAAATAAACCAGATATCAACTCTAAGGTGATGTCAAGTCTAGCTTTTTGATAACTTACCTGTAGCATTAAACATGCTGTCAAGCCAATTAATACTGAAAAGGGGATCCCTTGGAAGCAACAAACACAAACAAAGAGAAAAAAGTAGCAGACACGGTTTTATGGAGTCTGTTCATGAGAGGAAATTATAAGATGCAACACCTTTCACGCGTCCTAGCACCGGCTTAAGCGATATTCTACTTTAAAGCAATACAGAATGGGCTTGATTATCCCAAAGGACCAGTAAAAATATTATTATACCTCACGTTTACACTCCTGTATAAATTGCCCATACCCTTAGCGTGAAGCAATTTTTATTGTTCACCGGTAAACATTTTTTACTGTTACACGATTGTGACGTCACGGATGTCACAGATGTCATGGGAAGTATAACAATAGGTTTTTAGTTTTTCCAATAACGACACGCTTTGGCAATTGGAAATCGGTGGACGCTTATTAAAATACAGTGGAAGTTATGTCAATCGTAAGACGCTTGGTTTACCAAACGACAATAAAAAAATGTGGCGATTTGTTACTTTAAATCAAAATATCAATTATTTTTTTTTTATATATATTGCGATTCCCCCCCCCCCCCCCCCCCACCCCCCACCCCCTCGTTTACTGGATATTGTCAACCTTCGGAAAAAATAATGTCAACCTCGTCTTCGCCTCCGCGTTATTTTCCTCAGGTACACTATCCATCCCCCACACCCCACCCCCTCGTATACTTAATATTGTCAACCTTCGGAAAAAATAATGTCAACCTCGTCTTCGCCTCTGCGTTATTTTCCTCAGGTACAATACTTGTAGTGTTAAACATGCTGTAAAGGTCTAACCTTGTGATGCATTTACGTATAGTGTTAAACATGCTGCCAAGTCTGGCTTTTTGATCAACTTACTTGTAGTGTTAAACATGCTGCCAAGTCTAGCTTTGTGATCAACTTACTTGTAGTGTTAAACATGCTGTAAAGGGCTAGCTTTGTGATCAACTTACTTTTTTGTGTTAAACATGCTGCCAAGTCTAGCTTTGTTATCAACTTACTTGTAGTGTTAAACATACTGCCCAGTCTAGCTTTGTGATTAACTTACTTGTAGTGTTAAACATGCTGCCAAGTCTAGCTTTGTGATCAACTTACTTGTAGTGTTAAACATGCTGTAAAGGGCTAGCTTTGTGATCAACTTACTTTTTGTGTTAAACATGCTGCCAAGTCTAGTTTTGTGATCAACTTACTTGTAGTGTTAAACATACATCCCAGTCTAGCTTTGTGCTTAACTTACTTGTAGTGTTAAACATGCTGCCAAGTCTAGCTTTGTGATCAACTTACTTGTAGTGTTAAACATGCTGCCAAGTCTGGCTTTTTGATCAACTTACTTGTAGTGTTAAACATACTTCCCAGTCTAGCTTTGGGATCAACTTATTTGTAGTGTTAAACATGCTGCCCAGTCTATCTTTGTGATCAACTTACATTTTTGTGTTAAACATGCTGCCAAGTCTAGCTGTGTGATTAACTTACTTGTAGTGTTAAACATGCTGTAAAGGTCTAACCTTGTGATGAATTTACGTATAGTGTTAAACATGCTGCAAGTCTGGCTTTTTGATCAACTTACTTGTAGTGTTAAACATACTGCCCAGTCTAGCTTTGTGATCAACTTACTTGTAGTGTTAAACATGCTGCCAAGTCTAGCTTTGTGATCAACTTACTTGTAGTGTTAAACATGCTGCCAAGTCTAGCTTTGTAATCAACTTACTTTTTTGTGTTAAACATGTTGCCAAGTCTAGCTTTTGGATCAACTTACTTGCAGTGTAAAACATGCTGCCAAGTCTAGCTTTGAGATCAACTTACTTTTTTGTGCTAAACATGCTGCCGAGTCTAGCTTTGTGATTAACTTAATTGCAGTGTTAAACATGCTGTAAAGGTCTAGCTTTGTGATCAACTTACTTTTTTGTGTTAAACATGCTGCCAAGTCTAGTTTTGTGATCAACTTACGTGTAGTGTTAAACATGATGCTAAGTCTGGCTTTTTGATCAACTTACTTGTAGTGTTATACATGAAGTAAAGGTCTAGCTTTGTGATCAACTTACTTTTTTGTGTTAAACATGCTTTGTGATTAACTTACTTGCAGTGTTACACATGCTTTAAAGGTCTAACCTTGTGATGAATTTACGTGTAGTGTTAAACATGCTGCCAAGTCTAGCTTTGTGATCAACTTACGTGTAGTGTTAAACATACTGCCCATTCTAGCTTTGTGATCAACTTACTTGTAGTGTTAAACATACTGCCCAGTCTAGCTTTGGGATCAACTTACTTGTAGCATTAAACATGCTGTCAAGTCTAGCTTCGTGCACGAGGCTAAGAAACATGGACACATTATAGTCTGGGTTGTGAAGAATGTTCAAAATAGTTCCCTCTGGAACATTTAGGACTTCCTCAATCAAGTACACCACTCCATTCGACGCCTGTATTTCTTCTTTGACTGTAAAAGCTTGGTTGAAATAGAGACCCTGAAAAAAAAATCAGATGAAATATAGTCTAGTTGTATAGCACGTCTGCAGCGTCACATCGTTTAAAAAAACTGACCCGCCAAATAACGGCAAAATCAAACGTTAAAACCGTTTATGTAAAGTCTATCCAGGTGTTCAGTTCATATAATAATGTTTATGTGCCGATTAAAGTATAGGTTTATTCACGTGTTCTTAAAATAGTCTGTGATAGAATATGCGTAAACTGTATTATGAGTTGGTAACTCTCGACGCTCCAGTTTTGGGCTTTGGCCTGGCTGGTTAAAGCCGTTAATATTGTTACTACATATATAGAGTTAGGATTCTCAAAATATGTAAGATATATATATATATATATATATCTGTCCTTGGTAGTTCACAAATATTTCTCCCTATAAATATATATATATACGTCGTCGTCAGTAGGTTTGGAAACGGTGTACATATGTTGTACAATTTGGCTGTTGTTGGCGGGATAGCTACTTACATAGAACCTACCTGGTTGACGTTAACATGCAGGCATTCTAGACGAATTGATGTCTGATAACTGATTGAAATTAAAAGTATATGCTATGCATTTGTTTCTGCTTGTTATGATTTTCTGCTTGTTATGATTTAATTGTCTGATGTCATCATTATCTCATATACTAGTACTTATTATACTTACGTCTTGTTGGTTATAAACACGAATATGGTATCCATTAATACTTGTCAAGTGGGCCACTGCTTTCAAATCCCACGTGAATATTTCGCCATTGATCACGTGGTACTTCAACAGATTCGCAAGCGCTGATTGGTCCTGCGTTAACGTGTCAAGGTCAGACTCTGGAATCTTTGCGAATGCGGCATTCGTGGGAACAAGCACGGTAAATGGACCTGCAATAGAGCACGGTAAATGGACCTGCAATAGATTAGCCTAATAATGGACCTGCAATAGAGCAGCCTAATAATGGACCTGCAAGAGCAGCCTAATAATGGACCTGCAATAGAGCACGGTAAATGGACCTGCAATAGAGTAGCCTAATAACTTCATATTCAGAATGGATAATTAGATATATGCAATTCTGAACACACGTCTAAAATGAATTCCTAGTACGTATTATTATTTTAAAATAAACAAATATACGTCAACTCATACTAATGCATAAAATGTGAAGTCCAAGTGTGACCTTGACCTTGGCGATAGGAACCTTGCATTTGAACGCGGTACATCGTCTTCGTGTAATAAGCAATTACGCAACAAACAAACAAGGGGCTAAAGAGGGCCTGTATCGCTCTACTGGTTATATGGAGTCGCTGAGACAAAATCCTTTGCCCTGTATTGAGTAAACTCATTGAGAAATTACTGTCTCTCAAGTACCTATGCAGAGTGGCCCCTTTACACTAGAGTAACAAAACCCGTTTTATAAATGCATTCACATTTGGGCAAGGCAGTAAATTGTTTGTGTTTTTTTACCCAATTACCCCACTAGGAACCAAAATACGAAAACTTATTGTGCATCTACACTTCCTTAACTAAGAATTACAACACACATACACATGAAATCTCAAAGGGTAAGGAGGGAGATAGCATTCCAAGGCGGAAACTCTGTTATAATAAATTAATGCAAGTTCCGCAAGTTGCACCCCTGTAGAGAGGCCTCTTTATGCAGGCTGTCAAAACTCGTTTTATATAATTATGTTGTGCCTCGAGTCCTAAATAACCATACCAAATTAGAATTAGATTTTTTAGTACATTTTTAGTAAAAACAGATGTCTTTCCCATTGGCGAAAAGGCCATAAATCCGCCAAAAATCATTCAACTGGAACACGTTGATGATATAGGCAACCTGGCTGAGGAGAACTAGTCCCGACAAAGTTTGTGTATTAAAACTTTTAAAGAGTCACAACTACAATAAAAATTATTCAACCGGAACACAACATTAATATGCACAACTAGGCTTGGCACTGATAATTCCTACCAAATGTCATTGAAATCCAGCCAATAGTTCACGAAAACTAGTCCGGATAAAGTTTGTGTATAATGAAACATAACTCTGTCAAAAAGCATTCAACAGGAAACGGCGATGACATGTCCAACTATGCTTTGTACTGATCACCCTGCCAAGTTTCATTGAAATCCGGCCAGGGGTTCAGGAGAACTAATCTGAACAAAGTTAGTGTGTTTATTAAAACCGTTAAAGGGACATGCCAAAAATCATTCAACCGGAACACGGCGATGAAATGCGCAACTAGGCTTGGTGCTGGTCATATCTGCAAAGTTTCGTTGAAATCAGGCCAGGGGTTCAGGAGAACTAGTCCGGACAATGTTTGTGTACTTAAACTCTGGCCATAACTCTGCTAAAACTCTGGCCATAACTCTGCTAAAAATCATTCAACTGCAACGCGGTGATGATATGCACAACTTGGCCTGGTAATGATCGTCCCTAAAACGTTTCGTTGAAATCCGGCCAGGATTTCAGAAGAGATAATCTGGACAAAGTGTGTGTATTAAAACCTTTAATGGGCCATAACTCCGCCAAAAATCATTCAACCGGAACACGGCGACGACATACACAAATCGGCTTGATACTGATCAAACTTGCCAAGTTTCGCTGAAATCCGGCCAGGGGTTTAGGGGAACTAGACCGGGCAAAGTTCGTGCATTACAACCTATAAAGGGCCATAACTCCGCCAAAAATATTTCAGCCGGAACACGGTGATGATATGCACAAGTTTCGTTGAAATTTGGCCAGGGGTTCGGGAGAACTAGTCCGGACAAAGTTTCTGTACTAAAACCTTTAAAGGGCCATAACTCTGCCAAAATAATTCAACCGGAACATGGTGAATATATGCACGACTAGGCTTGATACTGATCATCCCTACTAATCCGATAAACTTGCCCAAGCTTTCACTGATATTAACACTCTGGTAAAGTTTGGCATAGATCGAATGAAAAATGAAAGCCCTATCATCTTAACGAGGCAAAATACAGCATTTTTAACTAAATCAAGGGCCATAACTCTGGTGTTACTGACTGGTATTCGAACTTGTCCGAGAGTTCATTGATATAAACAATATTTGCAAGTTTGATAAAGATCAAGTAATAAATGAACGTGCTAGAGTGGTCACAAGGCAGACAAGACAAATACTAGTCCGATCTAACTGGTTTTCGAAGTCGTCCGAGCTTTCATCGATATTAATAATCTGGTTAAGTTTAGTAAAGATGGGTTAAAAAAAAGATGCTAGAATGTTGATATCAAAAAGTTAACACAGTTTTCAATAATTCAAGGGCAATAACTTCGTTATTACTGGTCCGATCTGGCTGATATTCAAACTTGACCCAGCTTTCATCAATATCAACCATCAGACAAAGCTTGGTAAAGGTAGGATGCAAAATGGAGGCGACAGAATGTTAACAAGACAAAATATAACAATTTTCGTTAATTCAAGGGAAATAACTCCGATGTTCTTGGTCCGAGCTGGCTGGTTTTCAAACTCTTCTGAGCCTTCATTGATATTAATAATCTGTGCAAGTTTGGTAAAGTTCAAATAATAAATGAACGTGCTAGAGTGGTCACAAGGCAAACAAGACAAAATATGGCAATTTTCGTTAATTCAAGGGCAATAACTCCGGTGTTACTTGTCTGATCAGGCCGGTTTTCGAGCTTTATTGATATTAATAATCTGATATAGTTTGGTAAAGATCGGATTAAAAATGAAGGTGCTACTGTGTTGACATCAAAAAGTTAACACATGTTTCAATAATTCAAGGGCAATAACTCGGTGTTACTGGTCCGATCTGGCTTGTTTTCGATCTTGACAGAGCATTCATCAATATCAAAAATCTGGCATAGTTTGGTAAAGGTAGGATGTAAAATGGGGGCGATAGAATCTTGACAAGAACAAATATAGCAATTTTCGTTAATTCAAGGGCAATAACTCCGGTGTTACAAGTTCGATCTGGCTGGTTTTCAAAATTTTCCGAGCTTTCATTAATATTAATAAACTGATAAAGTTTGGTAAAGATCGGATGAAAAATAGAGGCGCTAGAGTGTTGACAAGACAGAATATAGCAATTTTCGTTAATTCAAGGGCAATAACTCCGGTTATTGACAATCTGATGAAGTTTGGTAAAGATCGGATGAAAAATGAAGGTGCTAGAGTGTTGACATAAAAAAGTAAACACTTTTTTCAATAATTCAAGGGCCATAATTTCGTTGTTACTGGTCCGATCTGGCTGGTTTTCGACTTCTTTCGAGCTTTTATTGATATTAATAATCTGGTACAGTTTGGTAAATATCGGAGGAAATAAGAAGGTGCTAGAGTGTTGACACCAACAAGTTAACGGACGACGGACAGACGACGGACAAAAACCATTGCATAACAGCCAGTAGAGCTAAACATCCAAAATACGCCCAATGGTTTTGAATGTGGCTGACGGAATGGCGGTCAAATCACTATATGCCACTCCGTCTTTGACACCGGGTTCATACAAATAAATGTAATACAAAGACACTAGTAATAAACTACTTGCCTTGGGTCCTCAGGACATCAGTAAGGCCAGCTTCGTCAATCAGATTTAGTATCGTTGTCGCATTTTGCTCTGCTAGAACACCTACCAGATTATCAAAGGCATGGGAACTGGCAACACACGTCACGATGACAGCTAGTACTACCAAGCGCATTTTAACAACCTGCAACAACTGCAAATATGGCGAAAACTAGATAAAATTTCAAAACTATCCAAACATAAAGGTGTGCGACAGATGGCTTTTATCGGCGCACCTGAGTTTCCAAATATAGCTCCCGTGAAAACCTTGCATAGTTGTATGCATAAGCTTGCTTGTAACCAACCAGAGATATGTTACTCTCAGTCGTGACATTTCATTCATTAATTTGCTAAAACTGATAAGATAAGACGCGGTTCGTTAAGGTATTATACATTGAGAGATAAGGCGGTTACACGTCTATATGTGATGTATTCACACAAGGGTTCCCACACATGTGCTGGCTATTCAAGATGGCGGTTGGTGTGATATTGCTCCTCCTGACTGCAGGTGCATTCGTCCAGAGTCGCACGATCATTGACGTTCTGACGCAGCACAGAGAGACCACATTGCTCGGCCTAATTCAAGCTGCCGGACTCACAGATACCCTTCAGTCAGCTGGTAAGACGTGTGTACGTGCCTCTTTAAGTTAATTGTATACAGTGCCTATCGAATTGAACTATTGCATACATTAAATGAACTGTGTCCAGACACAGCTACCGAGGCAGACAAAATTAAAGTGCTTTTAACAAATGAAAGAATTCTATTAAAAACGGGACAGTTTATTATAAATGCCTTAAAAAATTGTACAAATTAATTTTACTTTTGTTATACCTATTAAATGAGTTGTAAAATCAATAATGCAATTGATATTTCTATAGTGACTAATAAGTCTCATTAGGCTGGGTATTCATTTGTTTACTTAATATTGCCTATATTATACTGTATTGTTTTGTATATGTAATATTTTGTAACGATGTTATTTGTCACTTTAATAAAATAATAAAAAATAAATATATACTAAACGAAAAAGAAACGCAACTCGGGAATTTCCGCTATATATTGTATGTACAATATGCTGCTGTTAATCGAATGGTACATGGCTATGTAAGACCTTTCCTTTCGAAAAAAAGTCAAAACAACACATAACACAGCAAATAGTATTCCTTCAAAGTTTCATTATTGACAGAGTACGCGTTTGGCTCGAGCATGTGAGTAAACTTAGGATGCACAATTTTGCAAACTCTTTACGTTAAATACAGTACAGAATGCCTCAGTTGTTCAAGAGGAACTTCAACATTTATGAATTTCCTGTTACAAACTGTACTGTGATTAAAACGTCTACAACATTACAGTTGTGTTCTTTCTCTAACTAACTGTAACTTTGTTTTTTAAAAAACATCTTGGATTTTCTTTGGAATGTTTTGTGGAATTAAGTGTCTAGTATTTACAATATACTCAGAGTATAGCGGAAATTTCCGAGTTGCGTTTCTTGTTCGCTTCAGTACACATCATTAATAAATGTAATTGGTACATTTTTATCAGCTATGATCATATAACCATATACACTATGAAACAGTGTTTGTAAGAAGCTTCAATCGCATAAAGTATTATCGATGCTTTTTGTGTCGCCTGCGTAGCATGGTGGACACTTAGGGATCACTTTGTCCGTCGTCGTCTGTCGTTCGTCGTCGTCTGTCGTCCGTCGTCTTCGTCGTCGTCGTCCGTCGACTCATACTTTGACCTGCTCTCTAATCTTGGCCATAAATTGAAAAGCATTTGATCTATATTCATAAAATTCAAAAACATCTTCATGGACTGTCAGTAAACATTTCCTACAACTCTGACTTTCATTTTTGGCAGATTAGAGTTATCCCCATTTTCATAAAAAAATTATCCTGCAACCTAACCAATCTCCTAACTGATCATAACTTGAAAAGTATTTGACCTATGTTCAGGAAACTTCACACACATCTTCATATTACCCCTTAAAATGTCATTAAACATATCCAATAACTCTGACTTGCATTTTGGCATTTTAACCTGCAACCTAACCCGACGCATAACTTGACATTATATTGACCTACGGTCATACAAGTCTATACAGTTATTTTTTATTAATTATTCAATTCCGTTGACATGTCCAATAACTCTGGAATTTCCTTTTGCAAAAGTTATGGCACTTTTCATAAACATTTAAACTGCAACCTAACCTAGCTCATAACTTGGCAAATATTGATCTATAATCACGAAACTTTATACAGTTCCTCTTTAGCAATTTTCCAATGAAACTTTAGCAATTTAAAAAGAAACCTGCTCCATAATTCATGAAGGAGTGTACACCCTGTCTTCAAGCTTCATAGTTAGATTGTATTTGCTGAAATAAGCACACGGCAGACGACACAAATGGTCCGCTGGACACTCTTCTAGTTTACAATACAAACAATATAAGAGACATAGAGACTAGTAACATTGTAAACTGCATATTGCAAAAAGTACTATTTGTCATTATTGTGCAGATGTTTGTGTCCAAAGATTATATAACTCATGTAGGAGTTAGCCCAACATACTTAGATTCCAATTGCCAATGGTACAACTGCAATAGTCCAAAGGTAGCCAACAGTCGCATATTGGTCACTTTGACGTATTTCTTTTTCAGGGCCATTCACAATATTTGCGCCGAGCAACCAGGCATTCTATGCAATCAGTAGCCATGATCTTGTCGCGCTGAAGAACGACCCGGTTGCTCTTGCGGATCTTCTCAAATACCACGTGGTTTCCGGAAAGTTCATGTACAATGACCTCAAGATTAACGAGAAACAACTGGATAGCGTTGCTGGACCAAAGATCAGAGTGAACTATTACATGTATAATAGGGTAAGGATGATAATATGGGTAGCATCTATGCCTTTGTCGTTATTGACACTGCGTGTTGTCATATTATTTTATAGATGGTATATATATATATATATATATATATATATATATATATATATATATATATATATATATATGGGGAGAAATATATATATGTATATATTTCTTATACTAATACGAACTACGAACATTCTAAAAAAAAAAAAGAGGACTCTTTCTATGCAGTAATGTCGGAATACGGTTCAAATGTTCCAATACAAAAAGTAGTTTCAGAAAAATTAAAATTAAATATATATTTAAAATATGACGCCTTAGGAGTTCTGTTTCAGTATATGTTTCAGTATACGTTATTGGAATTCTTTCCAGCATGTAGCCGTAGAGGGATCTCTCATTTCCGGTTTATGTATCGGTTTATGTATACGAGTATATGTTATTGGAATTATTGGCAGGATTTAGTCGTACAGGGATCTCCCATTTCCGGTTTGTGTATATATTTTATTGGAATTATTGGCAGAATTTAGTCGTAGTGGTATATATATATCTCATTTCCGGTTTATGCATATATGTTATTGGAATTATTGGCAGGATGTAGTCGTAGAGGGATATCTCATTTCCGGTTTGTATATATGTTATTGCAGTTATTGGCAGGATGATCTGTCATTTCCGGTTTATGTATATATGACAGTATTGACAGGATGTTATCGTAGAGGGATCTCTCATTTCCAGTTTATGCATATATGTTATTGCAATTATTGGCAAAATGTAGTCGTGCAGGGATCTCTCATTTCTGGTTTATGTATATATGTTATTGAAATTATTGGCAGGATGTAGACGTAGAGGTATATCTCATTTCCGGTTTATGTATATATGTTACTGGAATTATTGGCAGGATGTAGTCGTAGAGGGATGTCATTACCGGTTTATGCATATATGTTTTTGCAATTATTGGCAGGATGTAGTCGTACAGGGATCTCTAATTTCGAGTATGTCTATATGTTATTGGAATTATTGGCATGATGTAGCCGTAGGGGGATCTCTCATTTCCGGTTTATGCACATGTTATTGGAATTATTGGCAGGATGTAGTCGTAGAGAGATCTCTCATTTCCGGTGTATGTATGTATGCTATTGAAATTATTGGCAGTCGTAGTGGGATCTCTCATTTCCTGTGTATGTATTTATGTTATTGGAATTATTGGTAGGATGTAGCTGTACAGGGTTCTCTCATTTCCGGTTTGTATATATGTTATTGGAATTATTGGTAGGATGTAGTCGTAGTGGAATCTCTCATTTCCGGTTGATGTATATATGTTATTGGAATTATCGGCAGGATGTAGTCGTAGAGGGATCTCTCATTTCCGGTTTATGTATATATGTTATTGGTATTATTGGCAGGATGTAATCCTAGAGGGATCTCTCATTTCCGGTTTATGCATATATGTTATTGCAATTATTGGCAGGATATAGTTGTGCATGGATCTCTCATTTCCGGTTTATGTGTATGTTATTGGAATTATTGGCAGGATGTAGTCGTAGAGGGATCACTCATTTCGGGTTTATGTATATATGTTACTGGAATTATTGGCTAAATGTAGTCGTAAAGGGATCTGTCACTTCAGGTTAATGCATATATGTTATTGCAATTATTGGCATGGTGTAGTCGTACAGGGATCTCTCATTTCCGGTTTATGTATATTTTTTATTGGAATTATTGGCAGGATGTAGCCTTAGAGGGATCTGTCATTTACGCTGGATGTACATATTTTATTTGAATTATTGTACAGGGATCTGTCATTTCCGGTTTATGTATATATGTTATTGGAATTATTGGCAGGATCTAGTGATAGTGGGATCTCTCATTTCCAGTTTATGTATATTTGTTATTGGAATTATTGGCAGGATTAGCCTTAGAGGGTCTGTCATTTACGCTTGATGATATATGTTATTTGAATTATTGGCAGGATGTAGTCGTACAGGGATCTCTCATTTCCGGTTTATGTATATATGTTATTACAATTATTGGCAGGATATAGTTGTGCCGGGATCTCTCATTTCCGGTTTATGTATATGTTATTGGAATTATTGGCATGATCTAGTCATAGTGGGATCTCTCATTTCCGGTTTATTTATATATGTTATTGGCATTATTGGCAAGATGTAGTCGTAGAGAGATCTCTCATTTCCGTATGTATATATGTTAAATTTGAAATGATTGGCAGGGTGTAGACGTAGAGGGAATTCACATTTCCTGGTTTATGTATAAATATATGTTATTGGAATTATTGGCAGGATGTAGTCGTAGAGGGATCTCTCATTTCCGAGTGATATATATTTCTCATTGGAATTATTCGCAGCATGTGGCTGTGGAAGGAT
Organism: Cyrtodaria siliqua; assembly: GCA_037043455.1. NCBI lineage: Eukaryota > Metazoa > Mollusca > Bivalvia > Adapedonta > Hiatellidae > Cyrtodaria > Cyrtodaria siliqua. Next base: position 29,331 of record JAWPHD010003794.1, read on the forward strand.
CTCTCATTTCAACGTCTCAACATGACTATCAAGCGGATAACGGCGTTGTTCATATTATAAGAAGTGTCATGCACCCTTCTAATGGGACAATTACGGACCTACTGGCCAGCAACCCACAATTTTCGACACTCAAAGCAGCCGTGGATGCCGTTGGGTTGACAGATGCTCTAAACGGTAAGCAATCAGTTTGAATTCTCCTGTTTGTCCCCGCGTCATAGGGAAAACTAGTGCTATCGTAATGAGCTTCGTCCGTCCGTGCGTCTCGGTCTGCAAGGTGACATAATAATGTGATCATATTTTTTGACATACTATTTTCAAACGTACCGTACGTTCATCTTCGCATTTCGATTTTATTTTAAGATCTAAGCTTTAAAAGTCACAATGGACTTTAGGCAATTTTTTTTTAAACAATTATTGTGTTTTGGAGGAGGGCCTTGGTCACCGCGTACTCTCACTGGTTAATGAAGCCTGACGGTCAGTTAATGAAATTCAACAACATACACTCTGTTAAGCAGATAACAATTCGGAGACTATAGAAGGAGATGTGTCTCTTATGTTATAGTATTGTCCACAACATAAGTGCATTATTGTAAAGTTATTGTTTTATATCACAGACGGACCATACACGCTACTAGCCCCAACTGACAGTGCCTTCGAAATGCTCGGTAATGACACCGTCAAGAAACTACTGGAACATCCAGATATTCTCAAATGTAAGTGTTATTCGTTAAAGCCTATATCCGCTTCTGCGTGTTCTGAGTAACGGTAAGATAGGGTTCGCTATTATTTTACCATAAATCACAGACCTAATAACATTTATTAATATGCCTGTGCATAAATATATGCAACAATAGCTGTCATCAGATGAGACAATAAACCTCCATTGACGATGTAGCGCCATTCTCTCAACATATACCTTATCCAGGCAATAAGTTCACGACTGGGGTTGATCATCGGGTTAATACACAATATAAGTAGGATACGCATATTTATTTCATCTCGAAGTGATCACATTCAATATTTAAATATCAAATTAAATATAAAGTTGTCTCACTTCTCGATTAAATAAAATCTGTTATTCTCTCCAAAACAAGAAAAATTCTCTTTGTATTTGTGTTTGGTCTTCATGGCCTCTTCTTAAATTAAGTTGGCCAAAGAAGTGTCTACTGGCAAATATGTATATACATTTATGAACACGTGTTTTGAACAACGTAAATAACAGCAAAGGGAGTAGCCATAACATTTAACTTGCACTCCAAAATAGCTAATTAGTGAATGACAAGTGTTGCTTGTTTACATGTGCAGCCGTTTTGTTATACCACGTGATTCATGGTACCCTGTACAGCACGGGTATGCATTCTGGTGCCCTACATAACTTGGAAGAGGCAGACCGAGAACATATAACAGCCTCATTCAATGGTAAGTTGTAATATACATTGCAAAATGATTCCACTCTGACCTGTAATTTTATACAAACCGAGGACAATTAACATATGTGACACTTAAACAATCCTGTTCGGTGGAAAGTGGTCCCGAAACAAATATGACAGCCGAACAAACAGTGTCTGAACAAAAGTGAACTCATCATTTTGGTATTCATTGGCAATATATAACTTTTGTATACGCCCTCAGGGACGTCTTATGCCGTGGTGTTGTCCGAACGTCTGTCTATCCGTTAACTTTTAGCTAACACTCGATTGTTGCTGATAAATTTCAAAGTATTAAGTGTTCAGCAATGAAACGTTATATTTGTTATCAGCATGATCCATTAAATACATATATAAAAGGTACATAACTCTCTGATTCATAGTTTTCTAATTATTTCTCTTTAAAAAATGTTTACTATGTAACTTAACCTTGCCAAGAACTTTCAATATATAAGGTATACAACAATGACACTTTGTGCACATCTTGAATACATCTGAAAAAGGCCCATAACCCACATAAAGGGGTGTTTTGGGGGGAAATGACTGATCAGCAGTCAGACATTGTAAACTCTGATCAGCCTGCGAGTTACTATTAGGCTACTCGCAGGCTGATCTTGGTTTACAAAAGACGCAGTGCTTAGTGGGTTACGGGTTAACCTGAAACATATCTTGGTATTATTTCAAGTTCTGTGAAACATATTCGAGTCTTATTTCAAGTTCTGGGAAACATAACCAGGTATTATTTCAAGTTCTGGGAAACATAGCCGAGTCTTATAAACAAATTCTGGGCAACATAGTTGGTTAACTTGAAGAATGCCCAATCATACACAGTGTTTAAAAAAGATATTCTACTGGGGTTTATATGTGTATACTAGGAATCTTTATATAAGGAAGCTATCCAGCTAGCTTGCGGAACGTCCTTGCCTTTTACATGCGAGTGTGGCTAATAAAGTCTTATTTGTTCACGGATCTATGTTCATTGTTGGTAAACTCCGCACTACTGATGTTGAGATGAACCTCAATACAGCACTAATTAATGCAGTTTAGATGAACCTCAATACAGCACTTATTAGTGCAGTTTAGATGAACCTCAATAGAGCAATAATTAGTGCGAGCACTAATTAGTGCAGTTTAGATGAACCTCAATACAGCACTAATTAGTGCGGTTTAGATGAACCTCAATACAGCACTAATTAGTGTGGTTTATATTAACCTCAATACAGCACTAATTAGTGCGGTTTAGATGAACCTCAATACAGCACTAATTAGTGCGGTTTCCTATTCAATTTCCATCTTTAGCAGACGACGCACTAGCATACTGTGGTGCACGCCACAGGGGCTCAGCCGCTGGGCAAGATTAAACCAAAACACATATTCTTCAAAATACATGGGCTTATGGAAAATAAACTTACTATGTTAGGGCAAAGTATTATGCACCAATTGAATATAATTGGATTTTATAGTCGCCATTATGCAACAACGATCCATAGTGATATGTTACTAAATTATTGCTCCATTTGTGTACCAACTGCAAAATGTCTAAAAGCCATATTTTACGCAAAAACCATTCAAATCGCCTACCTCCAACGGTTCCAATCGGCACATAGTGAGTTTATACAAGTAGTGTTTGGATTTAAATAGAAATAAAAAGTTTACATGTTTTGTTGACTAACCTAGTGTTGCAACGGGATTCGCATAGCTGTCAAGGCACAGTGGAAGTCAAGCGTGTGATGGAGCCCAAGGGACGATGTCCATTTGTTAGGGGGTCAGTGGGGTGAATGGATGAATTTTAGCTTAGAGTTAAACTCGTAATAGTGTTCATACGATCATACATTGTAATTTACAAAATACGGAATCCTTTACTAAATTGTATGGATTTTTGGTATAAATCGTACTAAATTGTATTTTAAAAAACGTGTGTGAGCGTGATTTGACGTAAAAATGCGTACACGTGTCTCGTCCAATGCGCGACATGACAGGTATGGATTTGGTAGTGCGAAGATTACTCACAGTGATGTTCCCTTTATCTGTATTAATTTAGTATATGGTACACTTTCAGGAGCAGTCGTTCAGATCGACGGGGCACGAGTCTCTCAAAGAGACATGAGCACAACTAACGGCGTCGTGCATGCCATCAATCGCGTGCTCATACCAAGTTCCTTGAAAGCAACCATTCAAAATCTGTCTTACATACAATAAATGTGGAAAACGTTGTGCATTGTTGTTGTTTTAAAAGTAAATATGTATTTTGCAATACTGTCAAAATGCCGATGTGTCAAACCTTGGTGGTTGTTGGACACGACAATATGTTAGCCTTGCATGAGGAAGGTCGTGGGTTCAATCCCAGACAAGGTCATACTAAAAACTTCATAAAAATGGTACTATTAGCTCCCTTGCTTAACGTTCAGCATATAAAGGGTAGTACTGGGACTGGTTGGTCCGTGGTCAGTATAATGTGACTGTGTGGTATATTGTCATGTGTCTGCGGCTTGGCATTCTAGTGTGGCAGCACTACAAAGTTGAGCAATGAGCTCACTGCTATAAGAAACCACCGTGATATGACTGATAGTTTTTAAAAAAAAGTGATGATAAGCCCTATGCATACATACTCTTGAATAAACTTCCAAACAAATCGAATATACAGCTACATAACCCACGCCTCGCACTGCCTTACAGGAACAAACCCGCCAAATATCGGCAAAATTACACTACAAAACCATTTATCAAAACTCTATCCAGCTGTTCAGGTCTTATATTAATTTATATATGCCGATTAAAACTATAGGTTTATATACGGGTTCATAGAAATGTGAATATGCGTAAAATGAATAATGGTGACTCTAAATTCGACGCTCCAGTTTTGGGGTTTGGTTTGACTGGTTAAAGCTGCTAATACTGTAAGTGTCTACAGAGTTTGGATTCTCAAAACATTTGGGATGTGCACTTTAAAGGCACAGAAAAGTTTGAAAAGCAGTCATATCTGAATTCCATCTTCTGTCTAAACCCCGCCCCCTTCCCCCTCCCTCCCCAACTACCCCTTATTGTATAAGAGCCATGTTGGCCAATAGAGCGTCCACAGGTTCGCTTGGGCCCCTTGTTGTATGTTCAGGAAATTCAAAACGATTAACAAGCTTTTTCAAGAATATTGACAGTGCCCCGGACGACGCCACTTGAAAAGTGACGGACTTGGATGATAAATTCATTTACAAATTCATGAGATATTTAAGAATATATAAATTCCTTAATGAAGTCTACTTGGGTGAAATAATAATATTATTCATCGATGATTTCAAAAGTGCTCCTCAGATGGTACAAATGATGAATGCCATATGCAGATGTCCGACTTTGCAGTCTGTAGAGCAACACATGCCCATTGTAAGAAGTCCCAGACCGACACATGCACATTGTAAGTAGTCCCAGACCAACACATGCCCATTGTAAGTAGTCCCAGACCGACACATGCCCATTGTAAGTAGTCCCACACCAACACATGCCCATTGTAAGTAGTCCCAGACCGACACATGCCCATTGTAAGTAGCCCCAGACCGACACATGCCCATTGTAAGTAGTCCCAGACCGACACGTGCCCATTGTAAGTAGTCCCAGACCAACACATGCCCATTGTAAGTAGTCCAAGACCAACACGTGCCCATTGTAAGTAGTCCAGACTGACACATGCCCAGTGTAAGTAGTCCCAGACCGACACGTGCCCATTGTAAGTAGTCCCAGACCGACACATGCCCATTGTAAGTAGTCCCAGACCGACACATGCCCATTGTAAGTAGTCCCAGACCGACACATGCCAATTATAAGTAGTCCCTGACCGACACATGCCCATTGTAAGTAGTCCCAGACCGACACATGCCCATTGTAAGTAGTCCCAGACCAACACATGCCCATTGTAAGTAGTCCCAGACCAACACATGCCCATTGTAAGTAGTCCCAGACCAACACATGCCATTGTATGTAGTCCCAGACCGACACATGCCACATGCCCATTGTAAGTTGTCCCAGACCGACACATGCCCATTGTAAGTAGTCCCAGACCGACACATGCCCATTGTAAGTAGTCCCAGACCAACACATGTCATTGTAAGTAGTCCCAGACCGACACATGCCCATTGTAAGTAGTCCCAGACCAAACATGCCCATTGTAAGTAGTCCCAGACCAACACATGCCCATTGTAAGTAGTCCCAGACCGACACATGCCCATTGTAAGTAGTCCCAGACCAACATAGTCCCAGACCGACACGTGCCCATTGTAAGTAGACCCAGACCGACACATGCCCATTGTAAGTAGTCCCAGACCAACACATGCCCATTGTTAGTAGTCCCAGACCAACACATGCCCATTGTAAGAAGTCCCATACAGATTTTTACTAAGCTTCACTATTATTCTACTCTCTATAATACACAGTCAAAAAAGAAAATGTACACGTTTTCCGAAATATTTGTAATGACAAATTTACCAAAACAGTTTAAAATATACAGACTTGATGTATTAATAAGGTAGTGATAAGTTCCTTCACTCACAGAGTCCAGGGACTCCTATAGACGGGTCCTGCAGAGTCTGAGTTCCTCAAAGCAAAAAAGAGCAAAACAAAAGTTGCAAAATGCATGAAGGTGAGTATTTTGCATGTCATCTTGACCATCGTCTTGTCAATTCTGGAATTTCTCATGAAAGTCAAACTTTTAACTTCTTCTCAAATGTGGAGGATAAGCCAGGCATGTTCAGTCCCGTTAGGTGACATATAACCTGCGCCTTAAAACCCCATTTCAATTCAATTCTTCTCAAACGTACATAAAGCTAGGATGTCTGAACACATTTATAATGGTAACAATGTACTATTGGTAATGAGGTCCATTATGCATATTTGATTACGCACATTATGTTTTGACTCGGTATATGTGATCAGCTGTAAGATTTATATAACTCACCTTTGTCAGTCAAGATGAGCCATCGTTAGGTCCACAGAGCAGCTTTAAAAAATCAGCAGAAATAAAAGGAATTCAGCCCCTCTGAATGAATACGCAGTATTGTTGCACAACAACAACTCGTGCTCTAGTGGTAGAGCGTTGGACCCATGATCGAAAAGTCGTGGGTTCACTCCCCGCCTTCACCATATGTGTTGTGTCCCTGAGCAAGACACTTTATCTGCAAAGCTTAGTTACTGGTTCTACCCAGGAATACATCAAGAGTGATTAAAATAAGTTGAGAGAGCTTTCGTTACAATCGATGTAAAATAAATACGTTTAAACTCACTCGGGCAGGAGTTGTAATACAATCATACAAGTATACTTATAAAAGTTATTATTTAATTTAAACAAATTAATTGATTTAATTTAGGACTAAGTATATAATTGTGTCCAAGTATAAATAAACAAGCCCACACAATGATATGATAAAAGAAGTTTAATTGAATAATAAAGGTTTGTAAAGGAATTAAAACAATGACTGTAACAAACTGCAGTAAATATCATCATATAACCATTTCATTTGAACAAAATTTACCTTAAGTTAGAATACGGGTTTTTCCATATTCATCATGTACATGAAACAACAATCATTTTAGAGTTCACTTTTAAGAATATACTGTTCCATGCATAAATACTGCAACAATGAGACTTTTGTTTGTTTGAATCATGTTTTACATCATTTTTATCACATTTTAGGCCATATATGATGGTCAATTTTTTTGAGTAGAGGCAGACCATCCCATTATCCTGGATAGAACCAGTACTGTATACCTCCCGCCATCCGTAAGAATCGACACTTTCTCACTTACAAGTTGAGCTCCCAGTGGGATTCAAACCCGCAGTGAGAGGCAAAAAGGTTTTCAACGCAACGTCGTTAACCCCTCGACCACGAATGCGCGGATGAGAAATTTATAAACACTGTAATGCAATATGATATAGTGACATGGATAGCATGGTAGTACAGTTGTGCACTAACGGCCATATTATAGTACATGAAACTGCAGGTTACTCAATATTTAATATTATTGCATACATATTTGCAAGCTCCGTTTATTTTCAATGTAACAGGAAATGTCAAAATTCGCCCATATTGATGTGTAGTCAAGTCATATTGGGTGTATAATGTATACTCGTTCGTGATTGGTGCATCTTTCTGTTCAAGTCAAAGAAAGTATGTCAAGTAATGTAAACAATGTTGATTACACTGTGAAAAATCCCATTATGTAATGACAATATGTTTGGTGAAAATTAAATAATACAACCTATTTTATTCTCTCTAATTTAAAAATGCGTATGCAATAAAAAGATTATTAGATTTATATTTGGATAAATGAACTCCTTCTTTTGCTCATAAATATTACGCTCCTATAAATATTAATACGCAAAAGAACTCGTGCATATATCCCAATACAAATCTAATAACCTATAAATAATTGCTTTAATATAGTAATATTAGAACTGTAGTAGTATAATAATAATAGTATATTAAAGGCTTTATTGCACCATTGAGAACACTACTAAATTATTTTGTAATAGCCTCGTCCAAAATTTGATTATGTCCATTAATTGGCACGAATTTATAGCTGTACTCAACCATACACTGCTTTAGGCTTTTTTTTCTAAAATCTGTTCTTGTTTCATATAGTTAATATTTTTATCACGGAAACAAACTCAATATTTGATTCATCCTAAGATGACTCTATTGCCAAAGTTAAAGTTCTCCGGCCAAGTTTTATTTTAAATCGAAATCACTATACAACAATAGATATTTACAATTCACACATTGCAATATCTGTGAAAAGCGAGAGTAAGATTTTATTTAATGACGTAGAAAACTTTGAACACTGAAATTAATCCACAGGTAAATGTATTTATCACTTATCTGGCAATAGCTGTGCAGCTATAAAATTCAGATTAACATCATTTCCCCGTACAGTCACGCAGTGGTAAAAGTAGTATCTACGTCATGCAAATAATACTTATTTGTTACATACAACTTAGTAGTGGTTTTAAATATATGTATCTTTCTGGGACTATCAAGAAATGTTCATATGATGTTTAAGAGTTAAATTTGTTAATTGGTAATACTACAAAAAGAGTGGCCATTCATCTTTAATAATAAGTTAATAATAATTAGCTCTATAGTTAATGCCTTACATTGTATGTAAAGTACATGTAGTAAAAATATACAACCATCAAATGCAGCAATGACAACCAACAATTTACAATATAAACAAACAAATAAACAAACAAAATTAATGCAACAATACAAAATACTTTAAAAGTCTTCTAACAATATATTGTAATTGCTTACAACAAATTGCAATAACTTATAATTGCTTAATTAGTGTACATATAGCAAACAGATCAAACAAATTTAAAATAAAATACAAAATACTTTAAAAGTCTTCTAACAATATACTGTAATTGCTTACAACAAATTGCAATAACTTATAATTGCTTAATTAGTGTACATAACAGCAAACAGATAAAACAAATTTAAATTAAAATACAAATAACTTTAAAAGTCTTCTAACAATATATTGTAATTGCTTACAACAAATTGCAATAACTTATAATTGCTTAATTAGTGTACATAACAGCAAACAGATAAAACAAATTTAAATTAATAACAATAAAGATGTAGGTTACCAAAACAAGTATTATATACAAACACAGTTACCAGTTCCCTTTCAGACAGAACAAGACAGCCTTGCCTGCATCCACTGCCTAATAAGCCAAATCTTTGCTCTTGACTTTAAACGGACAAACGGCCATCTTGATATATGTAAAAATCGCGGCGTCCCGTCAGTTTTCCCACATAACTTGCATTTTTGCAGTCATTAATACAAATTATTAGAATATTTCAAAGCAAATTGTTTTTGCATATTACTAACGGTTGACTATATTCAGCCAATAAAATATAGAAACCTATGATAGAATAATGAAGGGAAAATGAAAATTGTATTGAATTATATGTGAGCAGATTTAATTAAAAAAGACAATGGATAAATAAATGGAGGTGCTAATTCTAATGCTTGATGAAATCTTCAAGATTGCCGCGTGTCCCTTTAACACCATGGTCAGATCCATCTTGGAAGTTAAAGGGTCACACGGCAATCTTGAGTTTTATATCAAGCATTAAAATTAGCACCTCATTGTATTAATCCTGTATTATTATGACTTTAAACCTGTTTGCATATAATTAAATAAAAAAAAATAGAGATTTTAATTTTCATTGTTATTCTAGTGATTTTTTAAACATATTATTGGTACATTATAATGTGTAAAAAGAATTGCTTTGAACTATTCTAATAATTAGTATTTATGATTGCAAATATGCAAATTATGTAGAAAAAATAACAGGTTGCCGCAAGTTTTTAAAAATCAAGATTGTCGTGTGTCCCTTTAAACTTGAAGAGTCAGCAAGAATACTCAAGTAAGCAAATGTGTACCTATGAATGGCTATAGCGAGGCTAAGAAGGGTGTGCACTTGAAAGGTCTTCACTTAAAGTACAGACCAAAAATAAAAGCCATTCCCTTCGACAAAAACAATTATGGCGATGTGTCAAAACTTTAACACTTAACCCGTTACATATATATAATTGACTGTTCTTTCTTTGAATTAGGACCATTCCATTTATGTGACAAAGGGGTGTTTTAGGGAAAATGACTGAGCAGCAGCCAGTCATTGTAAACCCTGATCAGCCTGCGAGTTACACTCACTGCGAGTTACTCGCAGGCTGATCTGGGTTTACAGTGGAGGCAAAGGCTATTATAGTCGTGCTTGGCGGGTTATGGGTTAACCAAAATGTTAACACTGAACTTTCCCCAGGGGCAGGCCCATAGGCAGACAGGTGTGCCTTTGCAGGGTTTTCCTTTGAATACTGAAGGCAAACGTCAAAGATGACAGCCAGCTCTGAAAGGGTTGAACAAACATGGCAACTTGTCAAAACAGAAGCATTATCCTTGACCTTGTCCCAAAATTAAAATAACTTCAGTAATCTAAGTTGATTAAGAAATATTGCTAAAACTGTTGCCTGCATATACAATGTCAGCCATGTGCTTGTTTCACCAACAATTTCCTTAAATACTTATTTTACTAAGTCTGTAAGTAAAACTTAGTCAAGTAAGGTTTGTGTTATTTAAGTAAAATTTAGTCAGGTTGTATTATTTAAGTAAAACTTGAAGTAGCTATCCCGCCAACAACAGCAACATTCTACAACAAATGTACTCCGTTTCTAAACCTATTGATGATGAGGTATAAACATAACTTATATATTTTGAGAATCACAACTCTATAGACACAACATAAATGGCTTTAACAAACCAGGCCAAACCCAAATACTGGAGCATCGAATTAAGAGTTATCAACTCATAATTCATTTGACGCATATTCAATCACAGGTATTCTATAATCCTTAAATAAACTTATACTTTTAATCTGCACAAATACATTATTAAATGACCTGAACTTGTGGATAGAGTTTTGATAAACGGTTTTTCAGTGTAATTTTGTCGTTATTTGGCGGGATAGCTTCTTTAAGAAAGTTGTTGGTAAAACCGACACCTGTTATAACCATGTTTTACATGGCCGATCAAAGACTATGAAGTAAACTTCATTTACTGTCAATAAATATAATTAATAAACGACATGATCATAGAAACAACTTTTACTGCAAAATTCTCTATAAAAATATTTAAGTAAATAATATATGATAATGTTAATGACTAGTTTTTGTTTTTAAAATGTGTTACAGTATGAAATATTAACTTCGAAAAATTACAGACAAAAATGTTTGGAATTTTAAGGGTGTTCCTTGGAACATTAGTGTTGTAAGGACAATTTAACTATGAAGTTCGAACACCTGGGGTGAAGTCCTTCATGAGTTATGGAGCAAAACAATTTTTCATTGTAGGAGACAGCATGACCTCGACCTTTGCCCTATCGACATCAAATTCAATAGAGGTCAGTGCTTTACCAGGGACAATCAAATTATAAAATTTGAATAAATGAAATGCGGATTTAACACACAATATTAGGTTATATTGGGACAGCAAGTTTCCCATCAGGCATGCCTCCACCAGGGAGCAAATCCATATGGAGCAGAGGTCTGTAGCTCTTATGCCTAATTTTTATCCACTGAGCAGCTGAGGCCGCTAAAAGATTTGAGACAATGGGTGCAACCCTTTACTAGTGATTGAAGTCAAACAATATTTCATTGCTGGGTCATAGTGACCATGACCTTTGACTTGATGACATCAAAATTCTTTCACCACAGACAATCTAACTACAGTATCAAATTTGATGAAGGTGGGTGCAATCCTTCGAAAGTTATTTAGCTGAAACGAAGACAAGACACAGTGATCCCTAAGTGTCTGCCATGCTATGCAGATGAAAAAATTGCAAAACGGACAGCTAATATATTGTCTTGAATATTAAACATTTATAAGACAATCAAAGATGATTCAGCAGGTATATTTATAAATGGACCCTGAGAAAATAAATTAATCCATATGTCAGATGGTATTGAATTGAATTGGGGTTTTAAGGCGCACCAACACGGGAAAGGTTATAAGGCGCCTAACAGGAATGAACATGCCAGGCTCATCCTCCATGTACATCGAGATAAAATATGGAGAACGGGCCTAGAACCTTCTCACCCTGAACTGTAGAGTTGCTGCAAATTCTATTGTAGACACTCCATTTACGCTGGATTCACGTTATAGTTTTTCTGCCACTGCTACTAGTGATATGAGCGAGATGGCACCTGAAACAATGCACGGGTCATGATGAAGACGTTTAATGAGCATGAACAAAAAATGATAAAATGAACATGAATTTGGTGGGGTCCTACCCCTCTGCCTTCCCCTCCAATGGGATCTGCAGTGGCCCTATTCTTTGCCCCGTAACCAAACAGGGCCCCCAGAACAACATGGGGCTAATGTCAGATGGAACAAGGATGAAACTAAAACTAAATGATGAACATCTGGAACTACTATATAAGGAAGACTATCCCAAGGCAGACTATGCCCAAAGTATTTGTGTTCATACTACTACCGCTAATATCAGTATAACACTGGCTAAAAATACTATAAATCTTGTATAAAGATTATCCTCAGATGGGGTACCAATTACCATGGTATATGGTTATCTTAAACATTATAGGGAGCAGAATAGTGATTTCACCATATATATATATTTAACAATGTGATTTTGAGGAAAAATATACATACAATATCATTTTAAACATTGGGGTATATAATAAGACTCAAATCATTATTTTTATGAATAAATTGTCCAAATTTGCTATTTTTTCCACCCCTTCAGGTATAAAGACTGGTGTACAATTTAACCACCATTGCTTTATGAACTTTAGATTGTAAGACTATAATATCATTACCGTATTTACTCAATGAGTCCGGACACGCATTAATTCCGGACACCTAATTAATTGAAGGAAATAATAAAACTAGTGTTCGGACATACCGTAATAAGAAATCAATCTTATTTCAATAGTTTTGATGGTTTTATAAATTCGGACATAGGGAAAAGATGAACTATTCGCCGAAAATGACAGGTTAAAATTACGATCAACGACTTCTTCTAATTGCTGACTGCATCTTGATAATGTTAATTTACTGTTCCTCTCAAAATATTCGGACATTGGCAAATATGCGTTAATTTTGGAAAGTTATATTTCCGGACACCAAGATTTTTTTTTTTTTTATCCCGTCCGAACTGATGAGTAAATACGGTATATAATTGTAATTTAACTTTTTGCAAAGATTTGAAATAGATATTAAACATACACGGCCATATCACGGTATTAAGTATCCTCAAACAATTTTTTTTTTTACAGCAATACTCTGTTGCAAAGTTTGAAATATAAAAATTTGCTTCAAATAGTTCGTGAAAGAGCTACATGTAGTGTTAACTCAAAAGTCTATTGTAAGACACAGGTAATTATTTATTAACTGTGGAGTCATCAAAAAATAACTCCCACGGCAATTAGTACCCACGGGATATTCTCACTAAATAATAAAGCACAGAAATATCAAGTACTGTACCTAGATTTACATAATATCAGAAATAGAATTTGTTCGACGTTGAAGAGAATATTTTATGAAAAATATATAAAATACTTTCATGAAAAAAAAAGACAGTAAAATGTCATTTTCATATTAAAGTATATTTTAAATATTTACCAAGATAAATGTACCTACATACATACAACCAAACCTGGAAACGAACAATCCTATTATTAAAAGTAATATAAACATCACAAAAATGGGTGTCCTGGTTGTAATGGGCACTGACTGGCTATCTATAGCTCCGCCCACCATTACCCTGTGAGCGAATGTGGCCGCTATGATACTCTACGATAAACATGTTAGTTTGTATGTAACCTTGTAGCAGAATAAACGTAGTAAACGAATCCCTCTGTTGGGTTTATATTATATACTTATCCCTTTAATAGGGTCCGTACTTTCAGACTACAAATATACTTTGTAGTACATTACACTGGTGTTTACTATATGATGAACATGAAACATTTAGAACTGAATGTCAGGTATGATTTTACATAATAAAATAAAAACATTCAAACATAATATTCCTAATTATTTGCTTTTACATAATAAAACAAATAAATTTACTAAAATATATTCCAATTTATATGTATTCCATTGGGAATCACATGTTGTTGATTACGTTACTCAAACATCCAGTAAATCAACTGAATTGAACTGGGGTTTTAAGGCGCACCAGCACATGAAAGGTTATATGGTACCTAACAGGAATGAATATGCCAGGCTCATCCTCCATGTACATCGAGATAAAATTTGGAGCTTCTCAACTGCAGAACTGCAGAGTTAGTGCAAATTCTATTGTAGACACTCCATTAACGCTGGATTCATGTTTATTGTTTTTCTGCCACTTCTCTAGTGATTTGAGCAAGATGGCACCTGAAACAATGCAGGGGTCATGATAAAGACCTTTAATGAGCATGAAAAAAATGAACATGAATTTGGGGGGTTATACCCCTGTGCCTACCCTCCAAGCGATTATCAATATGCCATGAAAAAAAAAAAAAAAGGAGATATGACCTATTGAACATGCATATTGACAAAATGTATTTTTTTAAAGCAAAGAAAATCGCTGCAAATGAAAAAAAACACCATAAAATGTATACATTTTACACCTGTATTCAATTTGCAGTCATTTTCTTTGCTTTAAGATATAGTTTGTCAATATGCCAAATTTGGTAAAAAGGCATGACGACGTCATCGTTCCAAGATGGCCACCTCCATTTAAGTTTCTTTGCAAATTTTCAATAGGTGTCATACATAAAGTCCAGACTCTATTGTGCCCATCGCGTCAGGTATACCCTGACGTGTTCGTTGGCGGACGGACTATAAACCTTAGAATTACACACACACACACACACAGGTGTCATACATATCTTCTTTATTGTTCATGGCATTTTGATAATTCTTTCAGATTTTTTCAAGTTTTTCAGAGCCCTTTAAAATAAACCTTGTTTGAACATAGTGCATCAAACCCTTTAACAGTGTAACACTGCAGAAAATACATTCTCTTATCTCTGCTGTGCTGTGACTGGCTACTAATAGTACGAGTATACCTCCCCCTAATGATGAACACAATATTATTTTTAATAACACATCAAAGACAATTATTAAATACAGTCTCCGGTGCTAGATAATACAATTTAGTTTAGACATTAAAACACATATTCATTTTCATAATTGTTGTACTACTTTCAAAGCTTTAACAATACGACTAATATAATACATAAAATTGTTACAGTTTAAATTAAACACTTTAAACAAATTTAAAATATAAATAGGGTAACTACAACTTGAACTATAACAACTCCAGTTAATGATTCCTTACCAAGACACACGTAACATTTGTTGAACTTGTTGTTCCGTCCCCGACACCTCAGACATACATGTAAAATATCTCAATTAACCATCACCCCCAGTTTCATGATCCCATATAGTAAACAAGCGAGGGTATATTTTAACATGCCGACACCAAATTCACTTCAAAGTATCGTCTTTAAACTACTATCTGCCCAACATCGATATATAGTCACTACCGGCATTCGTTGCTAATTAAATAATATTTTTCAAAGAGATGGGCCTCCAGAAGCCACAGGCTTACCATTGGCCTCGGAACAGTAAGTTACAGTAAGTAAGTTATAATGATGAAGTATAAAACTGTTAAAACATCACGATTACTCATTTTTATATATCCGCCACCAAAATGTGTAACTAGATACAACCATTACATCTGTTATTGTTATTCTTATACTAGCATCTTTGCTAGTATAGTTTTGAGCATTATAGGTCTATTCTGTTCTACAACACAAAGTCTATATATAACCAAACTATTTAGAATGGGAAATTCAAAGCATCAAAGTACATGAGCATATAACATGTCCCTATGAGAAATTAGGGGTAGTCACTCCTGAGGTGTTAGTCTTGTGTGGTATAACCTCCCTTTACTCCTTCAAATTTCAATACATATAAAAAAAATGCACAATCTCAGTAAATTTCATCAGCATTCTGACTTGCATTTTGGTGCATCAGTTCTTGGATTAAAGTCACAACATTTTGTTGACTAAACTATATGCTCCTCACCCACTTCCCTCCCCTCTCACACACATAAAGGATTTACTGAGAAAATGCTGCAAACTGACTTCTTCTCCACTATTATCGTTTGCCGGCTTATAATTGCTTTGATATAACTCCAGTGAGATTATCTCTCATCTGACTGTCTCCCTCTGCTGCCTTAAAATCTCATTTATTCAAGATCATTGTATTTTAGGAAAAGGCAACTCCAGCGATATTATTTCTCATTTGATTTTGTCTCCCTTTGCTGTCACAAACTCAATTATTCCAGGTTGTTGTAGTTTAGGAAAAGACAACTCCAGTGATATTATCTCTCATTTGACTTTGTCTCCCTTAGCTGTCTTATAATCTCAATTATTCCAGATCATTGTAGTTTAGGAAAAGGCAACTCCAGTGATATTATCTTTCATCTGACTTTGTCTCCCTTAGCTGTCTTACATTCCCACGTCATTGTAGTTTAGGAAAAGGCAACTCAAGTTATATTATCTCTCATCTGACTTTGTCTCCCTTTGCTGCCTTAAAATCTCAATTATTCCAGATCATTTTATTTTAGGAAAAGTCAATACTAGTGACAGATACTAGGATAGATACTAGTGATAGATCTGTCATTTGACTTTTTGTTTCTTTGCTGGCTCAAATCTCAATTCCACAGAGAAATTCTCCCTGAATACTTTCTGCGCTTTCTTCTTATGTGGGTTGTCTATTTCATCTCTTGGAAGAGTCAAGCTGAAATGCATAACATGGTGATTATAACATGATTTATTATATAGAAGACATGAGTGCCTATTTAATATTGAATTTATTAAATGAGATGGATAAAATTTATATGATGTTAGGCAGAGCTAAGCATGTGAAATTCGATTTATCAGCAAACTACTGCACTGCCTTGATCCCACTTTAATTAAAGACAACAAGAGGGAAACGCCTGGTGGTTTTAAAGCTGGGTTTTCCAAAATGTGAAAGATGAGTGCCTGTGTGTTTCATGAAACTATTTAATAGAGCTTTCCTAGATATTGTTGTTTTTGGAGTGGGAGGATGCTTTAATGTTGAAAACCTAGTTACCTAACTTACTGTCCAAGTTTTATAATAATTGCACATGGCAATGCTGAGATATAAACCAGAGGGCCAGGATGGCCCTAGATCGCTCACCTTATAATCATGCAATAAGTCTGCTGTGTCTAGTCTGGCATGGGTATTGTTTAATTTGTCCCACTTTCTTCATGAATGAGATTTCATCAAAATGGGTGGGGGGTTTATATTAATATTCTAAACAAATTTGGTAAAGATCAGATAAAAAAATGAAGTAGCTACAGATTTAACAAAGGAAAACACAATATAACATTTTTCAACAAATCAAGGGCCATAACTCTGTAGTTACTAACAAGATCTAGCTGGTTTTTGAACCTGTCCAAGATTTCATTGATATACCGCGATTTACACAACTAGACATCATACTGAGGATTCCTGCCAAATTTCATAGAAATCAAACAAGCCGTTTAGGAGAAGTAGCGCCGACAAGAAATTTAAAGTAAAAACGTCAAAGGGCCATAACTCTGTCAAAAATCAGCAAACTTGAACAAAAGCGGGACTTGCACAACTGGACATCTTACCGATGCTTCCTGCCAAGTTTCGTCGAAATCCAACAAGGATGAGTAGCGCCAACAAGAAATCTAAAGTAAAAATGTCAAGGGGCCATAACTCCATCAAAAATCAACAAACAGGGAAAAAATGCAATCGGCACAACTAGAAATCATACCAATGCTTCCTGCTAAGTCTCGTCAAAAAAAAAAGGAAGGAAGGGGAAAAGGAAGTAATTAAAAAAAAAATAAAAAAAAAAAATATTAAAAAAAAAAAAATCTGGTAAAGTTTGGTAAAGATCAGATGAAAAATGAAGACCCTATCATCTTAAAGAGGCAAAATATAGCATTTTTAACTAAATCAAGGGCCGTAACTCCGCTGTTACTGGTTTGATCTGGCTGGTTTTCGAACTTGTCCAAGCTTTCATTGACATTAACAATCTGGTGAAGTTTGGTAAAGATTGGATGAAAAATGAAGGCCCTATCGTCGATACGAGGCAAAATATAGCATTTTCAACTCAATCAAGGGCCATAACTCCGCTATTGCTGGTCCAATCTGGCTGGTTTTCGAACTTGTCTGAGCTTTCATTGATATGAACAATCTGTTAAAGTTTGGTAAAGATTGGATGAAAAATTAAGGCCCAATCGTCTTAACGAGGAAAAATATTGCATTTTTAACTAAATCAAGGGCCATAACTCTGCTGATACAGGTTCGATCTGGCTGCTAAGATTCGTCAAAAAAAGAAATTATGTAGTAAAAAAAATAAGAGGTCAATGACCTTGAAGCTCTACTGATTGATTTTGATTGCAGGAAGTAGTCGCTACAGACTTGTATTTTGAAAAATTATTTTTAGCCGTGGCGGCCATCTTGAATTTCCGGCCGACCTGAAATTTTGCTAGGATCAATTAGACATTAAGAGCAACATTCCTGTGAAGTTTCATGAAAATCCGTCAAGTAATTTCAGAGGAGTAGTCGCTACAAGTTTTCATTATATAACTCTATGTAAACAAAGATGGCCACTGGCAGCCATGTTTAACGTCGAATCAAAATAATGTTTGACTCTGATAACCATCATGTCATGCTGATCATTTTACAAAAAGTCCCATATCAATATCACTTATAGTTTTCAAGATGTAGTCGCTACAAACTTCTTTTTTAAAAATCTATTTTTAGATTTGGTGGCCATCTTGGATTTCACATCAACATGAATTTTTGCTAGGATCAACTAGACTTCATGGGCAACATTTCTGTAAAGTTTCATGAAAATCCATTCAGAAACTGGCGGCCATCTTGAATTTCTGGCCGATCTGAAATTTTGCTAGGATCAATTAGACATTAAGAGCAACATTCCTGTAAAGTGTCATGAAAATCTGCCATGTAGTTTCAAAGGAGTAGTCGCTACAAGTTTTTACTATATAACTCTATGTAAACAAAGATGGCCGCTGGCAGCAATGTTTAACGTTGAATCAAAACAATTTTTGACAAGGACCAACATCATGTCATGCTGATCATTTTAGAAAAAGTCCCATATCAATATCACTTATAGTTTTCAAGAAGAAGTCGCTACAAACTTGTATTTTGAAAATTTATTTTTAGTCGTGGCGGCCATCTTGAATTTCTGGCCGACCTAAACTTTTGCTAGGATCAATAAGACATCAAAAGCAACATTCCTGTGAAGTTTCATGAAAATCCGTCAAGTAGTTTCAGAGGAGTAGTCGCTACAAGTTTTCATTATATAATTCTATGTAAACAAAGATGGCCGCTGGCAGCCATGTTTCACGTTGAATCAAAACGAATTTTGACGAGGACCAACATCATGTCATGCTGATCATTTTAGAAAAAGTCCCATATCAATATCACTTATAGTTTTCAAGAAGTAGTCGCTACAAACTTGTTTTTTAAAAACCTATTTTTAGATTTGGCGGCCATCTTGGATTTCATGAATTTTTGCTAGGATCAACTAGACTTCATGGGCAACATTTCTGTAAAGTTTCATGAAAATCCATTCAGTAGTTTCAGAGGAGTTGTCGCTACAAAAAAAAGTTTACGGACAGACAGACAGACAGACGGACAGACGGACGCCGCACCACGGCATAAGCTCTGCTGATCTCTGATCAGTAGAGCTAAAAATGAAAAAAAAAGATCATGTGTAAACCTAACCTAATTTAGCACATTTAACAACCAATGATATTTTATCAAAATGATAGGGTAATACCTGATTCTTATCTATCCCACAAACTCAACATTTCTCTAAGAACAGATCAAAAAGCCAATCAATATCTGTTGTCAGAGCTGAAGTCAAACCTAAATAAAATGTCAACAATTATACCTGTTATCCACAAAAGCCGTGTGGAACCAGAAGTAAAACGCACAATTGTCGTACCCTTTGGGAATATTGGCCTGAAATACAGAAACAACTACATGTAATGTGTGTACCCAAATGTTCATCACTTTCATAATTCATAACAAGGAGACATTCTAAGCCCAGTAATCGACGTCATCAGCAGGTACGCATAAGTGCACTAGATGATCATCCGTAACGCAGATTTGTCTCAACTCGGTAGGTAAACACATGCATTTCAGCTCTAATTCTCAGTCCATAGAAATATAATTGTGCCTAAAGTATGCCAGTCAATGGTAAAATGACTCGGTTGATATTCACTTCTGCTAATACTTAGCGGATAGAGAGTAGAATCAAAGGAAGTTATTTTAGCGAGATGATTCTCAGCAGAGTTTTTCATTTTTGTTGTTTTTATGTCAATCTTTGGGCTTTATAATGTCATGTATTGACCTTTCACACATACCAATAACAGATACGTGATATAAAACGTAAACAGTAGTCATTTAGATCATGGAAATACTATTATGGGTTTCGTCATAGATATAGCGAATTTCTGAAAATGATTCTCCACTGAGCTTGGAAACAAGACGATACTCCACGTAGCCAAACTTTACACATGGTCTCATATATGTATATGTATAAGAATTATATATGGTGAATACGAGTACATTTGTAATGCGGTCTCTATTTAAAGGGAATGTAGCGACACAGCCAAACAAACTTGGAAAAAGGTGAAAGAATTATCAAAATCGGATGATAAACAAAAAAGATATGACCATTTAAAGGTTGTTCTAAAACGAATATGGGAGCCGCCATTTTTAGAACTATGATGTCATAGTTCCATATTACCATATATGGAATATTGATAAATAGCATTTAAAATGAAGAAAATCACTGCAAATGCATGATTTTTTTTACTGGTCATATTAAAGCATTATTGCCATTAAGCATTACATATTGTTCATACAGTTGCTGTCATTTTTTCCATATAAATCAGTAAATTTTCATATTTATAAATATTCCATATATGGTCATTTAGAACCGTGATGTCATAGCTCTCAAAATGGCCACTTCCATATCCGTTTTAACAGAAACTTCAAATGATCATATCTTCTTTGTTTATTATCTGATTTTGGTAATTTTTTCACCCTTATTCAAGTATTTCAGAACTCTCAATAATAAAGATGTTTTGGCTGTGTCGCTACATTCCCTTTAAAGCCGGTATACGTGTAAACTATAGTGCGATAAACTGCTCAACGTCAGTTTTTTTACAGTACCCATCAGCTGGGTCCCTCGGTTAAATATTCTTAAAATGTTCAATTGTTTAAATATTTGTTTGTATCATTTAAAAGAGCGATTCTAATGCCTTCTGATGCATTTGATTATTATGCAGTTACTATTATAAGGGGATTCATATGTCCATTTATAAAGCGAAGAACCTACGATTTTAACATTATAACGCGTAACACAAAATAATTTCGAACGCCCAATGTATGCTAAAACATCTCTGTATGTTGATTTTAATAAAATATGCATTGCTGGGTGCAGAATTTAAATATTTCATTTGATGCAAATGTTTACACCCTTTCCCTTTTCAACTTCACTGAGACTGAAAAACAAATTGACGTCGTAAACGTGTAACACGCGAATACTTTAGGCACAATTATATTTTTATGGACTGAGAATTAGAGCTGAAATGCATGTGTTTAGCTACCGAGTTGAGACAAATCTTCATTACGGATGATCATCTCAAGCACTTGCGTGCACCTGCTGATGACGTCGATTACTGGGCTTGTTCTAAGCTCCCGGTATTCAAAATCCAAGTCGTGAAGTCAATCTACGTTTTAAACAAAAAGTTGGGAGATATAGAGATTATTTAACTGCTGGGATCGATTATAGGAAAACCCTTCACGAGCGGTAGTCATCTGGTTCTTTTCGCGAACGAGCTTATGCGAGTGAGTTAAAAATACAAAACACTACCGGAGTGAAGGATTTCTTTACACTCGAACCCAGCAGTTAAATAATCTAGTTATTATACCCAGCAGTTAAATAATCTAGTTATTATACCCAGCAGTTAAATAATCTAGTTATTATTCCCAGCAGTTAAATAATCTAGTTATTATTCCCAGCAGTTAAATAATCTAGTTATTATACCCAGCAGTTAAATAATCTAGTTATTATACCCACGTTTTTGAAAAAAAAGAAGGGTATATTAAAACAGCCTGTTTGTCATCTCTGTTGTCCATCTGTTACCTTATCTGCTCCTAAACCACTGAATGGAAATTTCAACCAAACTTAGGGTATGACTTCAACATATGATGACGGCATGCAATTACCCTGTCATTTCCCCATATTTCTGCACATATTAAACTTGATATATGTAATTGTGAAGGATAAACAACTTTTCAAAAGATTTTAGTATTTCAAACTCGGACATCTGCCCAGAGGCCCAGCATAAGTGGGTGGGGTGTGGCAATTTTTTTTTTTTTTTTTTTTATAATTATGTCTCAAATGGAATTTTATGTTGATAGGATTATAGCCCATTTCACCGGTACTTCGGAAATCTCTGTACAAAGTCACATGACTTCAAGAACTAATTAGATGCTGGTAGTCACAGAAGTATCAACACTCACAAATTAACCAGTTTCAGTGTTTATATATTGAATTAAAGTATGCATATTTGTTCGCTGTGACACCGCAATCATTAGTGATATCCTATACAGAAACCATCTTGACTCATTCCTTGGAAACTAGATTGGATTTCAGGGCTACATGAATATGTGTTGAATTGTTCACATTGGAGCATGTGCCATAGACCCATAGAAATGTAATAAATGCTATTAATGATATATCACATGTCACATGACCAACACTGACACTCCTTCTGCTGTCATTCTTCACATAATGGCATTGCTACATAAACACTATCTTACAGTGTCCCGATTTTGTAAGTATTTTTATCTTAAGTATTACCAATTTTTCAACGTATTCATCAGACTGGCATCAACATATATTATCACGTAACAATGTTTCATTTGGAATACAAAACAATTTGATGTGTATTACACGAAACTAAATAAGCATTCTATATGTTAATTGAAGTTCATGAAATAACAAGCAATCTGACATCCATCTAATCTGACAACAATCAAATACTAGTAAGTAATTTTCAGATGAAATCAATTGCAAAAGAGTCCAATGCTTGAGAAAACTTACGGCTTTAGACAGAAATCTAACTTTGATATCTTGAGACAATGGTGGACAGTTATCCAACTTTATTTCGATGTAGTCCTCATGTGCATTATGGGTCAGGGTGCAGTTTTCTCCGGACACAAACTTCACTCTGTACACACAGTTTTTCTGTGACCACACCTCCATTTTCAAGTCACGCCCATTACCATTACCCACACCTGCAAAAGTAAGAAATCATGGTTCTATTCTTGACAGGCTATTACAAATCAGGGTTCTGGATTCTCCCCAAGCCATTAGAAATCAGGGTTCTAGATTCTAACCCAGGCCATTAGAAATCAGGTTTCTAAATTCTCTCCCAGCCATTAGAAATCAGAGTTCTAGATTCTCTCCTGGCCATTATCAGAGCTCTAGATTATCCACAGGTTATTAGAAATCAGGGTTCTAGATTCTCCACCGGCCATTTGGAATCAGGGTTCTAGATTCTCCACAGGCCATTTGGAATCGGGGTTCTAGATTCTCCAGACCATTTAGAATCAGGGCTCTAGATTTTCCACTGGCCATTTAGAATCAGGGTTCTAGATTCTCCACAGTACATTTGGAATCAGGGTTCTAGATTCTCGACAGGCCATTTGGAATCGGGGTTCAAGATATTCTTCAAACCATTTAGAATCAGGGCTCTAGATTCTCCACAGGCCATTAGGAATCAGGTTCTAGATTCTCCACAGGCCCCTTTGAATCAGGGTTCTAGATTCTCCACAGGCCATTTGGAATCAGGGTTCTAGATTCTCAAAAGGCCATTTGGAATCAGGGTTCTAGATTCTCCACAGGCCATCTGGAATCAGGGTTCTAGATTCTCCACAGGCCATCCTGAATCAGGGTTCTAGATTCTCCACAGGCCATTTTGAATCAGGGTTCTAGATTCTCCACAGGCCATTTAGAAGCAGGGTTCTAGATTCTCCAAGGCCATTTGGAATCAGTGTTCATGATTCTCCAGACCATTTAGAATCAGGGTGCTAGATTCTCCACAGGCCATTTTGAATCGGTCTTCTAGATTCTCCACAGGCCATTTGGAATCAGGGTTCTAGATTCTCGACAAATCATTTTGAATCAGTGTTCATGATTCTCCAGGCCATTTAGAATCAGGGTTCTAGATTCTCCACAGGCCATTCTGAATCAGGATTATAGATTCTTCACAGGCCATTTGGAATCAGGTTTCTAGATTCTCCACAAATCATTTTGAATCAGTGTTCAAGATTCTCCAGACAATTTAGAATCAGGGTTCTAGATTCTCCACAGGCCATTTTGAATCAGGATTCTAGAGTCTCCACAGGCCATTTTGAATCAGGGTTCTAGATTCTCCTCAGGCCATTTTGAATCAGGGTTCTAGATTTTCCACAGGCCATTCTGAATCAGGATTCTAGATTCTCCACAGGCCATTTTGAATCAGGGTTCTAGATTCTCCACAGGCCATTTGGAATCAGGTTTCTAGATTCTCCACAAATCATTCTGAATCAGTGTTCAAGATTCTCCAGACCATTTAGAAACAGGGTTCTAGATTCTCCATAGACCATTAGAAATCAGAGTTCTAGATTATTCCTACGCCAATTAAGCCCAAATGTACTATATAGCTCCAAATGCACATTATTATGCTTCTTCCTACAAGTTAAAATGTGTGTATCCTGTTCTACTCAATCACGCGTGAATTTACATTAACCCTTAACACGCTACATATATATAATGGACTGTCCTTTCTTTGAATTAAGACTATTCCATTTATGTGACAAAGGGGTGTTTTGGAAAAATGACTGATCAGCAGCCAGACATTGTAAACCTTGACCAGCCTGCGAGTAACATTGTATACCCTGATCTGATGCAAAGGCTATTATAGTCGTGATTAGTGGGTAAATAATTGTTTTAACAGGTCTCTGCTATGATATACCACATTTCATTAAAATAACACACAGTGTATTTTTCACAAAAGTTTTAATTGGAGACATAACAATTTTCAATATTTTACCTTTTATTGCGTTAATCCGAACTGAAGTTATTTTGATGAGCTTCTCGTCTGGAATAATACCACCCAGCTTGTTTCTTACAATACCAAAATAACCAACATAGCGACTCTAAAATATAGTACAACTTAGGTTAATATGATGTTCACAAACAGTTTATGAATGTATTGAATCTCTACATACATCTATAATACAGTTTTGTGTTACCTTTGCATAAGATGGCAACAAAGCTTTCTGAACTTTAATTAAAAATTAATGCTATAAAATCTAAGGGTTTGCATTTAAAGCCTTTATCAACCTAATGAAAACTTAAAACCTTTCATAAATCTATCTTTTTTCCAAACACAGATGCACTTGATTTATTTTACCTGACTTGGTGCCTCTACTCCCAGGAATGTTCATTTTACCTGACTTGGTGTCTCTACTCCCTGGAATGTTTATTTTATCTGACTTGGTGTCTCTACTCCCTGAAATGTTTATTAAACTGACTTGGTGTCTCTACTCCCAGGAATGTTTATTTTACCTGAACGTGTGTCTCTACTCCCTGAATTGTTTATTTTTACCTGACTGGGTGTCTCTACTCCCAGAAATGTTTATTTAACTGACGGGTGTCTCTACTCCCTGAAATGTTCGTTTTACCTGACTGGGTGTCTCTACTCCCAGGAATGTTTATTTTTCCTGACTTCGTGTCTCTACTCCCAGGAATGTTTATTTAACTGACTGGGTGTCTCTACTCCCTGAAATGTTCATTTTTATTTGACTGGGTGTCTCTACTCCCAGGAATGTTTATTTTACCTGACTGGGTGTCTCTACACCCAGGAATGTTTATTTTACCTGACTTGGTGTCTCTACTCCCTGGAATGTTTATTTTACCTGACTTGGTGTCTCTACTCCCAGGAATGTTTATTTTACCTGACTGGGTGTCTCTACTCCCTGGAATGTTATTTTACCTGACTGGGTGTCTCTACTCCCAGGAATATTTATTTTACCTGACTGCGTGTCTCTACTCCCAGGAATGTTTATTTTACCTGACTGGGTGTCTCTACTCCCTGAAATGTTCATTTTATCTGACTTGGTGTCTCTACTAAATGGAACGTTTATTTTACCTGACTGGGTGTCTACTCCCTAGAATGTTTATTTTACTCCCTGGAATGTTATTTTACCTGACTGGGTGTCTCTACTCCCAGGAATATTTATTTTACCCGACTGCGTGTCTCTACTCCCAGGAATGTTTATTTTACCTGACTGGGTGTCTCTACTCCCTGAAATGTTCATTTTACCTGACTTGGTGTCTCTACTAAATGGAATGTTTATTTACCTGACTGGGTGTCTACTCCCTGGAATGTTTATTTTACCTGACTGGGTGTCTCTACTCCCAGGAATGTTTATTTAACTGACTGGGTGTCTCTACTCCCAAGAATGTTTATATTACCTGACTTGGTGTCTCTATTCCCTGAAATGTTTATTTTACCTGACTTGGTGTCTCTACTCCCAGGAATGTTTATTTTACCTGACTGGATGACTCTACTCCCTGGAATGTTCATTTTAACTGACTTGGTGTCTCTACTCCCTGGAATGTTTATTTTACATGACTTGGTGTCTCTACTCCCAGGAATGTTTATATTACCTGACTTGGTGTCTCTATTCCCTGAAATGTTTATTTTACCTGACTTGGTGTCTCTACTCCCAGGAATGTTTATTTTACCTGACTGGGTGACTCTACTCCCTGGAATGTTCATTTTAACTGACTTGGTGTCTCTACTCCCTGGAATGTTTATTTTACATGACTTGGTGTCTCTACTCCCAGGAATGTTTATGTTACCTGACTTGGTGTCTCTACTCCCAGAAATGTTTATTTTACATGACTGGATGTCTCTACTCCCTGAAATGTTCATTTTAACCGAATTGGTGTCTCTACTCCCAGGAATGTTTATTTTACCTGACTTGGTGTCTCTACTCCCTGGAATGTTTATTTTACATGACTTGGTGTCTCTACTCCCAGGAATGTTTATGTTATCTGACTTGGTGTCTCTACTCCCTGAAATGTTCATTTTACCTGACTTGGTGTCTCTACTCCCATGAATGTTTATTTTACCTGACTGGGTGTCTCTACTCCCTGGAATGTTTATTTAACTGACTTGGTGTCTCTACTCCCAGGAATGTTTATTTTACCTGACCGGGTGTCTCTACTCCCAGGAATGCTTATTTTACCTGACTGGGTGTCTCTACTCCTGGAATGTTTATTTAACCGATTTGGTGTCTATACCACATGGAATGTTTATTTTCCCTGACTGGGTTTCTCTACTCCCTGAAACGTTCATTTTAACTGACTGGGTGTCTCTACTCCCTGAAATGTTTATTTTAACTGACTCGGTGTCTCTACTCCCAGGAATGCTTATTTTAACTGACTTGGTGTCTCTACTCTACACAGAGGGCTGGCGTGGCGCAGTCGGTAGTGCGGCAGATTTGTAACCAGAGGCCCCGGTTTCAATCCTCCATGGTGCCACTGATTTTCGTCCGTGTGTTCTTGGGCAAGACACTTTCCCTTAGCCTCGTCCGTCGGATGGGGCCGTAAACCGGGCGGTCCTGTGTATCGGTCTATCCTCCGAGCATGTTAAAGAACCATAGGAATCTATTCGATAATAAGAGTAGGGCACTGTTCCCGGATTCCTATGTATCCTTCCCCTACCTCTGGGGCGGCTCTATATAACCTATACTGTGTTGATGAGCCGTTAAACAACATTCAGTTCAATTCAATTGGTGTCTCTACTACATGGAATGTTTATTTTACCTGACTGGGTGTCTCTACTCCCAGGAATGTTTATTTTACCTGACTGGGTGTCTCTACTCCCTGAAATGTTCATTTTAACTGACTTGGTGTCTCTACTACATGGAATGTTTATTTTACCTGACTGGGTGTCTCTACTCCCAGGAATGTTTATTTTACCTGACTGGGTGTCTCTACTACATGGAATGTTTTTTTTACCTGACTGGGTGTCTCTACTCCCTGAAATGTTTTGCCATGATCAAGGTCCGTCCTCCGATCACCAAAGTAATCCAGGCTATCCTACAACACAAAATTGCAGATGTCTGTGACAGCTTATTGTTACACTGAATCATAAGTATCAACTTTAAAGACAATTGATAAAAACTATTTCTTAGTGTTCACAAATGTCTCCATTTAAATCTGAGCTAATTATACACACAAAACCAATATATATGTCCTTGAACACAAAATAAAACAGTTTAGAAAGGTTTACTCACCTGTGCCTCTTCAAATGTACCACACTCGACCAACCATGTACATATCATGGTTCCTGTGCGACCTTTCCCACCCTTACAATGTATGGCCACTACATTGTCTTCATGCTCAGACAGGAAGTCGTGCATGCTTTCACAAAATTCTAACATTTCCCTGTAATAAAACACAAATATGTTACATCTCCCTTAAAACAACACAAACATGTAACATTTCTCTGAAAGCATATGTTGCCAATCTCTGGTTTATTATGTTTCTGGTCAAATTTAGACTGTTAAGTATAAAGACTGAATAGAATTAAAACAATTTAATTTATACTTTATACAATACTTTATAAAGAAGCATAACCATAGCATCTGGCTAGAGTTATCAATAACAGGAGTTTATCTACATCATGACTCGACCATGCCAACAAATATATGTTTAGATGTTGAGGTAAACGGTGCCACGGTACAAGTTGCTGAGGTACCAGGTGCTAAGGTACTAGGTGATAAAGAAACAGGTGTTGCAGTAAATGGGACAAAGGTACAAGCTGTCGAGGTACCAGGTGTTGAGGTACCAGGGGACAAGCTACCAGGAATTGAGGTAAATGGGGACAAGGTACAAGTTGCTGAGGTACCAGGTGTTGAGGTACCAGGGGCAAAGGTACCAGGTATTGACGTGAACAGGGCCAAGGTACAAGTTGCTGAGGTACCAGGGGAAACAGTACCAGACATTGAGGTATACAGGCCAAGGTACAAGTTGCTGAGGTACCAGTTGCTGAGGAACCAGGGGCAAAGGTACCAGGGGACGGAGGTAAAAAAGGTACAAGTTGCTGAGATACCCAGTGTTGAGGTAAATGGGGCCAAGGTACAAGTTGCTGAGGTACCAGGTGTTGAGGTAAATGGGGCTAAGGTTCAAGTTGCTGAGGTAACAGGTGCTGAGGTACCAGATGATGAGGTACCAGGTGCTAAGGTACCAGGTGTTGAGGTAAATCGGGCCAAGGTACAAGTTGCTGAGGTACCAGGTGTTGAGGTACCAGGAGCAAAGGTACCAGGTATTGACGTAAACAGGGCCAAAGTACAAGTTAATGAGGTACCAGGGGCAACAGTACCAGGCACTGAGGTATACAGGCCAAGGTACAAGTTGCTGAGGTACCAGTTGCTGAGGTACCTGGGGCAAAGGTACCAGGGGGTGGAGGTAAGAAAGGTACAAGTTTCTGAGATACCCGGTGTTGAGGTAAATGGGGCCAAGGTACAAGTTGCTGAGGTACCAGGTGCTAAGGTACCAGGTGTTGAGGTAAATGGGGCTAAGGTACAAGTTGCTGAGGTAACAGGTGCTGAGGTACCAGATGATGAGGTACCAGGTGCTAAGGTACCAGGTGTTGAGGTAAATGGGGCTAAGGTACAAGTTGCTGAGGTAACAGGTGCTGAGGTACCAGATGATGAGGTACCAGGTGCTAAGGTACCAGGTGTTGAGGTAAATGGGGCCAAGGTACAAGTTGCTGAGGTAACAGGTGCTGGGGTTCCTGGTGTTGAGGTAAATGGGGCCAAGGTACAAGTTGCAGCGGTAACAGGTGCTGAGGTACCAGATGATGAGGTGCTAAGGTACCAGGTGTTGAGGTAAATGGGGCCAAGGTACAAGTTGCTGAGGTACCAGAAGATGAGGTACCATGTGCTAGGGTACCATGTGTTGAGGTACATGGGACCAAGGTACAAGTTGCTAAGGTACCAGGTGATGAGGTACCAGGTGCTAAGGTACCAGGTGTTGAGGTAAATGGGGCCAAGGTACAAGTTGCTGAGGTACCATGTGATGAGGTACCAGGTGCTAAGGTAACAGGTGTTGAGGTAAATGGGGCTAAGGTACAAGTTGTAGAGGTACCAGGTGTTGAGGTACAAGCTGCTGAGGTACCAGGTGCTAAGGTTCCAGGTTTTGCGGTTAATGGGGTCAAGGTACAAATTGCTGAGGTACCAGGTGTTGAGGTTAATGGGGCCAAGGTACAATTTACTGAGGTATCAAGTGCTAAGGTACCAAGTGTTGTGGTTAATAAAGCCGACTTGAATGTATAAGTTGCTGATGTACCAGGTGCTGAGGTATAATGTGTGAAGGTACCAGGTGTTGCAGTAAATGGAGCCAAGGTACACACTGCTTGAGGTACCAGGTGCGGAGGTACCAGGTGGTGATTCACAATGTAAATCAATCTCACCTGAGTGTTGGTACATTGTGATCATCGATATAAACACGCTCCACACTGTCATCAAAATATGACTCTTCATAACTTTTTTCACCTGAAAACATGGAAAATTGTTAGATCTGATAGATAACATTTACAGTGGAATATGTCATGAAGGACAAACAGTCATAATTATGATTATAATAATATTTATTACATTTCTACAGGTGAAAGATTGGCATTTCTTAGTGAAAGAACATTCGTAATCGCTAAAAAAAACAAAAAAACTGTGATGTTGAGTCATGACGTCAATAAAGTGTTGCTGACGTTGACTTTAGTAACAAGATTGCATGCAGAGCCTGAGAACCAGAGCAAAATACAAAAGCTTACATTCACTCCTACGTCTAGACTGACGGAAAAGGAACACACCATGTCTATCGTTTTTCTTCGAAAAAGCGAAACAAAAATCAGAACACCACCAAAAAAACATAAATCTCAGGCTCCATATTCACAAAACCTCTCAACATAAAGCACACAAGAAATATATATATAAAACAAGTTTAAAGTCCCTAAACATTCCTATTTAAAGTGCAGAAGATTTTAAATATTATGTGTAACAAAATCATTTTATTGGACATTAAAAGTTGAGGTTCAGTGCATAAAGTCGAGAAGTTTTGTGAATACGGGACCTGGTCTTAGTGCCCAAATGTCTTAAAAGATGAGATTTTACTGGAGGACACTGTGATCTCAAAAGTCAGGATAAGTCATACCAACTATCATCATTCAGTTGTAACTTTACACAGGAAATAAGTATTATGTGGAATATACATTTGGCAAAACACTCTGTTAGTTGCATAGAGAAAACTGAATATATAGATACAGATAATAAAAGGAAACCTGCCTGACTGTGCATTTGAGGCAAATCTTTCAAAACTTCATGATCGACTGCACATCACATCAGTGTTAAAGAGTATTATGATATATCAACAAATACAACAAACAATTTCGGAGTTCAGTGCAACACTGGTGTAACTGTACACAAATAAAGAAGAAGATGCAGCAGTGTTACAACGAACCTTCATAATTCTGGCATTATATCACTGGCACTTAAGTCTGTTAAATACTTACTACACAAATTGTACAGTTTGTAATGGCCTTTGTGCTTGCTTTCAAAGAATCTTGATACTTCCTGAAGAAATGCAGAAAAGAGAGGCATGCCATGAAGTATATACACAAGTGTCATGCAAAGGAGAGATTGAATTTCTTGCAAACTGGATAAGATTTACAGGAGTGTTAGAATGCCTTATCTTACACATGGGAGCAGATAAAAGTCACTCGCATCAACAGTTGCATTGTGACATTGTGTAAACAAGAGCATCAAGAAATGCAGGGCAATCCATAGTCCCGCTATCCCAAGATGTCTCCACATACCAAGTTTTGTATCTCGAAGTCTTATAGTATTGAAAATATGGCCCGGACAAGCATTTCGGATGGACGGACGGACAGGGTGCAAACCTTTTAGTCCCCCACGCCGTGACACACCGCTATCCATAGATGTATTCACATACCAAGTTTGGTATCTCTAAGTGTTACAGTATTGAAAAAACAGTTCGGACAAGCATTTTCTATGACACAGGTCAAGGTCACAGTGACCTTATTTTGATACAAGACACACCACTATCCCAAGATGTATTCACATACCAAGTTTGGTATCTCAAAGTCTTATAAACTAATAATATAAACATGCTAAACGTTAACAGTTTGTGATGTCAACGCACACAATGTCAATAGTATGCAAGAACAAGAAATATCACTGTAAGTGATAAATGCCCCCGAAGTGTCCTTTGACCTCTATGTATGAACTTGACCTTGGAGCCATGGACCTGGATTTTGTGCAAGACAAGTCGTTTGGTTGTGGTGAGCACTTGTGCGAAGTTATTTGAAAATCCATGCAGGCATGCAAAAGTTATTGACCGGACACAATTTGACCTTTGACCTCTAAGTGTGACCTTAAACTTGGGGCAACAGACCTGGGTTTTGTGCGTGACACATCGTCTTGTTGTGGTGAACACTTGTGCCAAGTTATTTGAAAATCCGTCCATGAATGCCAGAGTTATTGACCGGACACATTTTGACTTTTGACCTCCAAGTGTGACCTTGAAGACCTGGGTTTTGCGCGCGACACATCATCTTGTTATGGTGATCACTTGTGCCAAGTTATTTAAAAATCCCTGCAGGGGTTGTGACATTACGGTCAGGACACAAAATTGCGTACTGGTTTTTGACCTATGAACTGCAAGTGTGACCTTGACCTTTGAGGTACGGACCTGGGTTTTGCGCGTGACACATCGTCTTGTTATAGTGATCACTTGTGCCAAGTTATTTAAAAATCCCTGCAGGGATTGCGACGTTACAGTCCGGACACGAAATTGCGTACCTGTTTTTGACCTATGAACATCAAGTGTGACCTTGACCTTTGAGGTACGGACCTGGGTTTTGCACGCGACACATCGTCTTGTTATGGTGATCACTTGTGCCAAGTTAATCAAAAATCCATGAGGGGTTTTGAAGGTACAGTCCGGACACGAACTGCGGAATGACGGACAGACAGAATCCGGACAGACAGAGACAGACAGACAGACAGACAGATAGACGGTCTGTGAGATTTTTCGGGGGCATAAAAAAGAATCAGTCGAGTGTATGGTTCAGATAGGAAAATTCCCTCGCTATAACTTGGGAAAAGCCCCTGTTCCGTTACAAAACAATGATGCCTAGTATTGGAATTCCTGATCTTCATCAAATACTCATGAAAGATTTTTATAATATCAGTTTGTATATGTAAGAATGCCACAGAGACATTATTATACCCACGTTTTCGGAAAAAAACGGGGTATATTAAAATCGCTGTTACTGCATCTCCTCCTAAACCGCTGAACATAATTCAACCAAACTTGGGGTATGACTTCACCATATGATG
Organism: Cyrtodaria siliqua; assembly: GCA_037043455.1. Lineage (NCBI taxonomy): Eukaryota > Metazoa > Mollusca > Bivalvia > Adapedonta > Hiatellidae > Cyrtodaria > Cyrtodaria siliqua. Next base: position 62,907 of record JAWPHD010003794.1, read on the forward strand.
ACGGCATACAAGAGCAACATTATTTTTGGCCCTGAGCCCAGGGGCCATCAATGAGGGGTCAAAATGTCAAAAGCACTAAAAATTCAATTAGACTGTTATTTGTTTATATTCTTGCACATAACCTGGTGTATGTAATCATCTATGAAAGATAAACAACATATCAAACGATTTTATTAGTTCGAACTCTGACATCTGCCCGGGGGCCCAGGGTGGGGATTATATGTCTGTGGGGGGACACTACGTCATTGGTGGGGCCTGGAGGAAAGGGCATCAAATACACTAATAATTAAATTATGGTGTCATTTTTTCATACCTTTGCACATTAATTGGTATAATAGTCATCTTTGAAAGAGATACACAGCATGTCAAATGATTTATTATTTAAAACTAGGAGTGTAATTTTAGTGTGGGTTATGAGTTCAGCCCCACGAAACGGTATCTTTTTCTTGTACCGCTATTGAATTCCGTCAAACAATCTTGGTTTTATTTAGTAAATATTCAATAATGGTTGGTGTGTTATGTTTGTCAACGTAATTAGTGTGTGTTTTATAGGCTAAAAGTTAGGATAATGGAGACAGTATCTCAGTTTGTATACACACATATCTAGCTGTGGAGATAGTACCTCAGTTTGTATACACAAGTATCATGCCATGGAGACAAAACCTCAGTTTGTATACACAAGTATCATGCCATGGAGACAATACCTCAGTTTGTATACACAAGTATCATGCCATGGAGACAGTACCTCAGTTTGTATACACAAGTATCATGCCATGGAGACAGTACCTCAATTTGTATACACAAGTATCAGGCTGTGAAGACAGTACCTCAGTATGTATACAACAGTATCATGCCATGGAGACAGTACCTCAGTGTGTATACACAAGTATCATGCCATGGAGACAGTACCTCAGTTTGTTTACACAAGTATCAGGCTGTGAAGACAGTACCTCAGTATGTATACAACAGTATCATGCCATGGAGACAGTACCTCAGTGTGTATACACAAGTATCATGTCATGGAGACAGTACCTCAGTTTGTTAATACAAGTATCATGCCATGGAGACACACTTCAGTTTGTATACACAAGTATCCTGCCATGGAGACAGTACCTCAGTATGTATACACCAGTATCATGCCATGGAGACAGTACCTCAGTGTGTATACACAAGTATCAGGCAATGGAGACAGTACCTCATTGTGTATACACAGGTATTAGGCTGTGGAGATAGTACCTCAGTTTGTATACACAAGTATCATGCTATGGAGACAGTACCTCAGTTTGTATACACTTATCATGCCATGGAGACAGTACCTCAGTTTGTATACACCAGTATTATGCCATGGAGACAGTACCTCAGTATGTATACACACATCAGGCTGTGGTGGTAGTACCTCAGTTTATAATGTTGGGAATCGGCTGAAAATTCATGATCCATCATCAGAATATTTAACTGACTGATGATCGATCATTAATCGATTAAACATGGCTGCTATAAAAGACAAGTGTAAGCCTTTTTCAGACTATAATGAAGAAAATAATCACATTTCAAGTATGGTCTAGTAATAAAGGACCTGAATGAAACTGACCAACATATATTTTAAAACGTAACTAGTGATACCCACTATAAATATGTTATTACTTGTTGCAAAATTATGACTCATTTTATTTTATTTTATATTTTAGTACAATAGAATGAAATAAGCCATAATTTCAAATAACCGAGTAAAGTCGATCATGAACAATTGTAATTGATTAATCAGATCAAAGGCATAACTGATCGATGATCGATTAAATCGATTAATCGGAACAACGCTAGTTTGTATACACAAGTATCATGCCATGGAGACAGTACCTCATTTTGCATACAGCAGTATCATGCCATGGAGACAGTACCTCAGTATGTATACAGCAGTATCATGCCATGGTGACAGTACCTCAGTATGTATATACACGTATCATGCCATGGAGACAATACCGCAGTATGTATACACACGTTTCAGGCTGTGGAGATAGTACCTCAGTTTGTATACACAAGTATCATGCCATGGAGACAGTACCTCAGTTTGTATACACGTATCATGCCATGGAGACAGTACCTCAGTATGTATACAGCAGTATCATGCCATGGAGACAGTACCTCAGTTTGTATACACGTATCATGCCATGGTGACAGTACCTCAGTATGTATATACACGTATCATGCCATGGAGACAATACCGCAGTATGTATACACACGTTTCAGGCTGTGGAGATAGTACTGCAGTATGTATACACACGTTTCAGGCTGTGGAGATAGTACTGCAGTATGTATACACACGTTTCAGGCTGTGGAGATAGTACTGCAGTATGTATACACATGTATCAGGCTGTGGAGATAGTACCTCAGTATGTATCATGCCATGGATACAGTACCTCAGTGTGTATACACACTTATCATGCTGTGGAGATAGTACCTCAGTGTGTATACAAAAGTATCGTATCTCATTATGTATACACCCGTATCAGGCTGTGGAGATAGTACCACAGTATGATACACACGTATCAGGCTGTGGAGACAGTACTGCAGTATGTATGCACATGTATCAGGCTGTGGAGATAGTACCTCAGTATGTATCATGCCATGGAGACAGTACCTCAATGTGTATACACATGTATCATGCTGTCTCAATGTGTATACAAAAGTATCATGCCATGTATACCTCAGTATCAGGGCTTCTAAAATCGCCGGTTTATCGGTTCCCAGACCGATATCTGTTTCTCCGGACCGTTTTTCTTTTCAAAATCTCTGTTTAAATCGGTCCTGGATTTTTAAACTATCGGTCCTTAAAAAATCTACAATTGCCCTTCACACTCCTAATATCCTAAAATATGCCTTGCGGCAATATTCTTTGAGCCATAACACGATTGTTTGTCACTCACTGTGCGAAAGTAGGTAAATTTGGTAAATTTAGACTAAACCATTACCAATAGTAGGGAGTTTTCCGGAAGAGTCTATAGCCAGGTAAGCATGCCTTTGATGTGTGATCAGTGAAGCGAGTGTTACCGTCTGTAATTTCTTTGATATACCGTTAGTAGTAAGGTGTTAGCCTGTTTGCTTGTGTCGGTTTGTTTTTTTAAGTGGCCAAAGCTGGGACTGAAATTTGTTTGCGTCATTAAAAAAAATTAAAATACCGAGATGTGTTAATTGTTTGTTTTATTTTTAATTTTACAATAACTTTAATAGAATATTAATGACATTAATTAAGGAAAGTGATCAAACCTGACACCGTTTTTTTTTTTAAGTCGGACCGAAATTGATTGCGTTAGTCGTAACATTTGGTATTAATTAAGCTAATTGATGAAAAACGATATTACTCAAATTTATGTAAAATCGTATATAATCCGCTAGTCCGCGCGTATTAGTCCGCGTTTTATACCTACCCGGTTTATTAGACACTTCCGGTTCAATTCCTCAAATGATCAACAATTTTAATATTGAGTGAAAATTATTCATTCAGTAAAGCGAAGACATGATGACAGTCATTAAAATGTACAAATTGTGATAAAGTAAGTTATAAATAATACAAATATAATACAAACATACATTTTAAATAGTTCTCTATATCAATGACTAAACGGAAAAAATGCATGGTGCAGCTGACATGGTGGGTGGGGTACGGCGATTTTAGTGATTTTTTCAAAATAAGTGCGATTCTTACGGCAGTAAAAAACCTGGACCGATTTCCATTTTAAAATTTTAGAAGCCCTGCTCAGTATGTATACACATGTATCAGGCTGCAGAGATAGTACCGCAGTATGTATACACATGTATCAGGCTATGGAGATAGTACCTCAGTATGTATATATAAGTATCAGGCTGTGGAGATAGTAACGCAGTATGTATACACACATATCAGGCTGTGGAGATAGTAACGCAGTATGTATACACCCATATCAGGCTGTGGAGATAGTAACGCAGTATGTATACACACATATCAGGCTGTGGAGATAGTACCACAGTATGTATACACACGTATCAGGCTGCGGAGATAATACTTAAGTAAACACATATCAGGCTGTGGAGACAGTACCTCAGTATGTATAGACAAGTATCATGTCATGGAGATAGTACCGCAGTATGTATACGCACGTATCAGTCTGTGGAGATAGTACCTCAGTATGTATAGACAAGTATCATGCCATGGAGATAGTACCGCAGTATGTATAAGCACATATCAGTCTGTGGAGATAGTACCTCAGTATGTATACACATGTATCAGGCTGTGGAGATAGTATCTCAGTATGGAGATAGTATCTCAGTATGTATAAACAAGTATCATGCCATGGAGACAGTACCGCAGTATGTATACGCACATCTCAGTCTGTGGAGATAGTATCTCAGTATGTATACACACATATCATGCTAACAAGGAGACCAACACCTAATGTTAATATGAATCTAAAAGCAGATTATGAAGTATAACAATTTCATGTGAAATATCATTTTTTCAAAATTGTGTTATTTGTATAGAAAACCATTACATGTTTCAAGCATATACATACATGTGACGACATAACTTACAGAGATGTTGTTCCTGTACATAGACTGAACCCCAGATGATGGAAATGACATCGCTATCACTCTCTCTGAAAATAACAGTATATACTGTAGATCCAGTATTATTCACGAGGATTAACGCGAATCCACTGTCTCGCAAATTCAAGAACTCGAGGATAATAAACTTGAAAGGGTATCCGAAAACTTAATCATCCAAAATTAAGTAGATTTATATTACTGCATGCTCGGTAGGTATATATCCACATATTTGTACAAGCAAGACAGGTTTTTCTTTTAAAGAGTGGTTAACCAATTCTTACTTATTCATTTACATTGATTTGATTAAAAGAAGAAATTACGTAAATGCTTGTAAAATACGTTTTAGACTTATTTATTTCAATAAACATGTTGTATCGAGTCTACCGATTACCTTAAAAAGTGCATCGTCAATATTTTAAAAAAATACGAATTTTATTTTCTGTTTACAGTACTGGTAATTATATTTGTTAAACAGCAGTCAATGAGAAATCGTAAACAAATATTTTCAATAATTGTCAAACAATTTTCACACATTGTATCACTTAGTACAATCGATAGGATGATTGATGTGTCTCCGTGCTATAAACAGGACTCCGATAGCGGAAGTAGTCCGAATTGACGGATTGAGGGTAAAGTCTAAGTATCAGAGGAATAAACAAAAATGTATAGTAAACATCAACAACTTGTCATGACTAGAAAGATATGAGGGCCCAGACAAAAGAAATTATTGGTCCTTATGTGCTTAAATAGTAATGCCCAGACGATGTTTTTCTTGATAGTGTCATGACAACCTTGCCATTTGACCTACTGACCCCAAAATTAATAGGGGCCATTTGCTTAACGGTCTATCTGTGAAATTTGAATTACATTACTATTTAGATGGAAAAGTTATTTCACTGATAAGTTTTTCATGACTAGGTCATGGTGACCTTGACTTTTGTAATGACCCCTTTGTTGAAAATAAAAATGACATCCATGATTGTAAATGCTCTGGGATTTCATTCCAAATACGATTTTTAAAAGTTTTTCATGACTAGGTCATGGTGACCTTGACTTTTGTAATGATCCTTTTGTTGAAAATAAAAATGACATCCATGATTGTAAATGCTCTGGGATTTCATTCCAAATACGATTTTTAAAAGCACCTTATATTCAGCTTAGGAATCATAATGTCACATTCACAACAACACCCTACATTTCATGACCTTCTATCATACATTTTATCTGACAGATAAGAAGACACCAGCTTAGAAACATTATACATACGCTTAGTTTGGTTTAGAATAATCTGAATGTCAACTGTCACATCATTTATAGCTTTCACAGCATGCAGGATTAAACACCCATAATTTCTTGTATTTTGAAAATACTATTAATTTTTCCTTTTGTTGTATTCCCCATATAACAAGCAATTTAAAAGCGGTTGGATATAAACCTTATCATATAAATAATTTTATACTTTAAAGGAATACAACTTTTAACAAAAATCTTCTTGTAAGTGTATTCCAACAAAACTTAAAATAACATTTGCATATATTTATAAGCCAGTATGAGTACAAACCAGTTATATAGCATAGATCTAGGTCAAATCCGTCTTTCACATATCTACGCTTGTTCTGTGATATGATTCTCCTGGATGCTACCGCCAAATGTTTCCTTTGTTGAGAGAGTAAATAAATACCACGAACGATTCGTAATATCCGCAGGCCTCGACCAATGACTCCCAGTCTGCAAAAGAAACAATATAAATAGTTTCAAGCTTTTCCTTCAATACAATTTATCAAAAGTTATCTGCCAGTGCGCAGAACGAAATACTTGTTATTGATATGTGCCATTTAATGACTGCTCGAGTGTGAGTCATAATCCATAGATTGTAAAGGCTTGCCAACCATGTCGGTAAAAGGCTTTATATTGGTGAAAAGCTTTATGTCAGTAAAAAACTCATCAGAGCTTAAAACATCATTTGTTGCTTGTCATGAAAATAAAGCTTTGTATCAGATGACATTACTGCCTGTTATTGACATCATATCAAGACTACTTAAACGTTTCTAATCACAGAAGATTTCTGTTAAACTTCTGTTATAATGTACAGGGGCGTAGCCAGAGCCATTTGGAGAATACGCCATGGGGGAGGGTGCGGGAGGGGTTGTCCCCGTGCAGCTGGTAGGGGTCCGGGAAAATTTTGAAATTTGAGTGCAATTTCGGAGGTTTTTGGCTTCATTTGAGCGAGATTTTGGAGGCTCTCGCCTCCATTCATTAAGTGTGTTTTTAAAAATAGTGCCTCACCCCCTACCCCACTTCAATTTTTATTGCTGATATTATAAAATAAGCACTTTTATTTTTTCACATTCGATTTTCTAGAGTAGGCCTACGCCCGGGCGTACAAGAGTATGCCTGGCTACGCCCCTGATGTACAAAATACAAAAGAAGGAAGAAAGGGAAATAAGAGCACTGCAAGCAGATGGAGACATTCGTTTGTAAAGGGAGTAAACCAGATCAAGTTTATTTCAGTAAGTAGAAAATGAGCTACATGTACATCGGTGTGTACCAGTAATGGAGTCTTAAGAACTGAGATAAACACCGTATTTCCCCTGGCAAGATTGACTACTCTAATAAAAGCTCTCACCCCCACACCCATCTTTATAAAAAAATCTTCATAATTCAATATATTTTCGGTAATTTTTTACTTTTTATGCCCTCACTTGTGGGGGTGGGAATATAGATTTTCACTTGTCAGTCTGTCCATCCCTACGTACTCAAAAACTTGTGTCACGTGCTCCTCCATAATTATTTAACCCACGGTCGCCGAACGTTACAGGAATGTTGACCAGCAAGTGAAGATGCGCACCTGGGTTTTCATTTTTATTTTGGACCAAGAACCACAGAGTTATGGTCCTTGAATTAGTCAAAATAGGGGCTGAAAAACTTGTGTCGCGCCCTCCTCCATTATATAAATATCACATCCCATGGAGGGTGATAGAACATATTGTCAACCCGAGATTGGTAATGTCCACCGAGGCTTTAGCCGAGGTGGACATTACCACATCGAGGGTTGACAATATGTTCTATCACCCTCCATGGGATGTGATATTTATTTTATTATACCGAGAAAGATCCTCTTCTGAAATTGTTGCAAATCGCGACATTTCTTGTTCAATGTTGTTGTTTTGATAAATCTGACAGCAAAATGTCGTTTGGTAAATAATTGCAAGCGCTTAATGACGTCATTCACGCTTTTTAATAAGCGCTCACTGACATAGACTAGATTTTATACCATAGTTACCTCCCTTGAACTGGGAAACCACCGTTCTATTTTTAGCACTTGAGGAAACCACCGTTCTTTTTTTAGAAGCACGAGATAATGTTTCATGCCATGAAACATTACCATGAAACATTACCAATTGTTGACTGATCGGGAATGGGGAAATTACATAGAGAATTTTGAGTGAGGTATAATAATACTATTTAACCCATGGTCACTGAAACTTTACAGGAATGTTGACCAGCAAGTGAAGATGCACACCTGATTTTTTATTTTTTTTTATTTAAGACCAAGAACCACAGTTCTGGCCCTTGACTTAGTGTCTTGTGTCACGCCATCCTCCATTACTATTTAACCATGGTTGCCAAACTTTACAGAAATGATGACCAGCAAGTGAAGCTAGATGCGCACCTAAGTTGAACGTGTTTATCACTGTGTATGTTCATTATCAAAATGTGATTGCATAGTGACCCAAGTGGGAGCATCCATGTCCTATTGACACATTTCTGGTTTTTAAATGTTATTAGTGGACCGCCTTGGCATTTTACATAGAGGCCATGCACTACTATTAGGGGAAATACGGCAAAGTAAGAAGGTGAAAGTCAGCCAGTGACTTGCTTTTGATATTGATGTGTTACAGAAACAGTGAATTGTGTAACAGAGTGTGAGGAAGTGACACGGTTTTATACAATTTGCGACTCATCATTGACGTGTTATACTTCGATAACATCGCAAACAAGATGCCCAAGAGGTCCTGTGGATGCTCTACTGGCTAACATTACTCTTATAACATCAATAAAGCTAGTGACTGCAATTTACGTTTTTTTGAAAGTTTTGGGCAAAATACAGCATCTTTAACTAAATCAAGGGCCATAATTAAAAAATCTGGTAAAGTTTGGTAAGGATCAGATGAAAAATGAAGGCCCTACCGTATTAACGAGGCAAAATATAGCATTTTTAACGAAATCAAGGGCCATAACTCTTCTGTTACTGACTTAGGGCCATAACTCTGCTGCTACTGGTTCAATCTGGCTGGCTTTCAAACTTGTCTGAGCTTTCATCGACATTAGCAATCTGGTAATGTTTGGAAAAGATCGGATGAAAAATGAAGGCCCTATCGTCTAACGAGGGAAAATATAGCATTTTTAACTAAATCAAGGGCTATAACTCCGCTGTTACTGATCCGATATGGCTGGTTTTCGAACTTGTCCGAGCTTTCATTGATATTAACAATCTATTAAAAATTGGTAAAGATTAAATGAAAAATAAAGGCCCTATTGTCTTAACGATGCAAAATATAGCATTTTTAACTAAGTCAAGGGTCATAACTCTGCTGTTAGTGGTCAGATCTAGCTGGTTTTTGAACTTGTCCGAGCTTCCATTGATATTAACAATCTGGTAAAGTTTGGTAAAGATAAGATGAAAAATGACGTCCCTATCGTCTTAACGAGACAAAAGTTAACGACGGATGACGGACAGACGACGGACAACTCACCATCCCACCCATAAGCACTGACCAGTAGAGATAATAAAAATGAAAAAGAATCCTTAAATAACAGGACTCTTTTAAGAATGACTAACCAATCAGAATGTAGTAAATATGTGGATTGTTTGCAGTTTGTAATTATTCCAGTACACAGTTGTGTGTGTTACTGCACAAAACATAATGCATGCAAGGGTCTGTGCAAATATTTTTCAAAGAAGGTGTGTATTTTTAAAACATAATTAGAATGCAATAAAGTTTAACTTGTCATAAAAGACCTTCAATAAAGTGTAATGGGTGTGTTATTGTTATACATCTTAGTCTATATATATATACATATTTTGGTAAGCGAGACCATTTATCTGACTGAAAAAGTTCTGCTATAAAGACATTTTCCATTTATTATCAACAAAATATGAATTAAAGGACAAGATAATAATACTCATTGAGCAGGATAAGATAATAATATCCATCGAGCAGGACAAGATAATAATATCCACTGAGCAGGATAAGATAATAATATCCATTGAGCAGGACAAGATAATAATATCCACTGAGCAGGATAAGATAATAATATCCATCGAGCAGGACAAGATAATAATATCCACTGAGCAGGATAAGATAATAATATCCATCGAGCAGGACAAGATAATAATATCCACTGAGCAGGATAAGATAATAATATCCATTGAGCAGGACAAGATAATAATATCCACTGAGCAGGATAAGATAATAATATCCATCGAGCAGGACAAGATAATAATATCCACTGAGCAGGATAAGATAATAATATCCATCGAGCAGGACAAGATAATAATATCCACTGAGCAGGATAAGATAATAATATCCATCGAGCAGGACAAGATAATAATATCCACTGAGCAGGATAAGATAATAATATCCATCGAGCAGGACAAGATAATAATATCCACTGAGCAGGATAAGATAATAATATCCATCGAGCAGGACAAGATAATAATATCTATTCAGCAGGAAAAGACAATAATATACACTGAGCAGTATAGGATAATAATATATATAGAGCAGGACAAAATAATAATACCCACTGATCATGACAAGATAAGAATATCTATTGAGCTGGACAAGATAATAATATATATTGAGCAGGACAAGATAAGAATATCTATTGAGCATGACAAAATAAGAATATATATTGAGCAGGTCAAAATAGTAATATCCATTGAGCAGGGCAGGATAATAATATCCATCCAGCATGACAAGATAATAATACCCATTGAGCAGGACAAGATAATAATATCCATCCAGCATGACAAGATAATAATACCATTGAGCAGGACAAGATAATAATACCCATCGAGCAGGACAAGATAATAATATCTATTCAGCAGGAAAAGACAATAATATACACTGAGCAGTATAGGATAATAATATATATAGAGCAGGACAAAATAATAATACCCACTGATCATGACAAGATAAGAATATCTATTGAGCTGGACAAGATAATAATATATATTGAGCAGGACAAGATAAGAATATCTATTGAGCATGACAAAATAAGAATATATATTGAGCAGGTCAAAATAGTAATATCCATCCAGCATGACAAGATAATAATACCATTGAGCAGGACAAGATAATAATACCCAATGAGCAGGACAAGATAATAATATTCATTGAGCAGGACAAGATAAAAATATCCAATAAGCAGGACAAGATAATAATACCCATTGAGCAGTACAAGATAATAATATCCATTGAGCAGGACAAGATAATAATATCCATTGAGCATGACAAGATAATAATACCCATTGAGCAGGATAAGATAATAATATCCATTGAGCAGGACAAGATAATAATATCCATTGAGCAGGACAAGATAATAATATCCATTGAGCAGGAAAAGATAATAATATCCATTGAGCAGGACAAGATAATAATATCCATTGAGCATGACAAGATAATAGTACCCAGTGAGCAGGATAAGATAATATTATCCACTGACCAGGACAAGATAATAATATCCATTGAGCAGGACAAGATAATAATATCCATTGAGCAGTACAAGATAATAATATCCATTGAGCAGGACAAGATAATAATATCCATTGAGCATGACAAGATAATAGTACCCAGTGAGCAGGATAAGATAATAATATCCACTGACCAGGACAAGATAATAATATCCATTGAGCAGGACAAGATAATAATATCCATTGAGCAGGACAAGATATAATATCCATTGAGCATGACAAGATAATAATATCCACTGACCAGGACAAGATAATAATATCCATTGAGCAGGACAAGATAATAATATCCATTGAGCATGACAAGATAAAATACCCATTGAGCATGACAAGATAGTAATATCCATTGACCAGGACAAGATAATAATATCCACTGAGCAGGACAAGATAATAATATCCATTAACAGGACAAGATAATAATATCCATTGAGCATGACAAGATAAAATACCCATTGAGCATGACAAGATAGTAATATCCATTGACCAGGACAAGATAATAATATCCACTGAGCAGGACAAGATAATAATATCCACTGACCAGGACAAGATAATAATATCCACTGAGCAGGAAAAGATTATAAGAATCTTTCATGGGTATCCTGGGAAGATAGGGAATTCCAACCCTCGGTATAAGTGTTTTAATCGGAACCTCGGCTCTAAGAATTCCTCTTGAGTGTCCATGTGAGATTATAAGAATTCCTCTTGAGTATCCATGTGAGATTATAAGAATTCTTCTTGAGTATCCATGTGAGATTGCAAGAAAAACTGATGTTTTGTTTTCTTTTTTTTATTTCATTATTGGTTTATATTGTTCGAAGCTCGTAGCAAAAAAGAAAAAAAGTCATGTGAGTTTATCTCAAAAATAAGGTATTTAAAGACAAGTTTCCTTTTAAAGCAAAACAGTAATGAATCAATCAGAGCTCCAGATAAGGTTTTGGTGTAAAGAATATTTCACTCCTTAAATTTTGAAAGTTTTACCCCTTAAACCTGAATTTCAAACTGTTTTTTAACCATTGCATTTTATCAGCGAGAAGTTATTGGTACATTATCAATGAAATGTGTTACCTATCTGAATGAAAATTTAAAAGGTACTATTCGCTGAGACATATCGTTAACTGCGATTATTTTCACACTTTGCTGCTCATCATTCAGTATTACTAGCTCTGCCTCAGCCTGCTATTGTTCCACAGAATACACTGTTTTCCAATACAATTTGGATGTTTTAAGAGCCAACATCTGCCCATATGCTCGGAGTATTTTGCGCCTTGAAAAAAATACAATTCAATCAGCAATCGTTTGTGTCTATGCTTTTGACAATCAGCCATGGTACTGTATTGTACTGTATTTCCAAGACTGAGCAGTCTTTTCTTTCCGACAATGATTCGCCAACAAGCTTTCTTGTTCCTATACAAATCAAGCACACCCGTGATCATGGTCAGTAGACGCTTTTGGAAGTAAGTCACTTCTTAAAGCTTTTAATGAATATATCTACTGACCATTATAACAAGGGTGCTCGATTAAAGGAGTATGCACAGGAATCGGTTTCTCTTACGTTTCGACTATTTTGAATGCATATTTGTATGCACAGTTTTAGTTTTTAATGCATTTTTCTTTAATTTTAGTGTGTAATAATGCAAATACAAACTTTATCTGGAGCTCTGTAATGAATTCTTGTAAAAGGTGTACCTTGGATAGGCGGAGTTACTAAATATGAGATCCATGCAAAAAGTGACGATGACAATAACCATATCAAGAATGTCCATCCAGCTGTGGAAGAACCGTTCCCTGAAATCATAATTACACAAAACTACAACAAAACACAAATCATAATGAACTTCGACCGGCATTAATGTGTCAAAATCAGAGTTTCAAATAGACTTTCTAAATGCTAAAGCTTGTTTTTCGTTAACAAACAAGAATCATAACAGATCGTTTCCCAATATCAAATTTAGACTCTTTCTGTCCCTTTCACTGAAAACTAGTTTTAAGCTTTAGTAAATGCCATTGTCCTGCGGTATTCAAAGTTGGGCAATTTCAAGAGAAGAAATGATGAAATTTCACGAAAACCAGGTTTTCCATTTGAAATTCTATTCCAGTCCTAAGTAAAGTTATTACCTAAAAAGCATGAGTTTGATGTCTGGAGAACACTTTTCTGTTTTTAGTGACAACTTCCTTCACCTTGACCCCAGTGACTTCAAATGCAATTTCAAGCTTCTTTTTAATATAAGCTACCTATACAGCACGTTTTGTTGCAATATCTCATTCATAACGCAAGTTTTTGAGTGGAATATTTTTCCTTTTTTTTTCAGTTACAGTGACCATGACCCCAGTGACATCCCAAGCTTCCTTTCCATATAAGTTACCTGCACAGCAAGTTTTCTTCGCAATATCTTTCTCCTAACAGAAGTTATTGTGTGGAACCTTTTTTCTACTTTTATTAACAGCGACCTTGGCCCCTCCCCTCCCCTCCCCTCCCCTCCCCCACCCCATTGTGTTCTTAAATGCAATCCCAAGCTTCCTTTCCATAAAAGCTACCTACACAGCTAGTTTTATCACAATACCTTATTTTTAACAAAAGTCATTGGGCGGAAACCATGAGTTTGATGCCGCCCTCCCACCCGCCAAACAACATTCACAAATCTAATAACCAGATTTTTCCAAAGGATATATGATATGGCCAATTGAATTGAATTAGGGTTTTAAGGTGCACCAACACATGAAAGGTTATATGGCGCCTAACAGGAATGAACATGCCAGGCTCATCCTCTAGGTACATCGAGATAAAATATGGAGAATGGGCCTAGAACCGTCTCACCTGCAGAACTGCAGAGTTGCTGCAAATTCTATTGTAGACCAATAAAAAGCTCTGTAACAAAACTCAGTTCCAAAATATGAATTATATATTTACATTTAAACAAAAGCTCAAGTGATATTTGCAATTTTTAGGAATATTAATTGGATAATTTTAAGAAAATACAGCATTATTAGTTAGAACAGTCCATTTCAAACTCTGCAACTATAAAACAGTGGTACCACACAGCAAAATTGACTGCAACAAAAGGGTGAGGACATGATTATACAAAAGATAGTTCACGCTGCCCACTGTACCTTTCATAGTCACCTTTTGTGATCACCATGTCAATGGTAAAGGTGACCAGAATTACAGTCATGTCTAACAGATCCATCCAACTATGAAAGAATCGATCGCTGAAAAAGGACATAACTGAAATAATATTTTCCAGTATAATACATATGTTGTTAGAGGATGTGTTCGATTACTCATATTAATTTAACTTCTTTGCATTCTATAGATCACCACATATATCAGATATTCAGATTTGCATATGTGCTTTAAAAAGAAGAAAAAAGTAGGTCAAACACATTCATATTGACCTACTTTTGGTAGGAACATAATGCTGTCATACAGATATAACAGTGTATGAAATTTAAATTTAAAAAGTGTATCTATACAGAGGGAAAAAAGTTTAGCAAGTTTTTGTTGCACCATGGAAATAATACATTTTGGTTGTAAAGTCAAGAAACTACTGCCACAGACACAGTAATTTATTAAACACATCAATAACAGTCGAACATCTTAATGACGTACGAATAAATGAACATAGGGGTCAAGTCCGTAAAGTCCCAAAATGTCAGTATTATTTCATCTAAAAAGCTTGCTAAACTTTTTTCTCTCAGTATAAGTAATGGACTTGTTGTTCAGGGCATTTGTTTCAGCCAAAAGTTTTTCATCATTTACATGAGCAATTTTATTAATAGGTACATAAACTATATACCCTTTTTTAGAGGTAATTAACAATACCTAAGTTTGAAAATCGGTTGAGAAAAATATATTTTATAGCTAAAATGCTTTTCTGATGTGGTTTCCTTTTGAAGCTCTTTTCTTCTTTTTGATGGGAATTCCTTGTTGATGGGACAGCAGAAAAATTAAGTACCGGGTACTTTCAAATAACTTCAGTATTAATTGCCTTAATATTTTGTTTAAAACTTTCAAAGTATCTTAATCTGGGGCGGATCCAGGATTTCAGCTTAGTGGGGGCGTAAGATTTTGGTCAATTTTCGGGTCCGTTTCTAGCCTCATAAAACGGTTGCGTTAGTGCATTGATAGGGTAAAAAAGTGCGTTTCCGGGTTAACAATGTGTTAATTAAACCACTCATTAGCCAGTATGCGTGGAGCGAGCGAGCATTTTTTTTATACAGAGGGCGTGCATCGAAATTGTTTGATATTTTATCTTCAGTAACATAGACATACATGTATGAATAAAAAATACCGTTTTCAAATAAAAGGATTTAACAATGTGTTAATTACACCACTCATTAGCCATTATGCGTCAAGTGAGCGAAGCGAGCGAAAAAAATAAATATACTGAAGGCGTGCATCAAAATTGTTTGATAAAAGGATTTAACAATGTGTTAATTAAACCACTCATTAGTCATTATGCGTAGAGCGAGCGAATCGAGCGAGATTTTTTTTATACTGAGGGCGTGCATCGAAGTTGTTTGATATTTTATCTACAGTAACATGGACATACATGTATGATCCGGAATTTTTAGGGGGGGGCGCGCCGGGTGCGCCCCCCCCCCCCCCCCCCCCACCCCCCCCCACATTAAAATCTTTTTGGATAAAAATTCAAGAAAAAAAAACAACAAATATTTGCTAAATTTTCGATGCAGCAAAATTTTGCATTCAAAATGACTATCAAAAAGAATGATTTTGAAAAGTAAGATATTTAGTTTTTTAGTTGAATTTTATCTTATAAGTAAAAAAAAACTTGACTGAAACGGGCACCCCAAACAATAATACAAAAGACTATTGTAAAACTTTCATGTAAATTAACAAAGTGTAAAAGTCAAACAACTTCGATGCACGCCCTCAGTATAAAAAAAAATGTGTGTGAATTTTTAAAGCGCTACAACTTCTGGCGGGTGAGAAATGGACTTGAAAATCTTGAACATAAAATGTGTTTGTATGTATGGACAAACGAACAGACACGTGTAACACTAAATGCTCGCCCCACTTTGGAATGAACAAGTGGACAGTATATAATTAATCCATAAAACCCTATAATCCATAATAAACGCCCCCGGGTGTAACATTTTTGAAAAGTGGGGGAGGGTTTATTTGAGACCCAAAATACATAATTTAACTTTTAAATCAGACATTATTTAATGATTTTCTTTACCAAGAAAAACGAAATCCCATGTCAATCAATCAATGCATCGGATTTTAAGTTTTCTAATGATTTTGTGTGAATGAAACAGATTAAACTTGCATCTTTTGGTAAGTTTTAAAAAAAATATTTCTGAATAAATGGTGAAGAAAGGGGCAGGGCGTGGGGGATTTATTAAGGGAAGGGGCGTTGATTATACGGTAGCCAAAATAGAAAAAGGTCAGCGTATAGTGAGACCTAAAAGACATTAAAATTAACATACACACCCTACCACGAGACAGATTAGATAGCTTACCCTTTATAAAATATTCGCAGTATCAACTCCAGCACAAAATAACCCATAATTATCTGTGAAGCAAGGTCAAGGTGTGGAATATGACCATCACTGTTTATCGCGAGGTCTGTGATGACTAGTGTAAACTCTATAAGGATGAGGGCCATGGTTGCTATTCGAAAGGCAATATGTTCTACGACAGACTGGACGTTCAGCTGGGCTACACTGAAATTAAAGTGGTGAAAAGAATATTTTAAATGGTAAGTTTTGTTTATACTAATTTGGACGAGGCATCCTTGCGACAAGTAAAAAGTATAAAAGTATATTTTTCAATAATCTAAAAGTGGATTTTTTTTATCCATATGAACTGACCGAATCAATCTGATATCTTGCTTCATTCCTGAATACAGTTAGTTTATACATGTATTTATAAATGAAAAATGTAACTTTTATACAGACTTTTCCAAACGTCTATGAAACCATTATGAATACCATTAGACACACTTTAAAGCTTAAATGTGTGAATATCTCTTCATTCAAATCATTTATTTTATATCTGATGTTTGTTTTTCACAATTATTTCTCTCAAATCCATCTTTTCGAAAGTTTCCAAGAGTATTATTACATTTTAGTCAATGCACGATAAACAAGGTAGGTGAATGGTACTACATCACCACTTACTGATGGCACTATCTCTCAGGCACACTAACCACTTACTGATGGCACTATCTCTCAGGCACACTAACCACTAACTGATGGCACTATCTCTCAGACACACTAACCATTTACTGATGGCGCTATATCTCAGGCACACCAACCACTTACTGATGGCGCTATCTCTCAGACACACTAACCATTTACTGATGGCGCTATATCTCAGGCACACCAACCACTTACTGATGGCGCTATCTCTCAGACACACCAACCACTTACTGATGGCACTATCTCTCAGGCACACTAACCACTTACTGATGGCGCTATATCTCAGGCACACCAACCACTTACTGATGGCGCTATCTCTCAGGCACACCAACCATTTACTGATGGCACTATCTATCGGGCACACCAACCACTTACTTACGGCACTATCTTTCAGGCACACCAACAACTTACTGATGGCATTATCTCTCAGGCACACCAACCAATTACTGATGGCACTGTCTCTCAGGCACACCAACCAATTACTGATGGCACTGTCTCTCAGGCACACTAACCACTTAGTGATGGCACTATCTATCGGGCACACCAACCACTTACTTATGGCACTATCTCTCAGGCACACCAACAACTTAATGATGGTATTATCTCTCAGGCACACCAACCAATTACTGATGGCACTGTCTCTCAGGCACACCAGACACTATCTCTTGGGCACACCAACCACTTACTAATGGCACTAACTCTCAGACACATCAACCACTTACTGATGGCACTATCTCTTGGACACACCATTTAGCGCAACTGACGGCACTATCTCTCAGACATAAGACTACATGTACTTACTGACACTTGGTCTCAGGTCTGTTCCTGGGTTTGGACAGTTCATGTTCATCATCTATTAGGTCCATGTTAGGATACATCCTCTCCATGTAGCTCACTGTCTCTGGGTCTGGCTCCTCCATCTCAATATAAACTGTCATATGGAAAAAGACATTTTAGAAATTGGGAAAACAAGAAGACAGCACATTTTTCCAATATAAAGTTAATACAGTGCAGTAGATAAAATTATAATACATGTCATAAGTATGCAATCATACTTCCGCTTTGTTTCTGTGTGAAAAACACTACAGCCTACCGGTATACAAATCTATTTATTTCTCAGTTTAATCAGAAGTACACAAAACAATCTACAATAAAATTAGAGGGGGTCTTTCTCGGAACAATGCTTTGTGCTGAGCCTGATCAGTGACCTTGACTTACTGACCAGAAAATAATTAGGGGTCATCCTCTCTCGAATGAATGAACGAATCAATGGTGCTTTAAAGCTTTTTACTCACAAGTATACCACCTTCGCAGTTTCACTGGGAAAGGAGTTACAGAAAGGACAAAGATTTTCTTGATTGGGTCATGGTGACCTTAACCTTTGACCAACTGATTTTTTTTTTTGATTTTTTTTTGTTAATACTTGTAGTTTTAAACTATACTATTATTCAAGTACCACAACATAGACTAACATGTTTTACCTTTCACATGATCTGTTTTGACTCCATTCTTGGTGGATTCACCGTACTTAACCTCATCAAGGTCGTCATCTTCCTCATACTTAACCTCGTCAAGGTCGTCATCTTCCTCATCATTACTATCCATGTGTTTTAAAGCTAGTGTAGACTCGTCTGGATTACTCAACCTGTCACTCTCTGTCACACGGTTGTCTTTCTTTGCAGTATTCATCGGACTGTCCGAATTACTGGACCCGCTTTTCTTATCCATTCTTGTGACTGTTCTGTTAACCACCGTTTTTTACATTGTATTCATGAATGGCAATCTGTAAAATCAAATTGAGACAAACAGTGACAAAGTCACCTGCAGTGGAAATACTCAAATGAAGTCAAATCAAGTTTATTGGTATATGATCGGATACAGAATTGTCACCAAAATAAATATAACATACAAACATACAAGTACAGATAATTGTCATGCGTTAATATATATAACATGATTAATATCACATGATTAGTCCTGTACAACAATTCCCAGTTGGTGTAATAGTACAGTAATACATTATCATACTTTGATTTGTTCCCCTTATAATTAAGGCCAAAAATAAAAATAGGTATGTTTCCTATTGCATGCTCTAAACAAATAGGGTAGGTCAGTAGGCATTTTCTTTTTTTTTTGAGCAAGGTATTGTGAGATTCTATTTATCTCATAAACCTCGTACAAGTTGATTATACAACTGAAAGTTTCTCTGTGATGTTGTCAGTTTACCTCGCTATAAGGCTGTCCCAGTTAAATTATGCATTCCTGTTACAAATAATAGGGCACTTTAAACCAGAAGATCTTTGTTTAACATGCATTTAACTAATTAATTTAATAGTTAATTAGCATCGCATTGTTTACCTGAAAGAAAAGCGTTAAAGGGACACTGTCCGTTAGTAAGCAGATTCAATATCTGCTTACTTACTGACACTGTCCCTTTATGACACTGTCCGTTAGTAAGCAGATTCAATATCTGCTTACTTACTGACACTGTCCCTTTATGCCCAATGCATAACTAAATAATGTGGGACCCACAATATTTACCTTTTCTGCTGAACACGAGACTGCCATGAGCGCATTGGGTTTTCTACATAGTATGTATTGCGTAATATGTATAGCCCGCTTAGCTCAGGCAGGAGCGATGTCGGCTATCGCGCGATCACTATTATTACCCGAGGGTGTAATTTTAGTTGAGCTGTGAGTTCAAACGCACAAAGCGGCACTTTTTCTGTACTGTGGTTGAATTCCGTTAAACAATCTTACATTTAATAAGTAAATTGTCAATAATGTTTAGGGTGCAATGTTTGTGAACATAATTAGTGAGTGTTTTATAAGGTAAAAGTTACGGACAGTGTCCCTTTAAACTCTGAATGTATCATATGACAATCAAGGCAAATCATATTCCACGTTTGATGTTTACTTTGGTAATAATTTGAATAAAGTATAGTATACCACCAGTGCCCAGTGGATTACAGAAAATATAGGATGGTGGTATGTTTCACTTCCATACAAATTCCTTGGGAAGTGTCTACAATTCCTCAAAACAAATTATTCTTGAATTTTAAGTTGAATCTCCCTCCCCACTGGAAATTCCTTCCTTACCATTTTTTCCTACAAAAATAAAAATAAAACAAAAAAGCATTATCCTGAGAAATAAACAATAAGAAAGATGAAAACAAGAATACCCACTTCTAAAGATCGGTTGTGATATAAAATATAATGACGGAATGTTTTTTGTTTTTTGTGTAAAAGTATTTTCTGAGAAGAGTATTCAAAATAGGAAAGATAACTCTTGGTAATGAGAAAACAGTAGCGGATTTAGCTCGGGTTATGGGTGGGGAAAGAGAATCCACTAACATTTGGAGAAAAACAACAACGGCTAAGTACTGTGATTTAGGTTGTCAATTGATTTTTATAGGATGGACGCTCCATCCGCACCCCCACCCTACTTACCCCACCCACCCACATACATGGCTCATTGTCAGTCCACACCAGACTCTATTGTTGCCTACCCATCTCGGGGTAGATATTACCCATCTCGGGGTAGATATCCGAAAGGCTTAACCGAGTTTGTTGGTGGAGGGACTATAAACCTTAGACACACATTTTCCAAACGGTCACACATTCACTTTAAATTGATATCTACCTTTAACGACCTTTAACATTACACTGACTGTTCTCAGACTTGTAGTTTTGTGGACTTAGAACATGTTAAGGAAACTGAAAATCTGAAAAAGTTGGTTAATATGCGGTCTAAAAACAGTTCTCGGATGTTCGCAGTCACAGTAGGCTAATTCTACACCTTTTACCAAAAAAAAATTAATTTAGTATACAGTTATCACATGTGTGTTTGGGGAACAGTCAAAACTGTTTTCCCGAGGTGGAGGGGATGTCAGTGTGAACTGTTTCCCGAGGCCGATAGGCCGAGTGGACTGTTTCCCGAGGCCGATAGGCCGAGGGAAACAGTTCACACTGACATCACCCGACACCAAGGGAAACAGTTTTGACTGTTCCCCAAACACACATGTGATAACTGTTTTATTACCTGATTAATGTTACTGTACGAAACAGTGAAAATGAAAATTTGTTTTATAATGGGAACCTATGGTGAAAAAAGCAACATGACGTCACGCAAACGAAATTCCAGCACGTGAGGGAAACAGTCGAAACTAAAGCCCGGTAACAGTTCGTTTTCACCGGGAACAGTATTTTCCTTAGTGAATTAGCAAGAAATGAAGATATAGCATTTATATAGGAGATCAGGTAATAATATTATTTGTCTTTTCTAGAAGCCATTTCATGCGAAAACTATTTTGAAATGTTCGACTTGAATTTTTTTTCTTTAGGTCATTGACGAGTTCGACAATGAGCAAAATAGACGCACGTGTTACGGAGGTAAGCCTAATGCCCTTAACTATAGACGCACGTGTTACGGAGGTAGGCCTATTGCCCTAAACTATAGACGCACGTGTTACGGAGGTAGGCCTATTGCCCTAAACTACAGACGCACGTGTTACGGAGGTAAGCCTAAAGCCCTAAACTATAGACGCACGTGTTACGGAGGTCGGCCTTTTGCCCTAAACTATAGACGCACGCGTTACGGAGGTAAGCCTATTGCCCTAAACCAGGGGAATTTCATTTGTGTACGCAATAACTAAATAGATTGTATCTGCACATAACATGCTAAAGTTCCATTATAAGCATATAATCTAATCACACGCTACGGAATTATGACTATTGATTATATCAAGATAAAGTCATATTCATTCATGCTGTTCATACTGTTGTCGAAGCCATTATTAAACCGTTGGTTTCTCAGGCCCATTTAGATAGTGTTTTCCCAGTCTAGTGTGTTGTTGTCTAGTACTGTGTTTGGCAGTTTATTTCAAGATTCTACGACTCTGTATATCACCCACCGTAAATTCTTTCAACAACAGGTATATCAATTCTTGCCCTTTGTTTGTATAGTTTCTTAGAGTTTTCCCTAGTACCAATATTTGGGGCTTGTGTGAAAAGTATATTTTTGTCAATTATATCGATATTGTTTAACATTTTATAAACCTGGATCACACCTGCTCTCTTCTATATTCAAGGTTTGGAAGCCCTAGAATAGTAAGTATTGTATGGTAAGGGAAATTGCTGAGGTTACCCACCATCATGGTAGCCCTTTTTTTGGACATTTCCAAAAGCAATACGGTCCTGTTTTAGGCTACCACTGTAGCATACTCAAGGTGGGGTCTGACTAAAGATTTGTATAAACAGAGAAACATTTCTTTGTCCATATATGTAAAGGTTTTGAAGATTAGGCCAAGGTTTCTATTGGCTTTGGACACCTTTTCACTTATATGTTTAGAAAATTTGAGCTTGGAGTTGAACGTTACCCTCAGGTCCTTTTCCTCTAATATCTTGGAAATTTCTTGGACATTATTGTCCTTATCGTTAATGTAGTACACATTGGAGTCATCATCATTATTCCCCAATTGGAGGTGTTTACATTTTTGGCATTAAATGTCATTTGCCACCTTTTTGCGTTAAAAATGCTATCCTGTAGGTCTTGCGAACTTTGGAGGTTATTTATACATTTATATAAGTTTGTGTCATCAGCAAACAATGTTGTGGTACAGGACATGGCATCCGGGAGGTCATTGATATATACATATATATTTATATATGTATACGAAGCACTTCCCAGAGTGCAGGTGTTTCAGAACAGAAACAATGCCGGAATCAATCGTGATTTTGATCCTTCGATTTTGGGTTTCTTACAGCACTATATTAAAACAAAATCAATGAAGAAATAAAGAATAATACTTCATTTTGTCAAATTCACATATTCACTAATAATTACACTTGCTAATTTATCCGATCTTGGTTGATTTTTACGTAGTCATTTGTAGGTATTATACCACTAATTATTTTCCCCATAGACACCAATGTTAAAGTGTCACATATTAATGATTTGCTGCAAATTCAACTCAAGTATGGATAATGCAGCAGTGTAATGTTCATACAGAAAACTAATGTTCCGCTTGAAAAATCACCAGAAAATGTGGGGTCACAAGACATGTAAGAAAGTTCTTGTTTGTTTACTAAACAGGTCAAGGGTACAGCTGTTTTAATTGATTGACTGTTTTCATTGCTCACAAAGTGTAAGCATAGAGTCGAAATTTCGAAAATGTTCATTAGTGATCCAGTAAAACTTATTAATACGCTTTTTATACATACAACCACAAAATCGAATAGAAATGGGCAGTTTTCCCCTACTTATAATGCCCGTTTTCATCAAAAAAAGGAGGGATTACTTTTTATTATACGAAATACATTCGACTACAACTCGGAGGCTTACATGTAATTAATTGTGGTAAACCTATAAGAGAAGAAAACGTGTAAAGATGTTTCTTAAATGGGGGTTTTGTGTTGCCATTTTCATAACAAGCTTAAAAACATCTACCTCGTGAAAATCGAATGATTATTTGCGGAGATATGGTCTTGTGAATACCAAGGACAATATTCTGAAATCGACAAAAGTTAGACATATATTTTTTAACTTTTACACTATCTGAATTGTCATACCAAAGGGCATTTCTTGTCAATACGCCATATTAAATAGATAAAATGTTTAGAACGGTCAATGGACATTAATAAAATATGCATTTTAAGTACAATTGGGACGATGAATATGCCAATTTATGTCGATTTTCATGCCAAAATTTATTTTTTAAGCACATTCTTCAAAATTGGTGGTACCATACCTTATTATAGTAGCGAATACGAGCTCCATAATGTCAAAAATACCGCTAAAATCAAAACTGGTACTAGCTGAACGCTACCAAGTCGAGTTTGAATGAATAAGAATAATATTTTACCTTTTACGCAATCTTCATTTTTTCACAGTATCCTATTTTAGTGGGGTAGGGGAAATATTTAGAGGTTTCATGTCTACCAAACCTGTTGCCAAGCAGATTTAATTGATGTAAGCATGTTGCACACACACAACCCTACATGTTGATACAAAAAAAAACATAGTTCAAATGCAAACACTTAACTAACACGTTTTTTTAAACACGAACAAACATTGAAACTCAAAATTAGGGCTTTTATAAACAAAATTGGACTGAAAACGCTCAAAACCTATGTAAAAAACGATGAAAAACTCATTTCTGAGCTTATTTTACCAATTGTTATCGGAAAAGTGTCCATAGGTACGAATCTGAACGAGTACTAATTACTGCACGTATCTCTATAATTCAGATGTTTCTTAAATGAGGATTTTGTGTTGTCATTTTCATAACAAGCTTAAAACACGTACTTCATGAAAATCGAGTGGTTATTTGCGGAGATATGGTCTTGTGAATACCAAGGACAAAAGTCTGAAATCGATAAAAGTCAGAGATATTTCTTTTCACTTTTACACTATCTGAATTGTCATACCAAAGGGCATTTCTTGTCAATACACCATATTAAATAGATCAAATGTTTAGAACAGTCAATGGACATTAATAAAATATACATTTTAGGTACAATTAGGACGATGAATATGCCAATTTATGTCGATTTTCATGCCAAAATTTATTTTTTAAGCACATTCTTCAAAATTGGTGGTACCATACCTTATTATAGTAGCAGTACGAGCTCCATAATGTCAAAAATACCGCTAAAATCAAAACTGGTACTAGCTGAACGCTACCAAGTCGAGTTTGAATGAATAAGAATAATATTTTACCTTTTACGCAATCTTCATTTTTTCACAGTATCCTATTTTAGTGGGGTAGGGGAAATATTTAGAGTTTCATGTCTACCAAACCTGTTGCCATGCAGATTTAATTGATGTAAGCATGTTGCACACACCCAACCCTCACACGCAACCCTACATGTTGATACCAAAAAAACATAGTTCAATTGCAAACACTTAACTAACACGTCTCAAACACTGAAACTCAAAATTACGGCTTTTATAAACAAAATTGCACTGAAAACGCTCAAAACCTATGTAAGAAACTATGAAAAACTTATTTCTGAGCTTATTTTACCAATTGTTATCGGAAAAGTGTCCTAGGTACGAATCTGAACGAGTCCTAATTACTGCACGTATCTCTATAATTCAGATGTTTCTTAAATGAGGACTGTGTTGTCATTTACATAACAAGCTTAAAAACACATACTTCATGAAAATCGAATGGTTATTTGCGGAGATATGGTCTTGTGAATACCAAGAATCGACAAAAGTCAGAGATATTTCTTTTAACTTTTACACTATCTGAATTGTCATACCAAAGGGCATTTCTTGTCAATACACCATATTAAATAGATCATATGTTTAGAACAGTCAATGGACATTAATAAAATATGCATTTTAGGTACAATTAGGACGATGAATATGCCAATTTATGTCGATTTTCACCTTATTATAGTAGCGAATACGAGCTCATTAATGTCAAAAATACCGCTAAAATCAAAACTGGTACTAGATAAACGCTACCAAGTCAAGTTTGAAGGATTTAGAGTAATATTTTACCTTTTACACAATCTTCATTTTTCCACTGTATCCTATTTTAGGGGAGTAAGATTTAGTGGTTTCATGCCTACCAAACTTGTTGCCATGCAGATTTAATTGATGTAAACATGTTGCACTTATGCAACCCTACATGTTGATACCAAAAAACGTAGTTTAATTGCAAACACTTAACAAACACGTCTTTTTAAAAACGAACAAAAATTGAAACTCACAATTACGGCTTTTATAAACAAAATTGGACTAAAAACGCTCAAAACCTATGTAAAAAAGTATGAAAAACTTATTTCTGAGCTTATTTTACCAATTGTTATCGGAAAAGTGTCCCTGGGTACGAATCTCAACGAGTCGTATCTCTTATAGGTATTACACCACTAATTATTTCCCCCATAGACACCAATGTTAAAGTGTCACATATTAATGAATTGCTGCAAATTCAACTCAAGTATGGATAATGCAGCAGTGTAATGTTCATATAGAAAACTAATTTTACGCTTGAAAAATCACCGGAAAAGGTGAGGTAACATGACATGTAAGAAAGTTCTTGTTTGTTTACTAAACAGGTCAAGCTGTTTTCATTGATTGACTGTTTTTCATTGCTCACAAAGTGTAAGCATAGAGCATAGAGTCGAAATTTCGAAAATATTCATCAGTGATCCAGTAAAACTTATTAATACGCTTCAAAACCACAAAATCGAAAAGAAATGGGCAATTTTCTTCCCCTACTTATAATGCCCGTTTTCATCAAAAAAGGAGAGGGATTATTTTTTATTATACGAACTACATTCGACTACACCTCTGAGGCTTACATGTCTACACCTCGGAGGCTTACATGTAATTAGTGGTGGTAAACCTGTAACATCGCTTTTCTAATGGCAGACGGTGTCAGACCGGTGAAAATCTGCCCATTGAACACCATGCAATATAGGCTATATTTGGAGATCAGTCACAAGTTCCACAACATTCGTTCGCTTAAATACACTTTTATTCTGTGTATTAAACACATTTTGCTAGCAAACGGTCCCACATCTGGAATAAAACACCGACTCAGTTTTTCAAAATTTCGCGTCATTCATTCACACCATGCGTATTTTGAAATAAACATCTGTCAAAACCACATCTCTACCTAACCTCTGTGCTCATACTCTCCAAAGAAATAATCCTGACAAACACAGTAAAATACTTACTATTCATGACAACAGACATACTACTTTAACCTCAGGTTAGATTTAACAATCTAAACAGAAGCTAATCTTGGGGAAAACACGTGCAAACTAGAAACTTTGGATTCTTTCAAGGAACTATTTCAGCACCCTACGACCCGGAAACCCTACGACCCGGAAGTACTTCCTGACTGGTCTGATCAGCACCAGACAAAATTGTATTCTCGCAAACTCTCGCGAATTCTCGCAGGTGTATGTATGGCACGACAGCATATTTGAGTTATCGCTGGAGTGTTGAGACCCTTTAATAAGTTTATTGAAGGATCCTGAACGGACGTATTTCCAAAATAATTTATCATTAGTTTTATTTTTTGTTGACAAGTCCTTTTCATAGTCATACTTGCATCTTCTTAATTCATATATTACATTATTTCTAGAGATTTTATACTCATTATAGTTGGTATTATTTTTACAGTTTTTATACTTCGTCCATTTTCTGTGTTTTATTTTGATACATTTAATTGCATGTCTGTCTATGAAAGGGTTATTCGGGGTTGACCTAGGATTAGCTCTGCTCACTGGTATTAAGTTATCTAATGATTTGGTAATGGTTTTAGCAAAGCTTTTCCAGGCCTCAGTCATTGTTTTCCCCCTATCACTTCTTTCCAATCTACGTCTTCTAGATCACGGTTTAAGTGAATATAGTCAGCCTTATGGAAGTTCAGTTTTGGTGTAGTATTGACTTCAAGGTCAATATAACAGTTAAATTTAAAAGTTAAGGTTACATGATCACTTTTTCCTAAGCTTGGGTTATAGTCGATTGCTTCAGTCATATTTTCCTCATTTGTCAATATGAGGTCTAGCAATGAAGGTTCATCCTCAGCTCTGTAACTTGTTGGTTCAACAACATGTTGAAATAGAAAGATATCCCGTGTACATTCCAGGAATATATTAGCAGGGTGCTCATCAGCATATCTTTCCAACTGATTTCTTTAAAATTAGCACATGGGTATAGTTATTATTTAAAACTGTGCCAAATAGGCCAGACAGTCTGAGGTTATTGATACTATCACTATTCGGGCTTCTATATACATATCCTATTAAGAGTTTATCTTTTTTTCTCCAGTCTTACTTCACACCAAATTGATTCACTAAAGTTACTATCGACATCAAGCATAATTGAATTTAATGCTATTTTAGTATAGATTACTACACACCTTCCTATCTGTAAGTTTGAATTATGCATATCATATCCCTCATTTTTGAAGAATTCTTCACATTGGATTATGGTTGAATATTTAGGTAAAATTTCACATATGGCAATAATATCGTAATGATTGAAATTAATCAATGATGATAGCTCGGATTTTTTTCTTTTATTACTTTACATAATTATGACTTTGAATTATGCCAGGACCTGCGTGTGTAATCTACAGTCCCTGATTATGCCAAGATAACACCCGTTTACGCAATAACTTAACTAAAGTGGTTCACTAAAGTGGCGTCAAACAAGGCGAAGTATTGTCCCCCTTATTATTTATTATATTTATCAACGATATGGCTAGTCATTTACATGATGATAATGCAGAACTTTTAACTTTGAATGAATTACAAATTTATCTACTGTTGTTCGCTGACGACACTGTTTTATTTTCATATTCAGCAAATGGACTACAAATCCTATTAAATAAACTACATGATTATTGCGAAAAGTGGAAAATAAGTGTTTATATCGATACAACTGTAGTAATGGTATGTAGACAAGGTACTAGGACACAAAACGTAGATATAAATTATAACAATATAAAACTACATAACGTTTCAAAATTTACCTACCTAGGAGTAACGCTTATGTTTAATGGAAATTTCTTTCAAACACAAAAAGCCCTTTCCGAACAAGCCATGAGGGCACTGTTTTCACTTAACTCTTTATTTGCAATAATTGAGCTAAACATAAGCGAAAAAATAAAACTGTTTGATACAATGATTCTACCTATTTTTAATTATGGTGCTGAAGTATGGGGGTTTCATACCTCCCCCGACATCGAACGAATTTATTTGAAGGTTATAAAACAGATTCTTAACGTTAGGCATCAAACGCCAAATGCAACTGTTTATGGGGAGTTAGGTAAAGTACCTTTGGCAATATTACGCAAAGAACGAAGCTTGAAATTATGGTTTAAAATTATGAAATCGCCCAATTCACTAATGTATAAGGTATTACAGAATCAAATACAAAATAATGATAATGAATCATTGGCGACTCATGTCGAACGTCTTCTTAATGATCTTGGATTCAGTTTTTTTATGAAATAACGAAAATATTACAAAGCTACAACTAACTCATATCATAGAAAGGCTCTATGATCAACATTTGCAGGAATGGTTTGCCACCTTAACTTCTTCCCCCAAACTATCTACTTATAAATATATTAAAACAAACTTTGGATGTGAAACATATATTAAGTGTGTCCAAAATAATAAGCACATGATAGCACTAACTAGATTAAGATGTTCAGCTCATGAATTGGCTATTGAAGAGGGTAGATTTAGACATATAGAGAGTGATCAAAGAAAGTGTACGTTTTGCAATATAAATGTTGTTGAAGATGAATATCACTTTACTTTAGCTTGTCCGTGTTATAGAGAAATAAGAATAGAATGTTTACTTAGATACTACTGTAGCTGGCCTAGTTTACAAAAGTTTAAATCGTTGTTATCTACGGATAATTCTAAATTATTGAATAGGCTAGCCAAATATATTAGTCTTGCGAATACCAAACGTGAGAGCTTAATTGCAACCGAATAAATATATACTTTTAAAAAGAATGCGCAGGTGCAGTTTTTGTAAGTGTTTTATTATTATTATTATATTGTATTGTATAACTGTTCTAATAATGTAGTGACCAACAACCCAACACTGTTTTCATAATGCCTTATGTTTACAATGCAAATATGTGTTATGGTATTGGTATTCGTGAAGCTCGTGCAATCACACTGTAGATTATCTATATAGGTCATAGGTGGATCATGTACTATACATAATATTTAATAGTGTTTCGAGCCATACCAGTGGTGTGAACAACTTGTATGATATAATTACTTTCAATAATATATACGTGTTTATCCTTAAATTTGTTTTCTCATACCTAAATATTTCTCATGCTCTTCTCCAGAACATGTTTTAATATATGTGTGTATTTGTATTTAATATGTCTTGTATGTATAACCGCCTCATGCTGATGGCGATGGACATTGTAAAATGTTTATGCTTTAATAAAAAAATAAAATAAAAAAAATAAAAAAAATAAAACTGATGTATTTAGTTTGCAAAAATTAGATATAGGGTCCTATAGAAACCACAGAGTCGGAACGTAATGGCATCGTAGGTCCACACTGTACTGCAAACAAGGACTTGATAATACAATGAAAGAGACAAAAAACAACAGAAAAGGTGGAGAAGACAGGGTTACCGACTTGGAACGGTCAGTAGGCAATAAAGTAGGCCTTATTGCCTACTGACCGTTCCAAGTCGGTAACCCTGTCTTCTCCACCTTAGCTTGAATCGATTTTATATTCGCACAATCCTCACTATTATCCTGTCTCCAGGGCCCAATTAAGTGGTGTTAATTTAACAGAACCAGTTTTTCTGAATATAGAATTAGTGACAGGAATATGAACGGTAGATGCCGAATGAAAATTAATTCGTGATAAATTGATCGATAATTTACGTGTAAAAATATTAAAATTTCCCTGGTGAAGATAAACAGTATACACAGAGTGAAGTTTAAGAGGAGAAAGAATGACTTTTGGAGTTCTTAATATACGACTCATGTTTTTATAAGGTGTAAACTGTTTAAAGTAAAGCGCAAAACCACGCTAAAACAAGGTCGAAAGTCGCCATCTCTATAGGATAGGTGAAAATAACAACATTGTTCACATGCACGGGGAGATGTGCAAGTTTTGCCTTAATAAGTTCTTGTACATTTGAACAATTGAGTCATGGAGATCAGTATTTCTAACCCTCATATGGAACGCACCCGGTGTTTTCTTAAACGAGGAAGTTCATTAAATAAATATCAATTATACCAATTGTATCCATTTATTTTATCCGCATCTTACATACCACGATGTACATACACAGTTTGCAAATTTGCAAATGAAAACAGTAATTTAAAAACGACTGTTCCCACAATTGAGCATATCCTGTAAATTATGACACATCTATGAGCCTATGAACATTTTGTATACATGTACCTGACTGTCAAAATGAAAATCTAGTTTCTCTTTATCACACAATTCAAATGGTGATGTTTGATTGAAACGAACGCCTAAATTCAAACATACATTCTGGTCAAAAACTCTTTTAATTTTTACCAAATGCAATATATATGCATTAGATACTTACTTTGTTTTCGTTTTTCAGCTGTATACCACATAATTATCTTATAGTTATAGACCCATCCATTTCTGTATAAATTGATAACTATCCCTTTCTCGATGATCCTTTCTCGATCCACTAAACGCGTTTTTACAATATTCTTTACTATCCATTTCTCAATGCACTGAACGTGTTGTCAACGTAATCAAAACAATGTCACATGAGTAATTGCAGCTATTATCAGATCGTTAAATGACTTATGTTGCCATATCCATGTTCGATCCATTAAACACATATTTACAATATCCATTTCTAAATCCACTAAACGCGTTGTCAACATAATCAAAACAATGTCACCTGGGTAATTACAGTTATTATCAGATTGTCATATTGCCATATCCATGTTTACATCTCCCATTAGCCTTTGCTTCTTACACGATTCCATTATTTAATTTAATACAGAGTTCATATGAAGTCTGATTTAGTAGGAATCGATATGTCCACCAAAGCAAGTGCTTGGTCAATTATTATACGAGCAATTACAATATAGTCCAGCCAATTAAATATACTCCACGGAGAAATCCGTGTATATCGTGAGAACTAATAATGGAACAGAAGAACAGAAGACTATCATACAAGACAGCTTCGAATCATGTTATGTCTCTCTTGATAGATTACAACTTTGATAACGAAGATGATATAGTAGAGCATGAACGTGAAGTTGGCAGTAGCAGCAGCAGCAGCGGGAAGAAAGACGGGTGATGGAGGCAGATCAACCCATTTTTCATGGTAGAACCAGTACTGTATACCTCCCGCCATCCGTAACAATCGACACTTTCTCACTTACAAGTTGAGCTCCCAGTGGGATTTGAACCCGCAGCGGTGTGAGGCGAAAAGGTTTACAATGCAACGTCGATAACCCCTCGACCACGGAGCTGCAGTAGCAGCATGCAGAAAGACGATTCGAACAAAACACACAGCAATAAACTAACGTATATCATTCTGCAGGTGACAGTCGGAAGTTTTCTGGTCCTCTGTACAGGTTTGTGCAACAGGTTTTAGTACTAGTAATGTACATCTCAACAAATAATATGCAAACAAAAGAACTGATGTTCAGCATATAAAGGTACTTCTAGAACTGTGTATGGGTGGTGTGATGTGTCACATTTTAGGCTATATATATGACGGTCGACCACCACCCAACCCCCCCCCCCCCCCCCCCCCCCCCCCCCGCACCCACCGCCATCCCTACAAATCAACTTTCTACGGCGTAGTATTTCAGTGTCGACGGCGTGGTATTCCAGTGTTAAAGCACTTTAAAGTTGGGCATTTAGCTCTCTGCTACAGTTAGACACCGTACGAAAAGTTGGGATCAACAATCGTCTAAAAAGAACTTGTCTCATAAATGACTGCACAGTTTTAATACATAAACACTGAGGTGCAAACTGCTGTATTCATACACTCATTTCCCTCGAACACAATAATTTCAACATCCCAATGCTTGAAAAAAATACACAGATCTACAATGTGATAGAAATAAAATAACAAATGGCGCACTAAGTTAGCGAAAATGCCCTTTTTCCAAAAAATAAAAAAGAGACAATTATTTGCTTGTCGTCATTGTGCCGATACTACCTGTGCTGTAATAGTATGCTAATCCTAAATAATCATGTATTTGTGTATTAGTTGTTCGGATCATCCAGCTAGAGTTTATCATTCTCATATTTCAGATTTTCTAAAACTATACCGACTGATTCATTGAGGCTAAAATGTATCGCAGACCTATATTTATCATAACGCAGTAACAATGATTAAATACAATAATATGCACCAGTTCCAGACAATTCATCTCATATTTCATGTCATTATATGATAGCTTGCTTCTACAGCCACTATGTAGTACAGCATTATCCTCGGATATGTCTAGTAGGACAGATATGTCTAGTAGGACATATACGCCGTTGTGGGACCAGAACTAATAGTTAAACGCAATATTATCTTCCTGGCTCTTCTAGGATCTTTGTTATAGATTTGTTGCTCGCCAGCGTTCCTGCTTTGAGCAAGTAACTCAATTTAGAGAAGCCAATTTCGATTCATTTTGCCTATCAAAAGATACCATCATGGGGCCTATTGTAAATGATGGAGAACCAATTTAAACAGACATAGCATTGGCGTATGAGGGATTGTGTGTGTGTGTGTGTGTGGTGGTGGTAGTGGGGTGGGTGGCGGTGGTGTGTGGGTGGGGGTGGGGGCAAATGTTAAGACAAGGAGGGCAGCTTGTCTTTTGTCCTGCCCTTATAATTGTCTTCATAATTTTCTTCCACCCCGTCCCGCAACGCACTAAATGTTTAAATGTTCAGACAATGGAGCAACGTTTTTTTTATCCTCCCTAGCCCCTTATAATTGTCATTCGAAACCCGTGAAATATTCAGTCAATGAAGCAACGTATCGTTCGTTCACCATCACCATCACCACCCCCATGAGCGCTCTCTCTCTCTCTCTCTCTCTCTCTCATTGCTTTTTTTAAATGTAAAATATCGGTATTCAAAGTATACTGTGTATAGCCTTATCAAATGGCTGCAACCACAGTATAGCCTTATCAAATGGCTGCAACCATAGTATAGCCTTATCAATGGCTGCAACCATAGTATAGCCTTATCAAATGGCTGCAACCATAGTATAGCCTTATCAAATGGCTGCAACCATAGTATAGCCTTATCAATGGCTGCAACCATAGTATAGCCTTATCAAATGGCTGCAACCATTGTATAGCCTTATCAAATGACTGCAACCATAGAATAGCCTTATAAATGGCTGCAACCATAGTATAGCCTTATCAAATGGCTGCAACCATAGTATAGCCTTATCAAATGGCTGCAACCATAGTATAGCCTTATCAAATGGCTGCAACCATAGTATAGCCTTATCAAATGGCTGCATCCATAGTATAGCCTTATCAAATGGTTGCAACCATAGTATAGCCTTATCAAATGGCTGCAACCATAGTATAGCCTTATCAAATGGCTGCAACCATAGTATAGCCTTATCAAATGGCTGCAACCATAGTATAGCCTTATCAAATGGCTGCAACCATAGTATAGCCTTATCAAATGGCTGCAACCATAGTATAGCCTTATCAAATGGCTGCAACCATAGTATAGCCTTATCAAATGGCTGCAACCATAGTATAGCCTTATCAAATTGACAATCTTACAGTTAATTCGATACGGTCGGGGAAAATTGACGTTTCAGTCTCTAGTTTTAAAACATCTTTTAAAAACAAATACCGGATTCCCGAGTATCCTTCCTCATCCCGTGTAACCTTCCTCATCACGTGTATCCTCCCGTGCAACCTTCATCATCCCATGTATCCTCCCGTGTAACCTTCCTCATCCCATGTATCCTTTCCCATCCCGTCTAACCTTCCTCATCCCGTGTATCCTCTCGTGCAACCTTCCTCATCCCGTGTATCCTCCAGTGTAACCTTCCTCATCCCGTATAACCTTCCTCATACCGTATATCCTTCCTCATCCCGTGGGGTTTTAAAAAAACTGAAAGATCGTGCAGCACGTGCGCTTATCGCATTGAATGAACAATAGAACAATCTATCAGTTAACCCTAACATCAAAATGGATGAGGCCCCACTATCAAAAGTTTTTCTTTTACATGTATGTTATACACGAGTGCTCATTTATTAAAAGATTTGTTTCGCTTTTTTTTTGGCGTTTATGCGGTTTTAAATGTCGACAGTAAATGGCGTAATCCATAAATCGCGTTAACTAGTGCTTTATGGTAAATTTGCCATTTGATTACCGTCGTTTAAAACCGCATAAACGCCGAAAAAAACAACACGCGCTTCGTGGATTTTTCCATTTAACGATATCGGCAAAACTGAATAAACAGTGAAACAAATGCGAATTAAATTTTGTATTTACATTATTTTTCCGTCGCTATACTAATAGTAATAATATCAGCAAAGGTTATAATGATAACAAAACGTAAAAGGGAAACCAATACTGTCAGTATCTTTTCATGCTGTGGAATATCCATTTTCTATTAAGACACACCGGATGCAAGCACAGTGTCTGCTTGCAGTGCGTACATCGTTCACCAATCTCTAGACAGAGTTGTCGTTCCTTGCATACACAAATACCTATATCAACGTCTCAACAAATACCAAAATCTTGGCAAACGATGAAAAACAATGGAAATTTCTTGACGGCACAAATATTTTCTGAATTAACTTTATATGAAATGCTTCAATTACAAAAGATAACAATTGTTCCACTTGAATGTTTTAAATATACTGTAAAGTGTGCTTGTGTAAAGTATATTGTGGTAGAATAAAGGTTTGTACTTTGGCCTGTCACTTTGCATCAAAATAGGCAACGCCAAATCGTTCATATAGGTTTACAGTACATCGTTTTGCTTATCAGCACTTTCCAGTATCACATAGCTCTTAAACCTACCTCAAATTAAATTGCTAACCTAAAATATATCAAAATGTAGAAAATTAGTCGTGTTTCTTTCAATTGTTTACATGTCAATCAGCAAACCGATAGTTGGTGGTTGAAGTTCTGTTCGCCATTTTGATATTTCAGCTATGGTCATGTGACAAATTATCATGTGATGGCAGGCTACTTTCTTAGAAGTTGACATATGTCAATGTAATGGCCTCTGGGAGAAATTGTTTGTTCACCTCCTTGGAGCGGAATAGCCACTTTGTAATGGCCTCTGGGCGAAATAGCCACTTTCTAAAAATTTGAAAAATGAAGATTAAGCACTATATTGTTTCAAAGGAAAGTATCAAGAAAATGCAAAAAATATTAAATTAATTAAACCAGTTTGCAAAGATGGTATGAAGCGAATATCAACTTTATAAGGTGAGGCATAGAAAGGAAGCATGGCGAATAACTGGTCGTTTGTAAAAATGATATATTGCGTATGCCAACTAGTTCAATAAATTCTAAAATAATGGTTGAATGGTGGTGTACGTTATTTTCAGCACAGCACAGCTATATATGACGGTCGTTTTTTTTGTAGTAGTGTCAATAATGTGTGTATAAGCGTTTATTTATCCTCGCTGCACGAAGCATTTTAGCGAGCAGACCTCGGTTTAAAGTCTCATCCGAAGGACTGGTCAGGTAGGAAATACTTTTATGAAATATTTCGTTAATTAACCCAAATTCGGTCCTGGCTGGGATTGAACGCACGATCCCTGGGTTACTAAGCCGCGATGCTAACCATTACACCACGGCGCTACCTTATCAATAATAAATCCCATTGACCTTTATATAGTGATGCGCAAACGCTTGGTCGAGCATTCAAGGCGTAGGCCTGTTGAGAAACCCCCTGTTTTAGTCGGTAACCCTTACCGTAATCGTTACCGTAGTTAGTTGTACAGGTATATTAGTTATTTTCGATAGTCTCGGACTGTAGTGTCCTCGAGTTATGATTCCAGTAAAATTATGTCCTTTATTTTTCAAATATGACATAAACCGTAAGAATTTATCGTTATACATCCGTTTCTCGGTCCTCAAAATAGCTTCACAGTGTCACCATACCTTATTGTACAAGAACTGCGTAACCACGTTCATTAACAATCTCAAGACTAGGGTTTATGCTGGAAGCGATGCCCGAAAAAAACAACAACACATCTTCCATTCTGACAATAAACCATCTACCGTTTCCATTGCAGACGGTAACATCAGCCAAACCCTGAATAACATCATTTGCAACATCATGTGTTTTGTCAGTATTGTATGCAATAAACATGTCACCATCTGTTTGAATCTTGGGTTTATTTTGTATTTTAAATATATTTTCCGCTGTTGTATTTTCAAGGTCAATGACATATTTTAATGAACACTCGGTTACAGCACATATAGTTCGCTTTTCTCATTGGATTAACACATATATCCTGTTCAAATTCAATTACCTTTATGGATTCAGTATGCGATACTGGAATAACTGACCTTCCATCTCTGACGATTGTATTAAGAAAAAAATTAAATACTTTGACAGGTGTTTGGTGTTTGAGGCTTCCCTTTTGAAGCTTAAATTTGGATTTTTAAATTTATGACTTTGTGGTGTACGATGCTGTCAAAATATTTCTGTTTCTTCTGTGCAGTAATAACATCGAAAATGTAACATAGTCCTGGTGAGAAAAATAAGTGAAGTGTAAAGATTGACACCCCCGAACTATAGCAAAATACAAAATGGTTACATTTTGTCTAAATAATGCATATACCACGAGAAAATAAGAAAAGTTACAGTTTCAAAATATCCCCCAAATAATCGAAAAGCTAGCGCTTATAAAAAACATACCATCGACAAACTAGAACGTAACGAACCAGCGCATATACATCTACAAACTTGTCTAGATTTCAGCGAAATGAGCATTTAAGACAATAAATAAATAAATATTTCGGCACATACTACTTCTACTACAGTTTATCATTGCACAAAACCAGTGTAAAAGATACAGCATTTAGACAAAGATATTTAGAAGAAGTGTAATAACATCATATACCGTACATTTTTCGCCTCGACTAATTTAATAAATGGAATAAACATATAAAACATATAGCAACATGTCGGCATAGTTACCAGAGTTTAAAGCAGTGAAGACTTTGGAAACAATTGAAATATCGTAAAATACTGCGTTAATCGCGATGCAACTGAAGCCGTCTACAAATATCTACAAACTCAAATTCGATTCGCACTTTACCTACAGTTAAACTCATTCATAATTGTATTACAAGGTGAGCAATTACCAGAATGTATACCATGTTATGCACAGTTAACGTTTGCACCGTATATCTTGTTGGAATGTATAGACTTTGATCCTATGCGGCAAAGGTACTACACAGTTAATACTATGAAAGAGTTATTTCATACTATAGATGTTAGTCTTGTTTTAGACTTCTTAAAAGAAATCAGACTGTATAATTCATTGTAAAATATGTTTTATATTTGCAATCAAATGTTAACACGTCCTTTGACGGGCATTTGTTGCCCTACATGTAGATAGTTACTACTTTTACCATATCATCCCTTATTTGTAAATAGTTTTATCTTTATATATTTACATACATTGTTAATAACTATTTCACATTTCTTCATCTTTCATTTGTTTTTGCGCACAATATGACTTATTTATGTGCCGTAAAACACCATTCATTCATACATTCATTCATTCCATTCAACACGGTTCTTACAATGAACTCTGAATGAACTGAACGCACACCGTGTCATGTTGAACCAGTCAATGGCAAATGCATATGGGCATTCAAATGAATCTACATCTAACCAAATGTAATCTATATTAGCTACTTACTTCGCTGTCTCATTACAGATGTGACAAACACATGATATTTCATCCAGTATAATCCTCTAGTAGAGATATTCAAGCCTACACATTTATTTCCTAACTAGTCCGTACAAACAAATATCACCACTTCTCCACCAACTAAGATTGTTGCTGCTGCAGGGATAATAACTAACAGATCGTTATCTCCCGATGGTCATGTTAACATTTCCCATTAGTATGTGATCCATGTGATGCTAATCTTCTTGCACAGCTCCGTTATTCAATTATTCAATATAAATACACATAGTTGGTCGTGCGGTCTGATTCAGTGATTTTGTAGCAATCGATAAATCCATCAAAGCTCAAAAACATGCACGAGTATAATACTGACACGAATTTGGTTGGCCAATTATTATGCGAGCAATTATAATTGTTTCTATTCAATAGACAATTTCCCCGGAGAAATCCGAATATTGTTGAATTAATAATGAAAGCAGCATAAGCTGTCCCGAGAAGGCTGCCAATCTAGTTATTTCTCTTCCCATGCTACAACTGTTTTAACATGGAAGGCAATACAATACAGACTTAAAGGGACGCTCGGCAAGCTTGAAGTTGTTATCAAGCATTTTAAAGGGACACACGGCAATCTTTATTTTTTAAAAACTCACGGCGTCCCGCAAGTTTTTCTGCAAAACTTGCATTTGTTCAATCATTAATATTAATTATAAGAATAGTATTAAGCAATTTGTTTTTACATATTATTAATTTTTGATATTATTGCACCAGTAATATATTAAAACTTATAGTATAATAAGACGAAATAGTGAATACTTAAAATTTGATTTATTTAAATGTAACCAGGGTAAAAGTAAGAATGATACTGGATATATAAATCGACACACCCCTTTCGTCCAGACTCTATTGTGCCCATCGCGTCAGGTATACCTTGACGTGTTCGTTGGCGGACGGACTATAAACCTTAGAATTACACACACACACACACACACACACACACACATTCGAACACTTAGAGATTGTCATGTGTCCCTTTAAATGATCGTCTCGATTTATTAATCCAGTATCATTTTGACTTTAAACCTGCTCGCGTATAATCAAATAAAAATTGTGAGTTTAATATTTTTTATTCTTCCTTAGGTTTAACTGTATATTATTGGCGCAATATAATAACCATTTAGTAACATGTAAAACAATTCGCTTTTCCACAACGGTGTCTATACTTGTGAGCTCAATACCAGTGAGCTCAATGCTCAACTTTATAATGCTTCCAAATCGTAGACACATGGCATGGTTTCCCACCAGTCACATTATTTTGGCACTGGGTAGGCCAGTTATAGTACTACTCTGTATATATATAGCAAGGGAGCTACTAGTACATGTTTATGAAGTGTTTGGTTTGACCCGGCCGGGGATTGAACCCACGTTCTCTCACATGCGAGGCTAACGCTATACCACAAAGCCACCGACGCGGTTTGACTATACCAAAGTTGGTGAAGTTGGAAATAAAATGACAGACACGGTAAAAGTAGATGAATACTATCTACAGCTATCGAATGTTCAGTAACGTGACTTTATATACTCTGTAAAAGAAGTTTTGGACCATGGCAGTGTTCGAACCCGTACAATGATCGCTGAACCATGACATTCGACCATAACCCTTATTATCTCAGTTGATAATTCGCAATAGATCAACAATCAACAATAACTATCGTTTACAATGAAAGTTTGCGAAAAAATAATAATCTTTTTATTGGTTACTCGAATGTGTCCGTATCTGTTACTTTGTATGGACTTTGCAACATTTTTTACAGACCCTTTGTGTGTTCGCGATATTTTTTTAAAATCGAATCTTGTTTGGAATTTAATGTTTCTGGTACCAAATTAACCGGGTAGGGTAGACCTTGGTTACTAAAAAAAGATACTTAAATTGTATCCACTAGTTTTATTTTTATATGATTTTATATACCCTGGTCCAAAACTTTTTTTACCGAGTATACTTAGTTTCTGCTTATTATATTTAAAATTATGTCGTCTATTCCTACGGATTGCGGGATGTATACAGTACTAGTTCTACACAGGAACAATGGGGGTGGTTTGCCTCTGCCATAAAACAATCATATATATGGCCTAACATGTGCTAAAATGACGAAAAACACCATTCTAACGAACAAACTGTGCATTTATGATTATTGTTATACTTTTCTTTGATTCCATTTGTATTTAAATTCATGTATAGTCCACGACAGGTGAAACATATACCCTTAAAACCCTTTTGTCATATGTAATGCGTATATATTGTGATTATAATATGCATGTTTTCCCCTTGAACCAAAGATTACTAATTTGGATTCCACCCCCACCTCACAGACACCACACAGACACCTGAAATTAGTCATTATTTAGAAAGTCAATTAGAAATACATAAACCACGGCATTGGCTCAGTGTTACAGCGTTCGCCTCGCATGCGGAATATCGTGGGTTCGATCCCCGGCCAGTTCACACCAAAGACTTTATAAACATGGTACTAAATATAGTAACTCCCTTGCTTGACATTCGGCTTATATCGGGTAGCACGAGGACTGGTCGACCCGGAATTAGTGATAGGGTTTGCTTTCATGTGACTATGGCGTGGTATTCCAGTGTGGTAGCTCTTTAAATGTGGGCATTGAGCTCACTGCTGCAATAAGACATTGTCGTGATTTGACTGATAGTTGAAAGGGACGTTTAACCCAATACATGCATACATGCAAAATACATAAACTAAGCCATGTCGGTTTCGACAATTATATGGTTTTCAAAGTATTTTGCAACAAATACTCGACTGTTAGCGAATAAACAGTGTGCATGGTGTAAACAAGTCGAATTTGACTCCTGGGTAGCCTCGGTCACCCGGCCCGCTTCTGATTTCTTCGTTACGCTATGCTACACGGATCCAGAACCAGGGCCTGGGTAGTCTCGATTATTCAGACCTCTCGCGAGACTTCTCGCAGTCAGCTTGAGTGTGTCTGGATGATAGAGAGACTATAGTCTTGGCCAGCCAGACCGTATCATGCATATGTCTTACTTGCAGATATCGGTCTGGGCAGATTAGGCCAATTAAAGCGCCGACTAGCGATTAACACAATTTATTCGCGGGTTTTTTTCACGCTCAAAGAGTCGACGTTTGCGTGACGTCATGTTGTAAAAACAAGTACAACGTCAATTGTTGATGCAGCAGTTAAACTGTTTAACGTCATTTGCTGCTTCTCATATGTTAAAAATAAGAAAATATCATTAAATTAACTTAGAAACATGTTTTTTTAAAAGTCTCGTTGAATCTCTAAAAATCTCACCAAAATCGCCCAAAACGAGAGGGCGATTTTAAACGTCCTTTTTCCCCCGAGGCCCTGGTTCTGGATCCGTGTAGCATAGCGTAACGAAGAAATCAGAAGCGGGCCGGGTGACCGAGGCTAGAGAGACTAGGGCCTGGTAAACTACGATGTTTAAAATCGCCCTCTCGTTTTGGGCGATATTTTGAGAGATTCAACGAGACTTTCAAAACACTTATTTCTAAATTAATTTCATAATAATTTCTTACCTTCAGCATGTGACGTCAAAAATGGTAACAGGTCATAGGCGTAGCCACGTTTTCAAAATGTATACGCACACCGAAAAAATACGTTTGGGGTTGTAGTGTGTGTGTGGGGGGTGGGGGGGTGGGGGGGTACCCCTCTCCCGCTGGTGGGGGTCCGGGGGGTCTCCTCCGGGGAAAAAAAAAAATAAGGAAGGAAATTGTGCATTCTGGAGCATTCTGAGGCACCTTTCTGGCGTTTTATTATGCTTGGCATTTTTTGTATTACGCACGTGCGTATTGTGCGTATAGGGCGCTACGCCCTTGCAGGTGCATCAACAATTGACGTTGTACGTTTATTTACAACATGACGTCACGCAAACGTCAACTTTATGCACGTGAAAAAAAACGCGCGAATAAATTGGACTAATCGCTAGTGGGCGCTTTAATTGGCCTAATCTGCCCAGACCGATATCTGCAAGTAAGACATATGCATGATACGGTCTAGCTGGCCGAGACTAACTCCTGGGCGGATTTTAAAAGCATGATGCTTAACTACATAGTTCCGGTTTAAATGCCATGGCAAAGGAATAAAATCCCTCCGAATGTATATTCATATTTGTCATTTTTGTCATGTTTATTAAAGGTCTTCATCATCCTATATTGTTCCAAGTGCTACATGAGCAGAAGCAGAAATCAATGATTGTGCTTCTATGTCAATGCTGTGCTTTTGTGTGCTATTATTTAGATTATTTCGATGAAAACGCAGCGTGGGCTTGACATGATAGATAGTTTATTTCAAAATTCAATAGGCACTAAGGCCCTTGAGGTACAAATAAAGACATGAAAATAACATGACAGACAATGTAACAAAATAATACAAATGCATAGTATACTTAGCAATGTGCAGTCATGTTGACGCCATACAATATTTGCGCATGTTTGATTTTCAAACTTGTTAACTGGATAATACCATATGGAATGTGTAAATTTCTATGTTCATGTGATCAAACGAAGTGAATAACGATTCGTTGTGGCGGTAAATACGCCTGATGTAATCATACGGTTGGTGAGAATTAGTTAACAAGCTTTTGTCATGCTGTCCTGATTTGTTACACTCGAAGAATGGGCAGAGATATAACAAAAAAAACACTTTGTTTTATATATATCTATTGATGACCTGTTAAATGAAACTACTGCACTGTGACTGCAGCTATTATGTTGTATGCTGATGATACTGTACTTATTTCTGAAACTGCACACATAACATGATTGGTGTAGAAAATGGAGAATTTCTCTGAACGAAATTCAAACAAATTAAAACTGATTTATTTTTTAAGATATTTAGGAGTATAGTGTAATGACAATTTAAACATAAATCAATCATTTTAGAGCAGCAAGAGCGCTCCAGGAGCAATCCGGGAGTATATATACTT
This sequence comes from Cyrtodaria siliqua, assembly GCA_037043455.1. Lineage (NCBI taxonomy): Eukaryota > Metazoa > Mollusca > Bivalvia > Adapedonta > Hiatellidae > Cyrtodaria > Cyrtodaria siliqua. The sequence goes on from JAWPHD010003794.1 coordinate 106,780, forward strand.
CATAGATTGTCCATGGAGAAATATATAGTTTAATGTTATATAACGTGTACCCGAAAGGTTTACATTTCTTGTTGAATCAATACAGTTATATTGTAGATGCAGTTTGCTTGTGGATAAGGCTGTAGTCATCTTAAATTGTATGGGACACTTAAATAAACCACAAAATCCCAAAATAATCTATAAAAACATTTCGCCTGAGTGGGTTGTACGATATGGACGTAAGAATAACACACGCTGTACTCACCATAACCAACAGCATGTTTTAAGGAGATAAATAGAGAATATTATGTCAGTGCCTTTTACTATCAAGTTTATTAGGTGAGGCTTAGAAAACGAAGAATGGCGAGGCTCTGCCGAGCCATTCTTCGTTTTCGTACCGAGCCTAGTAAACTTGATAGTAAAAGGCACTGACGTAATATTATATTTATCATGTAGATTATCCATATTTTCTGTAGGAATTACTATTATTACCAATTTCTCAGAATGGTACGCCTATCGAGGACGATGTTGTTGATTTTTTGTTTATTTTAAGACGTCAGGCAAAGTTACGTGCATGACGTCAGATCACGTTACGTATAATAAACGCCGAGGGATTCCGCATTGATTTGCTTTATTGACCAGTGCCTAATTAAAGCAAAATTTAATAGGTCACCCCTTTATTAGGCAGAAAAGTGCATATCTGCATGATAAATGAATATAAGTTCCACTTGTTTTCAAATCCCGTCCATGGACTGTATGGTGATGTATTGTCCATTCGCATATTGTCTAAACAAACAGAAGGTTTATGGGGGAAATATTACTCGTGCAGTTGATTTAAAATTAATTATTCATATTCGTATGAAGATCACAATTGTTCACAAATACGCGTGTTATTACTGCTTCTATACATTAGATGCGTTTTAAAACATAATAAAACTTAATTATAAGTAGAAACGGAGCTATAGTAGAAGTTCGACGGAATGTTGAGACCAAAAACCAGACATCATAAAGTGAATGAATTGAATTGTTCGGCGCACCAACACAAGACATGTTAATAGCGTCAAACAGGAATGAACCTGTCGGATTCATACTCCATTTAAGTTGCAGTTCTCATGACAGCAGAGTTTATGAAAATGCTAAAGACCACAACTCCGCTAAAGTCCACAGCTCCTCTAAAGACCACAACTCCTCTAAAGACCACAACTCCGCTAAAGACCACAACTCCTCTAAAGACCACAACTCCTCTAAAGACCACAACTCCGCTAAAGACCACAACTCCTCTAAAGACCACAACTCCGCTAAAGACCACAACTCCTCTAAAGACCACAACTCCGCTAAAGACCACAACTCCTCTAAAGACCACAACTCCTCTAAAGACCACAAATCCGCTAAAGACCACAACTCCTCTAAAGTCCACAGCTCCTCTAAAGACCACAACTCCTCTAAAGACCACAACTCCTCTAAAGACCACAACTCCTCTTAAGACCACAACTCCTCTAAAGACCACAACTCCTCTAAAGACCACAACTCCTCTAAAGACCACAACTCCCCTAAAGTCCACATACATTTCCGCTAAAGTCCACAACTCCGCTAAAGACCACAACTCCTCTAAAGACCACAACTCCTCTAAAGACCACAACTCCGCTAAAGACCACAACTCCTCTAAAGACCACAACTCCTCTAAAGACCACAACTCCTCTAAAGACCTGAACTCCTCTAAAGACCACAACTCCTCTACAGACCACAACTCCTCTAAAGACCACAACTCCTCTAAAGACCACAACTCCCCTAAAGTCCACATACATTTCCGCTAAAGTCCACAACTCCGCTAAAGACCACAACTCCGCTAAAGACCACAACTCCTCTAAAGACCACAACTCCGCTAAAGTCCACAACTCCTCTAAAGACCACAACTCCGCTAAAGACCACAACTCCGCTAAAGTCCACAACTCCTCTAAAGACCACAACTCCGCTAAAGACCACAACTCCTCTAAAGACCACAACTCCTCTAAAGACCACAACTCCCCTAAAGTCCACATACATTTCCGCTAAAGTCCACAACTCCGCTAAAGACCACAACTCCGCTAAAGACCACAACTCCTCTAAAGACCACAACTCCGCTAAAGTCCACAACTCCTCTAAAGACCACAACTCCGCTAAAGACCACAACTCCGCTAAAGACCACAACTCCTCCAAAGACCACAACTCCCCTAAAGTCCACATACATTTCCGCTAAAGTCAACAACTCCGCTATAGTCAACACAGATTTCCGCTAAAATCCACAAAAAAATATTGTAATAATATAGCGGAAATGTATGTGGACTTTAGCGGAAATTTATGTTGGCTTTAGCGGAGTTGAGGTCTTTAGCGGTGTCACAGGGGGGTTATAGTGGTCCTATTCTACACCCGGTGGAGCGCTGTGGTCTAATGGTAGAACGTTAGACCCAGGATCGAACAATCGTGGGTTCGAGGTTCGATTCGTGCAATGATCTTATGTGTTGTGTCCCCGAGCAAGACTTATTATCTGCATTTGCTTTGTACTGGTATATACATCCGCTTACCACACGGGGCAATGCATTGTTTAACAGCTTGGGTTGGAATGGGTGATGGCGATAAGCAAACAATTACGACAGTGGAGATGAAGACGTTTGCTGTGAATAAATATCATATTCCCGATTCTCATTTGATTTAAACCCGTGATATAGAGAATATTATGTCAGTGTCTTTTACTATAAAGTTTATTAGGCGAGGCTTAGAAAACGAAGAATGGCGAGGCCCTGCCGAGCCATTCTTCGCATTTTTCGTGCCGGGCCTAATAAACTTGATAGTAAAAGGTACTGACATAATATTCTATTTATCATGTAGATTATCCACATTTTCTGTATGAATTACTATTATTAATGTTACGCTTATCGAGGACGCCGCCATGTTGTTGTTTTTTTTTTTTGTTTTATGACGTCAGACAACGTTACGTGCATGACGCCAGATAACGTTACGTACAATAAACGCCGAGGGATTCCGCATCGATTTGCTCTATTGGTCATTGCCTAATAAAGCAAAATTTAATAGGTCACCCTTTTATTAGGCAGAAAAGTGCATATCTGCATGATAAATTTATTTCCAGCTCCCACTGGGGAGTTATATACCTCCCGTTGGGAGCGACGTTGGCTATTTATATTAACGTCATTTTTCAGCAAATTTTATCTAATTAAAATCCTATCCTAATAACGCTTTGATACTCTCCGCTTTAGGAACTGACATCACTGCCTTGGAGGTCACGTTAGATCGACCTTTTATCTAATCAATATTCATGAGAAGATCAACTAAATCCAACCAATGAAGTCGCGTATTTCATATGCACTTCAGATGATGTTCGAGTGAACTGAACAAACGAAAATCCACATAAAACACAGATCTATATCGAAAACAACATAAAGTTTTCGTGTGTTATTGCTTTGGATTGCAGGATAATTCAAAGAAATGCACTGAATGGCATGTTTTCATCAATAATACGAAGAAAATCATGGGCGCGGTCATGTGTTTTGAAAACATTCGGAATAGTAGATCTATCTGAAAAATATATATATTCTACCGAGATTATTACAACATTAGTTTTCTAAATAGTATGTCCTATATAGCTAGTACGTCTGGCCCGCTTAGCTCAATTCATAGCGAAGTCGACTATTGCGACGTTCTATTATTATTACCCGCGAGTGTAATTTTAGTGTGGGTTCAATCCCACTAAACAGTACATTTTTTTGTTCCGCTATTGAATTCCGTCAAACAATCTTGTTTGTTTTTTCAGTAAATATTCAATAATGGTTGGTGTGTTATGTTTGTCAACGCAATTATTTTGTGTAAGTTAGGATTTTGTAGGCTGAAATCTGACTGGCTAACCGTAAGGCCAATCTGACGTGACCTCAAATGCAGTGTTCATATATCCTTAGTAGTGTAGAGTATCGTTAAGGGTCTGATTTTAATGAGATTGAATTTATGATATGTTACATAGTGTGTGACGGTCGATTGTTGTTTTTGTTGGAGGCAGGAGAACTTATTCCTGGGTAGTGCCAGTACTGTATACCTCCCACCATCTGTAAGAATCTACACTTTCTCACTAACAAGTCGAGCTACCATTGGGATTCGAACCCGCAGGAGTGAGAGGCCTTTTATGTGATCCTGCACTCTGGGCCACATCATAAAGAACTCGCCGTGGTGGAAAAAGAGGTTGGGGAGTGGGAGCGGGGGAGTGGGGGCGTGCGGTAGGCGAATGCTTATGTTTGGTTAATTTGGTAATGTTACATGCAAGGGAAAGAGAACTTATTATTGGTACACCTTTTTGTTCTTTACTAATTTCAACAAATGATCTCCTGATATGATGATTATACTTTGACTGGAATCTAAATGTTAATTTAAAACTTTAAGGGGATTGATATGTATTATGCACTATTCAGGTAAAACAAAAATACACAGTATATTGCGTGTTTAACAAAATTTAGATTTCTCCAACTTACAGTTGACATGTAATACGGATTCGTACATACATATAATTCAGCGTCTTATTCTAGACTGTGTCTCGACCAGGTTGTCAGAATTACCGTAATTGTATTGGAAGGAGTTCCAGCTGCCTCGGGGTTCCATTTTGGACACGTATTACTCTCCTTTGCATCTGTCGCAAATTACTAACAACGCGATATGCACGTGATCGACAATTATCCTTTATAATCTCCATGTGTTACAACAATGTCTGAATACTTGCATCTAATTAATTATAACGAACTGTTATATGTGATATTTATATTATAGACTATATGTAAGAAAGATATTGTCAAAAAAACACTCGTTTTTTCGTAGAAATGGTAAGCTATTCTACTCGCCAGGCGTCGTTTAACCTTAAAGTAGCTATCCTGCCAACAACAGCCAAATTTAACAAAACAGGTACACCGTTTCTAAACCTACTGACGACAAGGCATATATATAACTTACATATTTTGAGAATCCAAACTCTATAGACACAATATAAACGGCTTTAACCAGACAGGTCAAACCTCAAAACTGTAGCGTCGAATTAAGAGGTACCAACTCAACATTCATTTCACGCGAATTCAGTCAGGGGTATCTTAATAACCTGTCAATAAACCTATACTTTTAATCGGCACATATACATTATTATATGGCCTGAACACCTGGATAGAGTTTTGATTAACCGTTTGGTAGTGTAATTTTGAGGTTATTTGCGGGTTAGTTACTTTAGAATATATCAGCTCACATCTCAGAAATCGCTTTACTCATGCATTCACTTTCGTAAGGGGAACTCGTACAGGCAAGTGCCGTAACCCTGTTATGAATTTTAACAGAATTATGCCCCTTTTTCAACTCAGAATTTGTACGTTTAATCTCTCTCCAAATCTCCTTAAACGAATTCCGACAGCTCTTGTTTTATGTAAACTGTATAGTCAAGTACAAAAACTGGCATTAAACTGTTAAATCAATATTTTAAATATTAAATGATTTCGTGTTTTGCAAAGATACTGTTTCCGGTGAATGTGGTGCATTGGGTCAATATTTGCTAATGGTATACAGGAAGTAAATCACTGTGGTATTCATGCCTGGTGTATCGAAAGGAGTTCCCAAATATATAATCCCTAACTTTTTTTGGTGCTAAAAGGCATTTTTGCGTATTTAAGGCCTGTTTTCCTGGCTGAAGTGACTTTATTGACTTGTTTGTGATAGCTAAGAACCATTTGCATGGTTGTTTGATGATTTTATTTATCAACTTGAAAGTTTGAAAGTGAAAGTAGAACACATTTAAGAGGCAGTATGTTCACGGTGTCAACAAAGATCAGAATTTTATTTTCTTATATGCCACATGACCCCTACTGTTCTCAGCAGTTTTCTAAAGAATATGTAAGTGAATATTAGTTTGAACTTTTGAAAAATGGCTAACTAGAAAGCTTGTACAATATTGCATTGGACTCAATGGGATTTGATTTACTTCCGGTAAACCTAATGGAAACTTTATTGAAATAGTCAAATCCAAACGTTTGGAGGCTATGATCAAATCCAAACGTTTGGAGGCTATGATCAACAACTACGACATGGTAAATGAAAGTGCTATTAACATTTGGTAGATATTCTTTGCCGTATCTTATAATCATTTCCAAACATTGTATTTACAAAGTGGATTAAACAACCTATGTATAATCATTTCTAAACATTGTATTTACAAAGTGGATTAAACAACCTATGTATAAATACGTCTTACATCTCTGAAGATATTTCCATTACACTCGGTACACTTAGTGTAGATAATATTTTATTCACAAATGTTGGATTCGCTCTTCGGGGCGTAGCATTTTATTAGATACTGGGACCATACGCCGCTGGATATCCACCGCCATATGCATGCCATCGCCGGGATGCTTTAAGTTCTGTACTATTAATTTTATTTAATATTGAGTTCTGCTCAACCCGGGGCTAGGGGCGTGAACGGTAGCAAGCATAATTTTCGCTACCGTTCATGAACAGTCTCAATCAAACCGAAACTGCAATATTTCATATTTACCGTGTTCGGCCGTTTCCAAAGGTCCTATCTCATACTCTTTTATTATATAGACATTAAATATGTTACACATATGTAAACACAGAAGAAACTATCAAATTATATTTCGAATGTGTGTTTTATTAGACTTTATATCAGTTTGTAAATGTGCCTTTTGCTTGTACGAGAGGTGTTCATCTTATAAATGAACACTTTTGTTTATGATGGGTTTTTTCAGCGGAAGTGATTGTCATAAAAAATACGTGATTTAATGATGTGAAACTGTCATTTAGAACGTATGCATTTAAAAATAATATCCAATTTCACGTGGTTCTTTTTAAATTACATTTTGAATAAGGTGTACACCATTTTCTAATTTTAAACCTATATGTTGCGGTTGCCGTGGAGTTTTACCTTAAACCAAATAATTGCACTAAATGCATATCATAATTGTTTAAACCTGTGTTTATAATTTAAATATGATCGTATGTTTTATCTTAAGACAAACATATAGATGCTGAATTAAAAGCTCGACTTTTTATCGCAATATTAAAACATTGACAGATAATAGGATAATTTTATAAATTAACCAAAATAACTATTTTAATCATATTTTGTGATATAAAAACATGAACAGTTATTGTTAATGTATATCACATATGTATATCATATACCTTATAAAGATATCTTTGGTAAAAAAATATATTATTTTCATCATTATTTGCCAATGTGTGTGTTTTGCCCCTAAATTTTAAGTTATATATTTTTCTATCTTTTCCTTTGAGAAACTTATGAAACTTGTTTTTTATAGCGGAGGAAGTCACAAAAATGCCTGCAGTTAATGTTTTGAACTAGAAGCTTTCGTAAATTTAGTCATTTTCATAGTTGAATTTCATGTTAATTTTCGCTAAAATCTTGAAAATCGACAAATAAAAAAAATAAATGCATATTACACTTTTCTACGTTCAGGCATGGACATATCGGATTACTATAACCTTTAACGATATTTTAAAAGCATTTGTGTTAAAATTTGTATAGCAGTTATTTTTTATAAGTGACGATTTTTTCTTCAAAATGTCATTCTCTACCCATTTTCAAAAATGCGGATGCAGCAGCATTAGGAAGCACATACTAGTGCATGTCATAAAGTTTCATATCGAAGGAATCATTAGACTTGACATTACAATCAACATATTCGGCGAGAGTTTCAAGATAGTTGATTCAGTTACACAATAAAAGTGTTCAAATATAAGTTGAACACCTCTCGTATTAGACTAATGCCATGTGAATCATTCTTAGATCATATAGCTATTTTATTACTATCTTACTCTATTCTTCATGTTAATAGTTGGTTCAAAAGCCCCAGAGGGCTTATGTTATTTTGTTGTATGTGTCTTGACGACTTCAAATAATATTTATCTTATCTTATCTTAATATATACTACAAATCATTTTTGCACAAACATGTCTGTTATTTTGGTTATTCATTCTCTAATTGTAAATCCAATTTCTTTTGTAAGTAATAGTGTGTATATATTCGTTGTTAATGGTCTTATAGGAGATATAGAATCGTTTAAAAAAATTGAACAATGTTTGTTTTTTTATTATTATTGTTTAACTTTTTGTGTTGCTCTTGCTGGTCTCACACCTCTATTATCTCCCCTGAAAGAGACAAAAGGAAAACAAAAAATAATTCTTTTTTTCCCCTCAATTTTAGGCATTTTTTAATTTGAAAAACAAGTTTTTCTCTGCTTTAGCAGTGTAAAAGACAGATGCTACAGAAAATCCCATGTTGATATGAGGATTCATTCAAATGTCAGAAGTGTTTGACCTAAGCACCACATATTCAGCTAGATAGTGTATGCATTTTGTATTTTCCATAGGGGTCGCATAAAAATGAGCGAGAAAAAAAACAACCTGGCTAACTTATTTTAAATTACTAAGCGTGGCTATACTGAATATATTAAACCAACAAGAATGTCTGCTGCCCAGCTTTGAAGCTCAGATGTTGGAAAAGGCTGTACAGTAACCCAATGGGAAAATTAATTGAGGTGTGAGACCTGGTATTGTTATTGTCGTCGTCGTCGTCGTTGTTGTTGTTAAAGTTGTTGTTGTTGTTAAAGGTTGTTGTTTGAGTCAATGCCAAGTTAATGCTGATCAAACATTTAAACATGCTAATTCCACTCTTTGTGTGGCGGATAGTTGGATACAATTTAAATAATCCAATTACCATTAGCGTCCATTTACCAGTAACAAACATCTCCCCAGCAGATCAATAAAGGCAGCCGGAGGTTCATTTCAACGACGTTTCAGTGTACAGCATCTTGAGTGTTGACATTCCATGGTGACATATTGAATATTTGGACGCGTAAACTACGCACATATTTGCCTTTCGTACAAGACTTTTTGACCCTTTGACTTATGAAATATTGCCAACATGTTTGTTCTCTTGTGTGAACTCTTATTTAAAAATATAGAAACAATCACAATTGGTGAAATAACGAAATACCGACGAGATACTCGGAGACAAACACGTATCGAACCAGAATTAAACGATATTGTTCTCTATTTCATATAAGACACTTTTATAGAAGCAGAAACAACAATATCCCGCAAAAACAAACCTTTATTATAGAGTGGAGTGGAGTGGAGTGGAGTGGAGTGGAGTGGAGTGGAGTGGAGTGGAGTGGAGTGGAGTGGAGTGGAGTAGAGTAGAGTAGAGTAGAGTAGAGTAGAGTAGAGTATTTTTTATTCAGAAAACCAATACATACAAAAGGAGTCTTCCATATATAGACAAGATATTCATTTAACAAGTAAGATGCAATTCTTAACTACAATAATAACAGAACTATCTTACTGATAATGATGAGGTTATAACATTACATATTAGGTTACTTTCTTTTACATTAATTGGGTTGAGTAATTGATTTAAAATAGCAAAATTTGCATGAGAGTTGGTACACAGATCAGCATCATATTTCAGATTAAGCATACAAATAAAACGCAGCTGCTCCAAGTTTTTTTTTAAATAAACTGCTGAAATAGTGTATCGATTACATGCATTCGTAGTCATTTTATTGCATAGTGTTAGTCACAATTTTGAAAATAATAACAGTTCTTTTCACACTGTTGTATTCCTCATTGAAAAGCTCCATTTACATAATCATAAAATAAAAGTAAAAGCAAAACTGCATTATTTAAATAATATCTATAAATGGACGTTCTTATGAGAGTATTTGTATTTTTCATCAACAGGCGATATAAAATTGAAGATTTAAATAAATAAATAAATGAATGAACGAACGATCGAACGAACGAACGAACGACCAAACAAACAAACACAAGCTCGTCGTCCTTTGCCAAAACAACTCGTTCCAAGTAATATTTAGCCATACAAATTCAATAACCTATAATATTGCACACTTAGCTCAATGGAAACTAAACGGGACAATATGAAAGTATACAATAAATGTAAATACTATGTCTGCTTTTGACAGACACTAAACAAATTAATTAGTAAAATACGAGTATATATATCATTTTACAGGTCAAATACAGGTCAAGGTATCTTTACCGCAATAAAACATCCCAAGTTCAGGCAGTTATGTATATACACTGTCATGTATGTTTACTGGTCACATTTATGCGGTTGTAAAACGAAACTCACTTCAATAATCGACTAGTTCTAAGAGCAGCCATTCTGTACCTGTAATGAATCAATATTCGACTAGTTTGTAAGAGCAGCTATTCCGTACCTGTAATGAATGAATCAATAATCGACTAGTTTCTAAGAGCAGCTATTCTATACCTGTAATGAATCAATAATCGACTAGTTTGTAAGAGCAGCTATTCCGTACATGTAATGAATCAATAGATGACCAATTTCTGAGCGTCTCCGTGGCCGAGGGGTTAATGACGTTGCGTTGCAAACCTTCTCGCCTTTCACCGTTGTGGGTTCGAATCCTACGGGAGCTCGACTTGGAAATGAGAAAGTTTCGATTATGGTGGATGGCGGAAGGTGCACAGTACTAGTTCTATTCAGGACAATTTGGGGGTCTACCTCCACCACAAAAACAATCGATCGTCATATATAACCTTACATGTATTGAAAATGACGTAAACTATGGACATAAAGCACCATACAAACAAACAGACCAATTTCTGCGACGACTCGTCGCATTGAACATTTGTTGTTTATAAATAATGCAGCCAGTCCACGCACGTGTGCACAATTAAGATATTCCAATATCAAAATATTTTAAGTACTAAATAGTTAATATGTGATATTTATGCCTCGCATGTGCTAATGTTAACACAATGTGTTACATGTGGGATAGTTAATGTGTTAACTTTATTATAATGCCTCTCTGTGTCACGCCATCATTATCAAGGACCACAATGGAAATAAGGGAAAATAATTTCCCCCTTTTTTGTGTTATCCTTGGCTTCGATGTGCAAAGCATGGTTTATATCTCATGCATGCATTTTAATTTTATTTTATGCATTGTGTTGTTATTTTAACCATGCATGTACATCTGTATTTTTGCCGAAATAAATCTATCTATCTGTGTGTATATTTACTTTATCACATTCGTTTTTTGAAGTGCATGTTTTAATCCGATTCGGAAAATATATGAAAAGCTTACCTGCTTAACTGTTTCTGTATATCCACAATTTGTATCCCACTATTCTATTTCACTATCAAATACACAACTCCCAGCACAAGATCATTTTAACAATCAATATTTGCTGTCCCTCATGTTTGAACACAGATTAAATACAGTATCACCGATAATATGGTCAAGTTAAGACACAGACATATTAATAGGTCTGTGGTTAAGATGACTGACCAGAGACAACTCTATATTACGATAGCCACTGTAGTTGTCCGCAGGCTTTATCTTTTTCTTCTTAATTATGTTAGCTAGTTGAGCTATTAGGTTAAACAATTGCATGCTTGGCGCTTTGAGCGGACAGTTGGACTCATTTATATGTTGACCTTGAATAACCTTAAAAAATCTAGTTCAAGGTAATCCACGCTCGAATTCCACTTAAAGGGACAATGTCCGTAACTTTTAGCTTATAAAGCACATGCTAATTACGTTCATAAACATTACACACTAAACATTATTGAATATTTACTTATTAAAAGCTAGATTGTTTGACGGAATTCTATCGCGGTACAATAAAAATAAGTACCGCGTCGCGAGTTTGAACTAGCAGTTCAAACTAAAATTACACTCGCGGGTAATCATAGTGTGGGCGCAATAGTCGATGTCGCTCCTAACTGAGCTAACTGTAGAAAACCTAATGCGCTAATGGAAGTCACGTGATTAGCAGAAAGGGTAAATAATACAAATAATAATTAAAAACTTATTTTTTTCCAAACTCACGAATGTATTACTACATACTTGTTTGGTCTATGCTCATGTTTTCATGTATACATTTCACTGAATAAAAATCAGACAGTTAAATAAATGCTTACCTACGGACAGTGTCCCTTTAAAACAATGGTCCTACAGTTACAATTATTAAGACGTGTTACTTATTTTCCCCCGAAATTAGGTCAAGACCTCAAAATAAAGTCAATGACTTCAAAGGTAAAACAAAATCATCTTCATCATTTAGTGCTAAATACTTCATGATATAATTATACCTTTACACATCATTTGGTTGTTTAATAATTTCACGGATAGAACTCCACATTTACATTAATCAATTCACGGATAGAATTCCACATTTACATTAATCAATTCACGGATAGAATTCCACATTTACACTAATCAATTCACGGATAGAATTCGACATTTACATTAATCAATTCACGGATTAGAATTCCACATTTACATTAATCAATTCACGGATAGAATTCCACATTTACATTAATAATTTCACGGATATAATTCCACATTTACATTAATCAATTCACGGATAGAATTCCACATTTACATTAATCAATTCACGGATAGAATTCCACATTTACATCAATCAATTTCACGGATAGAATTCTACATTTACATTAATAATTTCACGGATAGAATTCCACATTTACATTAATCAATTCACGGATAGAATTCCACATTTACATTAATCAATTCACGGATAGAATTCCACATTTACATTATTCTACATTTACATTAATAATTTCACGGATAGAATTTCACATTTACATTAATCAATTCACGGATAGAATTCCACATTTACATTAATCAATTCACGGATAGAATTCCACATTTACATTAATCAATTCACGGATAGAATTCTACATTTACATTAATAATTTCACGGTTAGAATTCTGCATTTACATCATTTGGTTGTTATTACTTTCATGGTAGAATTTTACATTTACATCGTTTGGTTTTCAGAGATAGAACTGGACATTTCCGTCATTTGGTTGTTCATTGCTTTCAGAGATAGAACTGAATATTAACATCATATGGTTGTTCATTGCTTTCAGAGATAGAACTGAATATTAACAGATAGAACTGGGCATTTCCATCATTTGGTTGTTCATTACTTTCAGAGATAGAACTGGACATTTCCATCATTTGGTTGTTCATTACTTTCAGAGATAAAACTGGACATTTCCATTATTTGGTTGTTCATTGCTTTCAGAGATAGAACTGGACATTTCCATTATTTGGTTGTTTATTACTTTCAGAGATAGAACTGGATATTTCCGTCATTTGGTTTCATTACTTTCCAGCCCCGTGTGGTTCCCGGGTGCCCCCGTTTGGTCACGGGGCAAAGAATAGGGCCACTGCAGATCCCTTTGGAGGAGTAGGCAGAGGGGTAGAATCCCCCCAAATTCATGTTCATTTTATCATTTGTTTTTCATGTTCATTAAAGGTCTTTATCATTATCCCTGCATTGTTTCAGGTGCTATCTCGCCCACATCATTAGAGCAGTGGCAGAAAAACAATAAACGTGGCTCCAGCGTAAATGGAGTTTCTACGATAGAATTTGCAGCAACTCTGCAGTTCAGGGTGAGAAGGTTCTAGGCCCATTTTCCATATGTTATCTCGATATACATGGAAGATGAGCCTGGCATGTTCATGCCTGTTAGGCGCCATATAACCTTTTCATGTGTGCCTTAAAACACAATTCAATTCAATTCATTACTTTCAGAGATAGAACTGGATATTTCCATCATTTGGTTGTTCATTGCTTTCAGAGATAGAACTGGACATTTCCATCATTTTGTTTAGTACTTTCAGGGGTACTCAGTATAATTCTACATTTACATCATATAATTGTTTAAGAATTCTTCATTTTAGATCCAGAATAGGACTGTGATTTTCGAACATTTAAAAGGAGATATTCGTTTTGAACATTAATATGGCTATTTGAAATCTGAAATCCGACTATTTTAGGAATTACCTTTAGAAAACAAACATTTCGTCTATGTCATGCGAGCCGATCGGTTTTAGAATTAAATAATAGCATTATATTCTTGTTGTTATAAGCTTCTATCGTCTGTAAGGATACCAATCAAAATCTCTGCAAAACAACAGGTATGGTCGTATAATTGCATAACAGTAAATCACGAACATTGCAAATCTTCAGACTCAGTGGCAAGAGACTCAGGGACTAATACAATTTAATTAGCGTAACCTTGTGACATACATGCCTTTTGTAATTACACGCCTTTTGCACGACTTATAGGTTTACCACCACCAATTACATGTAAACCTCCGAGGTGTTTCGAATGTAGTTCCTATAATAAAAAGTAATCCCTCCTTTTTCGATGGAAACGGGCATTATAAGTAGGGGAATACTGCCCATTTCTATTCGATTTTGTGGTTTTATGTATAAGAAGCGTATTAATAGGTTTTACTGGATCACTGATGAACATTTTCGAAATTTCGACTCTATGCTTACACTTTGTGAGCAATGAAAACAGTCGATCAATAAAAACAGCTGTACCCTTGACCTGTTTAGTAAACCACAGAAATATTAACATTAATTTTGTTGTTAGATCTGTGAGTAAACAAACAAGAACTTTCTTACATGTCTTGTGACCCCACGTTTTCTGGTGATTTTTCAAGTGGAAAAATAGTTTTCTATATGAACATTACACTGCTGCATTATCCATACTTGAGTTGAATTTGCAGCAGATCATTAATATGTGACACTTTAACATTGGTGTCTATGGGGAAAATAATTAGTGCTTTCATACCTTATAAATGTGTACATTAGTTAGTGTGGAGGTCAGTAAGGGGTCAGTCGTACACAGTCGGGTAATTCCGTCATTCTTCAAATTGATCGAGCTATTAGGAATAGTAGGTAAGGGTTGCGTGCGTGCGTGCGTGCGTGTGTGCGTTGCGTGCGTACGTTATATGTTTGTATAACACACCTACCAATATATTCACGGTGAAGAATAGTATTTCTTGATCAGTGGATCACGAAAGATTCTGGGAAGGTAAGTTCATTTGTAGGATGGATAATACGAGATGATATGCTATATATATTTGTGTATTTTGTGAACTGTTTCGTTGAACATTTTCACAAAGAACACCTTCAACAGAGGAGTATAGATTACACATATCTCACAGATATATATTTATGTAGAAGTGTAACAGAGATAAAAACAATGGATATACAATGGATATACGTTATACCATTGTAATTTTTTTCCGGTCATTGGTGCATACATCCGCCGAATTGTTGTCTGTTCTCATAACATGAACATAACTGAATAAGTATATGTTCGCAGTTTCATGGAGGCTGGCGTGATCCAGTACTTGAAATACGAAGTACCCGGGTTTAATCTTTTTGAAAAATATATTTGACAATCAAAAGTATGTTTACATTAAATAGGGAAAAAACGTTGGGGGTGGGTGGGGGGCAAAGCATACTCTGCCAAACCCCCTCACACACTTTGAACATTGCCTCCTCGCACCCCACCCCATCCCTGGCCTCCGGCTCCTAAAACTATGCAGAGAGAGTAGGGCAGGATCCCGGATTCCTATGTTTCTCTGTCCCCTCTCTCTGGAATGGCTCTAAATAACATATGTGTTGATGAACCTTTAAATAACATTCAATTAGTAGCTTCGTTGTAGAGAATTGGAAAAAAATACTTTTGTCATCACCAATTTGACTTAATCTCAGGTTCCCTTAAAGCATGAGCTATATAGAATATTAGTCATATACGGTAGTGCATATCCACGGTGAAGCAAATCGTGAATGGTATGTGGTTACACTCACAGGTGAGGGTCTCTCAGGGGTTTTTGGGAACAAGGGCACATGACCATTTATTTTTGGAGAACAAGGGAACATTGTCTTTATTGGTAATATTTTTGGGGAACAAGGGAACATTGGAAAACTATTTTAAGGAGTTAAAACATATATATTCATAAGGGTGCCTCGCATGTTGTCGCTGAACACAGCACGACGATTTAATTGCACAATCAAAACTATGACATGAATTTACGACACGGCATACAACTAGCGTCTCGCTGAAAGTGTGTTTAAGTCTAAATACTTATCTGAAGGTGTTAGTTGTAGCATGTATACCAGATTCAGAATGTTAACATGCGTCAACATTCGGCAGATGAAAACGTAGTATTCTGTTAAAGATGTTAATATCATGATAGTCTCTTACAATAGCTTTGAGACGTATTTTATTTTCCAGGCTGAGTTTTCTTTAAAACTACGTTTACTTCTGAATTTCATTTTTCTCAACCCAAAACCGAAATATCAGTTCTCTCGGTTCTGTTAATTGGTATACATTTTTTTGCAATAGTTGAATAAAAGAAATACAACAAGGGCATTTACGTATGCAAAATGTGTGAGTTTCAGTTTAATTATCAAAATGTTTTGAAAATATCTTCAATCTTTGCATTACAAATACATGATATTCATGCAATTCTTTTATTTAACCTATTTTTTTTTGTGTGTTTGCCCATTTCTTTCCCATATACACGAACATAATAAGAAAAGGTTAAAAACCTTCAGCTCCCTTTCGTTTCAAAAGAAATTATTTTTTTAATAAATATTAAAATTTTTGTAAATTTTATTTGCAGTTTTTAAATTACTTCGGAACATTTTGTCTGTATATTAATACATATTTATTTACATTTTTGAAAACTAATTTGTTTTGTTATAAATAAATATCTAAAAATATTTTATTTCATGCTTTATTTTTGTAGATTTTCTCCAAAAATGTTAAATATTTGTTTTCATGAACATGTATATATAACAGATAACTTTAAGGACTTTCAATCTCCGTCCGTCGTCCGTCCGTCTGTTAACTTTTGACTTGTGAACACTCTAGGGCCTTCATTATTAATCGAATCTTTACGAAACTTTGCCAGTGTCTATTTCAATGAAAGCTCGAACAAGTTCGAAAACCAGACGGATCGTATAAATTTCACCGGAGTTATGGCCCATGTTTTACTGAAAAATGCCGTATTAAGCCTTGTGAACACTCTAGCACCTTCATTTATTATTTGATATTTACCAAACTTGTACAGATTATTAATATCAATGAAAGCTCGGACAATTTTTGAAAACCAGCCAAATCGGATCAGTAACATCGGAGTTATGGCCCTTGTTTTTTCTGAAAATTGCTATTTTATGCCTTGTGAACGCTCTAGCACCTTCATTTATTATTTGATCGTTACCAAACTTGCATAGATTGTTAATACCAATGATAGCTTGGACAATTTCGCAAATCAGCTAAATTGGGTAAGTAACACCAGAGTAATGACCCTTGTTTTTGCTGAAAAAATACCATTTTTCTGCCTTGTGAACACTCTAGCACATTCATTTATTATTTGATCTTTACCAGACTTGCATATATTGTTAATATCAATAAAAGCTCAAACAAGTTCGAAAACCAGCTAAATCGGATCAGTAACACTGGAGTTATGGCCCTTGTTTTTTTGAAAAATGTTATTTTCTGCCTTGTGAACACTCTAGGGCCTTCAATATTAATCGGACCTTTACTTCACTTTGCCAGTGTCTTTATATCAATGAAAGCTCGGACAAGTTCGAAAACCGGCAAGATCGAAATAATTGAATTGGAGTTATGGCCCTTATTTTGCTGCAAAATGCCATATTAAGCCTTGTGAACACTCTAGCACCTTCATTTATTACTTGATCTTTACCAAACTTACACAGCATGTTAATATCAATAATAGCTCGGACAAGTACGCAAACCAGCTAGATCGGACTATTAACAGCGGAGTTATTGCCCTTGATTTAGTTAAAAATGCTATATTTTGCCTCATTAAGACGATAGGGCCTTCATCTTTCATCCAATCTTTACCAAACTTTACCAGATTGTTTATATAAATGAAAGCTCAGAAAAGTTCGAAAACCAGCTAGATCGAACCATTAACTGCGGAGTTATTGTCCTTGATTTAGTTAAAAATGCCATATTTTGCCTTGTTAATTTGATAGGGCCTTCAATTTTCGTGCGATCTTTTTAAACTTTACCAGATTTTTAATATCAATGAAAGCTCGGACAAATTCGAAAACCAGCCAGATCGAACCAGAAACAGTGGAGTTATGGCCCTTGATTTAGTTAAAAATGCTATATGTTGCCTCGTTAATTTGGTAGGGCCTTCATCTTTCATCTGATCTTTACGAAACTTTACCTGATTGTTTATATCAATGACAGCTCAGATAATTTCGAAAACCAACCAGACCAGTAACAGATGAGTTATGACCTTTGGTTTAGTTAAAAATGCTATATTTTGCCTCGTTAAGATGATAGGGCCTCCATTTTTACTGCGATCCTTATGAAACTTTACTAGATTGTTAATATCAATGAAAGTGCGGTCAAGTTCGAAAACCAATCATTTGTGTTCATTACTTTCAGAGATAGAACTGGACATTTCCGTCATTTGGTTGTTCATTGCTTTCAGAGATAGAACTGAATATTAACAGATAGAACTGGATATTTCCATCATTTGGTTGTTCATTACTTTCAGAGATAGAACTGGACATTTCCATTATTTGGTTGTTCATTGCTTTCAGAGATAGAACTGGACATTTCCATTATTTGGTTGTTCATTGCTTTCAGAGATAGAACTGGATATTTCCATTATTTGGTTTCATTACTTTCCAGCCCCGTGTGGTTCCCGGGTGCCCCCGTTTGGTCACGAGGAAAAGAATAGGGCCACTGCAGATCCCTTTGGAGGGGTAGGCAGAGGGGTAGAATCCCCCCCCCCCCCCCCCAAATTCATGTTCATTTTATCATTTTTTGTTCATGTTCATTAAAGGTCTTTGATCCCTGCATTGTTTCAGGTGCCATCTTGCTCGCATCAAAAGAGCAGTGGCGGAAAAACAATAAACGTGGCTCCAGCGTAAATGGAGTTTCTACGATAGAATTTGCAGCAACTCTGCAGTTCAGGGTGAGAAGGTTCTAGGCCCATTTTCCATATTTTATCTCGATATACATGGAAGATGAGCCTGACATGTTCATGCCTGTTAGGCGCCATATAACCTTTTCATGTGTGCCTTAAAACCCAATTCAATTCAATTCATTACTTTCAGAGATAGAACTGGATATTTCCATCATTTGGTTGTTCATTGCTTTCAGAGATAGAACTGGACATTTCCATCATTTTGTTTAGTACTTTCAGGGGTACTCAGTATAATTCTACATTTACATCATATAATTGTTTAAGAATTCTTCATTTTAGATCCAGAATAGGACTGTGATTTTCGAACATTTAAAAGGAGATATTCGTTTTGAACATTAATATGGCTATTTGAAATCTGAAATCCGACTATTTTAGGAATTACCTTTAGAAAACAAACATTTCGTCTATGTCATGCGAGCCGATCGGTTTTAGAATTAAATAATAGCATTATATTCTTGTTGTTATAAGCTTCTATCGTCTGTAAGGATACCAATCAAAATCTCTGCAAAACAACAGGTATGGTCGTATAATTGCATAACAGTAAATCACGAACATTGCAAATCTTCAGACTCAGTGGCAAGAGACTCAGGGACTAATACAATTTAATTAGCGTAACCTTGTGACATACATGCCTTTTGTAATTACACGCCTTTTGCACGACTTATAGGTTTACCACCACCAATTACATGTAAACCTCCGAGGTGTTTCGAATGTAGTTCCTATAATAAAAATTAATCCCTCCTTTTTCGATGGAAACGGGCATTATAAGTAGGGGAAAACTGCCCATTTCTATTCGATTTTGTGGTTATATGTATAAGAAGCGTATTAATAGGTTTTACTGGATCACTGATGAACATTTTCGAAATTTCGACTCTATGCTTACACTTTGTGAGCAATGAAAACAGTCGATCAATAAAAACAGCTGTACCCTTGACCTGTTTAGTAAACAAACAAGAACTTTCTTACATGTCTTGTGACCCCACGTTTTCTGGTGATTTTTCAAGTGGAAAAATAGTTTTCTATATGAACATTACACTGCTGCATTATCCATACTTGAGTTGAATTTGCAGCAGATCATTAATATGTGACACTTTAAAGGGAGTACATCAGGCTTTTCAAAGGGGTCTAGGGGTCCGACTTAAAATTGACAAATAATGATATTTTTTATTTTAAAGTGCCTAAACATAATGAATGATCCTAAAAATGACCCCTTAGTTACAAGGAAATTCATTCTGTACAGCAATACGTGCTATCCTAGGTTACGCACCAGGGTTACTTTTAGCATTGTATGCCCGATTCCGTCCTAGCTATATGGTGTATTCGAAGTTTAAGCCTTAACAATATGGTTCCAACATCATATTTTGATGGATATAAGTGTTTTATCATGAATTGGAACATTTTTATAATTTAAGACATTTCTAGAAAAATCATGATGTACTTCCTTTAACATTGGTGTCTATGGGGAAAATAATTAGTGCTTTCATACCTTATAAATGTGTACATTAGTTAGTGTGGAGGTCAGTATGGGGTCAGTCGTACACAGTCGGGTAATTCCGTCATTCTTCAAATTGATCGAGCTATTAGGAATAGTAGGTAAGGGTTGCGTGCGTGCGTGCGTGTGTGCGTTGCGTGCGTACGTTATATGTTTGTATAACACACCTACCAATATATTCACGGTGAAGAATAGTATTTCTTGATCAGTGGATCACGAAAGATTCTGGGAAGGTAAGTTCATTTGTAGGATGGATAATACGAGATGATATGCTATATATATTTGTGTATTTTGTGAACTGTTTCGTTGAACATTTTCACAAAGAACACCTTCAACAGAGGAGTATAGATTACACATATCTCACAGATATATATTTATGTAGAAGTGTAACAGAGATAAAAACAATGGATATACAATGGATATACGTTATACCATTGTAATTTTTTTCCCGGTCATTGGTGCATACATCCGCCGAATTGTTGTCTGTTCTCATAACATGAACATAACTGATTAAGTATATGTTCGTAGTTTCATGGAGGCTGGCGTGATCCAGTACTTGAAATACGAAGTACCCGGGTTTAATCTTTTTGAAAAATATATTTGACAATCAAAAGTATGTTTACATTAAATAGGGAAAAAACGTTGGGGGTGGGTGGGGGGCAAAGCATACTCTGCCAAACCCCCTCACACACTTTGAACATTGCCTCCTCGCACCCCACCCCATCCCTGGCCTCCGGCTCCTAAAACTATGCAGAGAGAGTAGGGCAGGATCCCGGATTCCTATGTTTCTCTGTCCCCTCTCTCTGGAATGGCTCTAAATAACATATGTGTTGATGAACCTTTAAATAACATTCAATTAGTAGCTTCGTTGTAGAGAATTGGAAAAAAATACTTTTGTCATCACCAATTTGACTTTATCTCGGGTTCCCTTAAAGCATGAGCTATATAGAATATTAGTCATATACGGTAGTGCATATCCACGGTGAAGCAAATCGTGAATGGTATGTGGTTACACTCACAGGTGAGGGTCTCTCAGGGTTTTTTGGGAACAAGGGCACATGACCATTTATTTTTGGAGAACAAGGGAACATTGTCTTTATTGGTAATATTTTTGGGGAACAAGGGAACATTGGAAAACTATTTTAAGGAGTTAAAACATATATATGCATAAAGGTGCCTCGCATGTTGTCGCTGAACACAGCACGACGATTTAATTGCACAATCAAAACTATGACATGAATTTACGACACGGCATACAACTAGCGTCTCGCTGAAAGTGTGTTTAAGTCTAAATAATTATCTGAAGGTGTAAGTTGTAGCATGTATACCAGATTCAGAATGTTAACATGCGTCAACATTCGGCAGATGAAAACGTAGTATTCTGTTAAAGATGTTAATATCATGATAGTCTCTTATAATAGCTTTGAGACGTATTTTATTTTCCAGGCTGAGTTTTCTTTAAAACTACGTTTACTTCTGAATTTCATTTTTCTCAACCCAAAACCGAAATATCAGTTCTCTCGGTTCTGTTAATTGGTATACATTTTTTTCCAATAGTTTAATAAAAGAAATACTACAAGGGCATTTACGTATGCAAAATTTGTGAGTTTCAGTTTAATTATCAAAATGTTTTGAAAATATCTTCAATCTTTGCATTACAAATACATGATATTCATGCAATTCTTTTATTTAACCTATTTTTTTTGTGTGTTTGCCCATTTCTTTCCCATATACACGAACATAATAAGAAAAGGTTAAAAACCTTCAGCTCCCTTTCGTTTCAAAAGAAATTATTTTTTTAATAAATATTAAAATTTTTGTAAATTTTATTTGCAGTTTTTAAATTACTTCGGAACATTTTGTCTGTATATTAATACATATTTATTTACATTTTTGAAAACTAATTTGTTTTGTTATAAATAAATATCTAAAAATATTTTATTTCATGCTTTATTTTTGTAGATTTTCTCCAAAAATGTTAAATATTTGTTTTCATGAACATGTATATATAACAGATAACTTTAAGGACTTTCAATCTCCGTCCGTCGTCCGTACGTCTGTTAACTTTTGCCTTGTGAACACTCTAGGGCCTTCATTATTAATCGAATCTTTACGAAACTTTGCCAGTGTCTATATCAATGAAAGCTCGAACAAGTTCGAAAACCAGACGGATCGTATAAATTTCACCGGAGTTATGGCCCCTGTTTTATTGAAAAATGCCGTATTAAGCCTTGTGAACACTCTAGCACCTTCATTTATTATTTGATCGTTACCAAACTTGTACAGATTATTAATATCAATGAAAGCTCGGACAATGTTTGAAAACCAGCCAAATCGGATCAGTAACACCGGAGTTATGGCCCTTGTTTTTTCTGAAAATTGCTATTTTATGCCTTGTGAACGCTCTAGCACCTTCATTTATTATTTGATAGTTACCAAACTTGCACAGATTGTTAATACCAATGATAGCTTGGACAAGTTCGCAAATCAGCTAAATTGGGTAAGTAACACCAGAGTTATGACCCTTGTTTTTCCTGAAACAATACCATTTTCTGCCTTGTGAACACTCTAGCACATTCATTTATTATTTGATCTTTACCAGACTTGCATATATTGTTAATATCAATAATAGCTCGGACAAGTTCGCAAACCAGCTAGATCGGACTATTAACAGCGGAGTTATTGCCCTTGATTTAGTTAAAAATTCTATATTTTGCCTCATTAAGACGATAGGGCCTTCATCTTTCATCCAATCTTTACCAAACTTTACCAAACAAGTTCGAAAACCAGCTTAATCGGATCAGTAACACTGGAGTTATGGCCCTTGTTTTTTTGAAAAATGTTATTTTCTGCCTTGTGAACACTCTAGGGCCTTCAATATTAATCGGACCTTTACTTCACTTTGCCAGTGTCTTTATATCAATGAAAGCTCGGACAAGTTCGAAAACCGGCAAGATCGAAATAATTTAATTGGAGTTATGGCCCTTATTTTGCTGCAAAATGCCATATTAAGCCTTGTGAACACTCTAGCACCTTCATTTATTACTTGATCTTTACCAAACTTACACAGCATGTTAATATCAATAATAGCTCGGACAAGTTCGCAAACCAGCTAGATCGGACTATTAACAGCGGAGTTATTGCCCTTGATTTAGTTAAAAATGCTATATTTTGCCTCATTAAGACGATAGGGCCTTCATCTTTCATCCAATCTTTACCAAACTTTACCAGATTGTTTATATAAATGAAAGCTCAGAAAAGTTCGAAAACCAGCTAGATCGAACCATTAACTGCGGAGTTATTGATTTAGTTAAAAATGCCATATTTTGCCTTGTTAATTTGATAGGGCCTTCAATTTTCGTGCGATCTTTTTAAACTTTACCAGATTTTTAATACCAATGAAAGCTCGGACAAATTCGAAAACCAGGTAAATCGAACCAGAAACAGTGGAGTTATAGCCCTTGATTTAGTTAAAAATGCTATATGTTGCCTCGTTAATTTGGTAGGGCCTTCATCTTTCATCTGATCTTTACGAAACTTTACCTGATTGTTTATATCAATGACAGCTCAGATAATTTCGAAAACCAACCAGACCAGTAACAGATGAGTTATGACCTTTGGTTTAGTTAAAAATGCTATATTTTGCCTCGTTAAGATGATAGGGCCTCCATTTTTCCTGCGATCTTTATGAAACTTTACTAGATTGTTAATATCAATGAAAGTGAGGTCAAGTTCGAAAACCAGTCAAATTGGACCAGTAACAGTGGAGTTATGGGCCTTGATTTAGTTAAAAATCCTATATTTTGCCTCGTTAAGACGATGAGGACTTCATCTTTCATCTGATCTTTAAGAAACTTTACCAGATTGTTAATATCAATAAAAGTTTGGACAAGTTCGAAAACCATCCAGATTGGACCATTTACATCGAAGTCATGGCCTTTGATTGTCTGAAATATGCTATATCTTGGCCTCTGTTATAGCCGTTTAAAGGTTTTAATACACAAACATTGTTCTGACTAGTTCTCCTGAACCCCTGGCCGGATTAAACGAAACTTTTTAGGGATGATCGATTATATGTCTAGTTGTGCAAATCATCGCCGTGTTACCGGTTGAATGATGTTTGGCAGAGTTATGGCCCTTTAAAGGTTTTAATACACAAACTTTTTTCTCACTAGTTCTTCTGAACCCCTGGCCGGATTTAAACGAAGCTTTTTAGGGATGATCAATTCCATGTCTAGTTATGCAAATCATTGCCTTATTCCGGTTGAATGATTTTTTGGCAGAAGTATGGCCCTTTAAAGGTTTTAATACACAAACATTTTCTGATCTACTTCTCCTGAACCCCTTGCCAGATTTCAATGAAACTTTGCAGGGGTGATCATTTCCAAGCCTAGTTGTACATGAAATCGTCACGTTCCGGTTTACAGATATTTAGCAGAGTTATGGCCCTTTAAAGGATTTTGATACCACAATTTTTTTCCGGGCTAGTTCTCATGAACCCCTGGCTGGATATAGACGAAACTTGACAAGGATGATCAGTATCAAGCCTAGTTGTGCATATCATCGCCATATTTCGGTTGATGAATTTTGGCAGTGTTGTGACCCTTTAAATGTTTTAATACACAAACTTTGTCAAGATTAGTCTCTTCTGAACTCTTTGCCAGATTTCAGCGAATCTTGGCGAGGAAGTTCAGTACTAAGCCTAATTGCACCTGTCATTGCCATGTTACGGTTGAATGAATTTGCAGAGTTATGAGCCCTTAAAGGTTTTTATACACTTTAAATATTTATGTCTAGACTAGTTCTCCTGAACCTCTGGCTGGATTTCAACGAAACTTTGCAGGGACGATCAGTACCAATCTGTGCAAAGTTGGTAAAGACCAATTTTTGAAAGACTTATGGCCCCTTATACAGACACTTTATTTTGAGCCAGTAGAGCGTCCACAGGCCCTCTTGGGCCTCTTGTTAGTGATTGTGGTTCAAATTTGCAATTTTTGGCCCAAAATATCCCAGTTTTTCCTTTAGAATTTTATCTATATCTTTACCTATATCTCAGGACATCTTTAGATGAATGAAAACACTATAAGTACTTTTATGTTGTTTAACTTGAAGTGTCAATATTTCTTAATAATTATAATAATTCCAAAAATCATTTGTATGCTTTTTTTTCTGATTTCCCCCCAAAATGGCAAGCTGTATACATTTTATTCATTTCAAATATTATTTTAAGTTATATGAATAACTTCAGCTCCCTAATATTGCAATGATAATAATATTTAAAAAAAAAATCAGTTCTTAGCGATTTTTGTTCAAATTTGCATGTTTTTGCCCAACAATAATGTGTTAAGCTACCGTTTCAGTAAAAAACTATTTTAGTTTTTAATAAGATATATCTAACAGATGGTAGCATTTAAAATTTACTAGTTGAGTTGGTACCGAAAAGTTGAGAATGTCTCAATAAACTTCAGACCTAGTCTGATGAAAATGGTTTTACATGTTCTAATTGAATTGAATTGAATTGAATTGAATGTTGTTTGACGGCTCATCAACACAGTATAGGTTATTTAGAGCCGCCCCAGAGAGAGGGGAAGGATACACAGGAATCCGGGAACCTGCCCTACTCTTATTATCGAATAGATTCCTATAGTTATTTAACGTGCTTGGAGGATAGACCGACCCACGGGACCGCCCGGTTTACGTCCCCATCCGACGAACGGGGCTAAGGGAAAGTGTCTTGCCCAGGAACACACTGACGGAACTCAGTGGCACCACGGAGGATTGAACCCGGGGCCTCCGGTTACAACTCCGCCGCGCTACCGACTGTTTAAATCTTAAACTAATTGTATGCACTTTTGTCAACTAGGCAAACATCATGAAGACCCACATCTAAGACTGGATGGGTCACCAATACCAGTAGAGGATGAAACAAAATTCCTTGGTCTTATTTTCGACCGTAAATTAACGTTTATACCACACCTTAAATTGTGAAAAGTTTTCCGAATGTGCTCAATAAGGTTATTCCTCTATAATGTTCAGGTTCATTTTTACCACTTTTTTGTGCAGTGGTACTATATATCATTCAGTCCAATTTTCGGGAAAATATCCTTTATCGAATATGACATTAAAATAGCTAGCCAATATAAACTGAAAGTTTATCTATACAATAATGAAATAGTTAATTTATGACACAGTCTGGACCACCCGTCCGTCCTACACGTAATTCTTTGCATGCTTTTCTTATTTCTGAAATATCTATTTCAGAATTTAATTCATCTAACATAATTTGCTGTCTGCCATTTATATATCTTTCATTAAAATGCAATATATCCTCGTCAGGCTGAACAAATACTGTTTCAGGGTCATTGATAGCCTATTCCGCAAATGTTGAAGCACTAGTTGTTGTAGGTTGTTTATGCACTGTTAAACCTTTAAGCATTTTCCAATACTCTTTAGCATTTTTATAACGTAATCCTTCTACTTTTTTCGTTTGATTTTTATCATGATTTAATTTCCTGTTTCGTATCACACTTTTGTATTCTGTCCTTGCTCGTGTCATATTTTGGCTATTTTCATCATTATTATTAAGTCTAAAAACATTTAATTTTTCATAAAAGTGTTTTTGTTGTCTTTACATGACTCATCATACCATGAATGTTTATTTGTTTTTGTTCCAAAATTAATTTTTGCTTTATTTGTATTGCTTACTCTCCTTTTAAATAATGGGTCGCATACACCATCAATTCAATAATTTGATAGAAAATATTAAGATTTTCATTAAACTTATGAACATTGATATAATTCTTTGAAGATATTAGAAATGCAAGGCTGTGTTATTTTATTATTTTCTAAGAGAAATATCAGAAGTACCGCCAATACATTAAAAACAATTTATTTCATTATATCAACGTAGTGCTTTTGAAAAAGTTTAATGTTTGGCATTGACAAGAATTCTGTAAAAAAAAACGTCGGAATGTGTTAACAAACGATTGTTAGTCTCAAGCAAGTGCATTCCAAATGTTTCAATTTTAAAAGTATCTCCATTTTCACTGAAATGAGTACGATTTTGAATAACCTATAAACGTATGTTCCCATCATATTGGCTTTAGTTTTATCGCCGACTTTCTTTACAAATGACTTTGCAGCATTATTATTGGTCATATCTATGCCACTTTATCATTGACCCCGAATTTAAATCGGCGTATGTGCAAGCAGTAAGATGGCGTAATCACATCTCCATCATGAACATGATCCAGTGAGAATCTTTAGATAGTCAGGTTGGGTACCTATAACAAGCCATCGACACAAATGCATCCTTACTTCCTTTTTGGCAGATCCCAGAACAACACAAAACCACAGACATTAAACAATATCCGCACATGAAGTAACCCATCAGGATTCGAGAACTACGACTGACAACATCAAATAAATCAATAATATATTGGTTGGATAAAGCAAATCAGTACAATATAAATATATTTAACAGCGATATGCCATACAATCACAATAAATAACCATAGTAAGAGTACAACTTTCCGGAGTTTTAAATGTCCTTCCCGTCCCTCTGTGGCGCCCCGAACAAACACGTGACGTGTGTAATATCTGTTAAACAACAACGCAATACCTTTTCTCATTTGTCACGGCACACATTTCTTGTAATCATTTTACATTAATTAATGGATATGTAAAATGAAACGTTCAGTATATGTGAGATTTGAAATTACGCTACAATCAGGGCATTTCCCCGTCACATGATTTATGAATATTCAATATTCATGACGCTGGAGCAACGTGTTTGGCTATCGGCATTTGCTCACTCAACATGGAGTTGTCAATTGTTATCCTGGCTGTCTTACTTGCGACTGTCTGCAATGGAAAACAGAGGTAAATACAGTATTCTATATTTGTAGTTTGCTATATGTACTCTTTTAAAAATTATCCGCAGCATTAATTAAATGGTAGATGATGGTCAAATGAGGCTATGGTACTATATAGATGGTGGCCATTTGAAAGAGGCAATTCGTTAGCAATTGTAGTAATGCAGATAGTGTGCAAAATGTATTACCTGACGTTCTTGTGTTTTCTTGAGGCATTTGAGACACTATTTATCTATATAGTATAATTTATATATATATATAACATACGGGTGTTATTTTAAGCAGTAAAATTAGATACCATACTTTTACAAGCGGCTAAGAAAAAAGGGTAGTTTTATATCTGAACGTTGCTCTTGAAAGCAAATGAATGAATACAAATTTAAATTAATACAATTTAAAGGTGCTCAAACTCTTTTTAATGCCATAGGAAAATAACTATCAACACAAATGCACGTGTGCTGTAACTATTTTGTCCCCTCTATCGATTTCCAAATGTGTGACCAATACAAATATATGTCGCATTGATGTTCAATTTATTGTGGTAGTATAACAATCTGAATGCACATGACATTACACATTCGGTTAAAGCAAGTGCTTCAAACAATAGATCAAGTCTTTGTTTGGTTTCTAGAAACAATTCCAGAAAATAAATCAATTACGAGTATAAGGCACCTATCAGTAAGCCGATGGTGACCCTGGAATAAAATTAAAATTAAAAGTTATGAGTTATGAAAATTTACAACGAACATCATCTAAGGGCAAATATTACACGTTGATGGCATTTTTGAATATAATGATTCATCAATGACGGCAGGACATATTTATCGCAAGGTGAGCAATTACCAGAATGTATACCCGCACCGTTAAACATATTTTGTTGGAATGTGTAGACTTTGATCCTATGCGTCAGAGGTACTACACTGTTAATACTATGAAAGAGTTATTTGAAACTATAGATTTTAGTCTTGTTTTAGATTTCCTGAAAGAAGACCGACTATATAAATCATTATAATATGTTCTTATATATATTAAATATGTTCTTATATATATTAAATATGTTCTTATATATATTAACTTATTTATATACCCGTTTTCGGGCATTTGTTGATTTACATATATAGTTTATATTACTACCATATCATCCCGTTTTTGTAAATAGTTTTATCTTTATATATTTACATATCTACATTAATTTTTAATAACTACTTAACATTTTGCTAGTGTGCATGTTGCATTTCATTATTTCGTTCTCTTTCATGCATAATGTTTATACTAATTATATCTTGGAAAGGTTCTTCAGCTACAAATATAGGAGTTTATTGACAAATGTTATTTTGTACAATTAATAAAACAATACGCATTTCCTCTGTTTTCTTTTCAAATGTCTGCATATATAATATTAACAGAATTCTGCCGTCACATTAAGCATCCTATTATGGCTGTCGAGCATATTTGTACTCGCGAAAACAGAATATTTTTTCAAAATTATTAATCCCAGAATTCTTGCATTATCATCATATACTACACACACAACATATAGCACTTTCTTAAGATTCTATAGTTTTACGAAATGTGATAAATGAAGACTTTCTTCTGAAACGATAAGGATCGGAAATCTGATATTTTGAAAGTAATATCGTGTCATTGGAGTTTTTAAATGGAACAATAAATAAATAAATAAAAACGATATAACTCATTGTTTCAAATGTTTGGTATAAACTATGAAGAAAACATCAGCTTATATAGATTTACCACCACTAATTACATGTAAACCTCCGAGGTGTAAACCTCCAAGGTGTAGTCGAATGTAGTTCCTATAATAAAAAGTACTCCCTCCTTTTTTGATGGAAATGGGCGTTATAAGTAGGGGAAAACTGCCCATTTCTATTCGATTTTGTGGTTATATGTATAAGAAGCGTATTTTTAGGTTTTACTGGATCACTGATGAACATTTTCGAAATTTCGACTCTATGCTTACACTGTGTGAGCAATGAAAACAGTCGATCACTAAAAACAGCTGAACCCTTGACCTGTTTAGTAAACAAACAAGAACTTTCTTACATGTCTTGTGACCCCACGTTTTCTGGTGATTTTTTAAGTGGAAAAATAGTTTACTATACGAACATTACACTGCTGCATTATCCATACTTGAGTTGAATTTGCAGCAAATCATTAATATGTGACACTTTAACATTGGTGTCTATGGGGAAAATAATTAATGCTTTCATACCTATATTTCGCTTTAACATTAAACGACCAAAACATGTCAAAACTTCAAAAATGGCTGAACGCGTTAACACGTAGTTGCGTATAATATCACACAAAGTAATGCCAAAATACCGGATCGAGACCAGACCTTACAGCAACAACAAAACCCTAGTTGTAGTTGCTATATGGCAAAGTACAAGGAGAAATAGAAAAGTGCTACTCTTTTGATGACATTGTATATTTTGATATTATTCTTAATTAATAAGGGACATACATACATTTAATTATACAGAACACCTGTCATTTAACGAAACATAGTATCCATAATATTACAGATTGATGACAAAGCTATTAATGACACCTGCATATTATAATAATTCATGATAGAAATCGAAATAAGCATGAGATACAGATAAACAAGCATAGTTATGAGCACAGCGGCATATTTGACTAAAGGGGAAAACTGAACATCTTTAAACTATTTGCCCACGCCAACTCTCCAGTCGGTAATAAAGTGAGCACTCTCTATGTTTACTTAGAATTATACTCCGACGGGCAAATATGGGTATCAGCAGGGGCGTAGCTGGGTGAATTTGAACTATACGCCCATTGGGGTTCCAAGGGTCAACCGCCCCTTGGTCAGGGGTGGGGGTGGGGGGGGGGGGGCTCTTGACGATCGTGTTTATTTTTTATAAAATAGCAAGATCGGGAAAATAAGGGCGCAACGATTCTGCTGGAAATATTTTACCCCTAATCTCCTACCCCACTTCGGATTTTATTGAATTTTTGGACCTTTTTTGTGTGCAGTATTTCAAATGATAATTAAGAATTGGTAAACTGTACATTGATTACCAGTTGCTATGTCCATTTCAATCTAAATAACTTTATTATTTTAGCAGTGGGGCGAACAAGTTTCTGATATCCAGTTGGGAGACCCATTTCAAGGCAGTGGACGTGAACCACAACGGTATTCTGTCCACAGAAGATTTAGACGAGGCAAGGTAGGTATATGTGTATGGTGAGATTGATATGAGTAATGTCTACAAAAAGATAGGTATGTGTGTCATCAGCTTACTTTATTTAAAGCCGCCAGGACTGATAGGAATCGGGAAAATCTGCCCTACTTTTACTATCGCATATATGCCTGCAGTATGAGAATAGAGGTCCTCATTCGTGGCTCGAACCCGTTAAATATATGTTTAATATATCATGAAGAAGAGAGTAAATATAATAGTTATATATTAGTATTAATTCAAAAGCAACACAAATACAAAATGTTTAAACATAGAAGGTACAATGTGACAATAACATAACTAAAACAACAATAAAAAATACAATATTATGCAATTATATGCCCAAGTTTAAAAGCAAAAGACTGAATTTGTTTAGTCAGGAGGGCCATCATGCGTTTAAATTGAAACGTTTTTGATATATGGCTGGATAAATTGGAGATTGAAACGTATTTTAGGGAAATATATTCGATCCACGCTGATCGGTCAAACACTACATGTGTTACACTATGACAACAAATTTAACATGAAAAGTAGTCCTAGTCGCAAGAAGGCGTGAATGATAGCAAGTATTTCACTACCGTTCATGAACAGTCTAAATCAACTAAAATTTATGTCATATTTTTGTTGTTCGGTGATTTCCAAATACTCCCTTTCAAACTTTGTTTTCAATATAAAAATAGGTTTGTATTAATTCTAGAGCAAAAATGAGATATAGGGTCCTATAGAAACCACAACGTCCAAACGCAATGGCATCGTAGGTCAGCACTGTATTACAAACAAGGAGCAATATTTAATTAATGATACAATGAAAAAGACAAAATACAACAGAAAGGGTGGTGAAGACAGGGTTATCGACTTGGAACGGTCAATAGGCAATACGGCCTACAGGTTAGCTTGAATGTGTACACAGTCCTCGCTATTATCCTGTCTTCAGCGCCCAAATAGACATGGCGGTGTAAAAAAAACTACATTCCATCAAAAGGAATTCTACAATAAAGTCAAAATCCAGAGAAACTAACAAAAGAAACACTGAGATGTTGTTGTAAAGCTATATAAAATACAAAATAAGAAACATCTCAGTATGTATCCAGAATTAAACTGAACAACCACAGCAGTTGCAGCCAAAGAAAAAAACAATCTTGGGTACGACCAGAAAACCCGAGGGAAGAAAGCTCATGCACCTACCTCCCTTGGT
Organism: Cyrtodaria siliqua; assembly: GCA_037043455.1. NCBI lineage: Eukaryota > Metazoa > Mollusca > Bivalvia > Adapedonta > Hiatellidae > Cyrtodaria > Cyrtodaria siliqua. Next base: position 139,453 of record JAWPHD010003794.1, read on the forward strand.
CGGGGTTTCATTAGGTGCAATCATAGAGTCCCAAGAGGTTGTCCAGTCATCGCACAAGGGAAACGTGAAGCGTAGTGACGGACTGTACAGGGGTCAATCACTAAACATGCAGTGCGTTGTAATACGAAAGGGTCGTACCCTTTTCTGACGAACTTCCTGATTAATTTAGTAAAGTGGTAAGGAATCTCGACAGATGCCTTTAATTTCGAAGTTTATAGACCAAATCTCCATAAAATAAGGTTTGTGATATTCCTATTCTCAGAAGTGTTTTAAGGTTGGTGATGTACTACTCCAGCAGGTTTTCGTTGCGGCGGTAAACTTTTGAGAAAAATCTACGTAGTTTGTGATAACGAAAACCCCGCTGAAGCAGTTTACTTGTAATAACGTGATTTGGATCATTGAAGTCTATAACATCATTACAAGCTGTAGCAAAACGAATGAGCTGGGAGATATAAACCCCGTATAATGTAGCACGAGGTACATCCCCATCCAGGTGTGGATAGTTAACGATGTTAAAGTTGAAGTCGTCTCTCTTATCATATATTTAGTATGTATGAAATCATTAGAAATTGAGAGATGAAGATCGAGGAATGCTGCCTCAGTATCCAAACCGTTGGTTTTATTCAATGTGAGCTCTGGTGGATAAATGTTAGTAACCATATGAGCAAAGAACGTATTATCAATACTGAGTATGTCATTTAGATACCGAGATGTATTATTAAACGCATCAATAACATCACTCTGGCTAGCAGGTGACAAACTCAACATAAAACCTCTTTCCTAGAAATACTAAAACAATCTGCGACAAGTGGCGCCCAGTTAGTACCCATAGGAATACCAACAACCTCGCCGTAAACAGTTTTACCGTATCTTATAGAGATGTTATAGAGAAGGAAGGATTATAAGAATCTTTCATGGGTATCCGGTGAAGATAGGGAATTCCAACCCGAGGTATAAGTGTTTTTATCGGAACCGAGGCTCCGATTAAAACACTTATACCGAGGGTGGAAATCCCTATCTGAACCGAATATCCATGATAGTTGATTTTTCTTGCATATCAGAGCAGGTTGCATATCAGAGACATGTTGTGCGTTGACGCCGCCAGCTACTTACGTTTTGCATGTTTTTCCTTCATACCAGATGTTGGCGCTCGTGAATTTTATCTCGACCCTAGGGTGAGATAGAAATATCTAGCCCCGGTAAAATGACGGATATCCTTGTCCGGTATGCAAGAAAATGCTCTACAAATATCAGCACAAGTCCACAAATTATAATTATCAATATGGGCGTTTGTTAAGAAAGCCCTGACATTATTACAAGCTAGAAAAGTTATACCTTTTCTAGCAAATGTCTTCTGAATAAGCTGAAGCAATTTATCTTTGATTATATTATGTGGTTGAGCAGTATATAGTGTGGACAAGTTGTAGGTGCTTAGAGAAGAGGCATGAAAATGCTTACCCGTAGTTAATCAAGGACTTCTCCAGAGTTTTTGATATACCAAAACAGATTGATTCCTGAGTTTTTAAAAGCCTTTCCTTTATACTTAATAATACGTTCAGTAATCGCGGAAATGGGATTTTGTGGATTTTGGGTATCCAGTAAATTATAGGGAGCCTCGTCTGCTTACTATTTACAGAAACCTTTATAGTCTCCATAAAGGTCACATGCTGGGAAATAATGTCCTTCTCCAGCAAAGGTGTGGTTAGATAAGCAGAAGTACTCGCTAGTTCTGCATTCAAGGTATTGATATAATTTGTAGTATCGTCATATTGTTGGAAGCTTTGTCTGCAGGAACTAGAACAAACGTATGCATATTCTGAATACCCTTCTTAAGACCCGTCTTACGGTGTCGTGAATTGTAAATAGACGGCCGTGGAAGCAGGGATGGATTTGATTCGTAAAATAATAAACGTAATTCAATAATTTCAGAAATCATTTTCATCCAAGCAGTAAGTGCATGTTTATCTGCATTTCCACCCTTACATCACTTAGTACAGAAATCCGTTAAAGAACCCGCAATTTCATTGCGACAGGCAGTAAAATCAATAGCTGAGATAGGACCTTTGGCAATTAATTTCTGGATCCTCCTATCCTCAATAACATCAAGATTGCCAGTGAGAAAATGTGACCGCCAGGCTCATAACAAAATTTAGAATTTTGACAATCTCAGTCAGTAGGATTTGATGTCTAGATTTCAAGATCAGAAACTATCCTATTGTAATTAAAAATAATATCTCTAGTTGATTTTTTATACTTGTAACATATAACAGGAGTCTCAGTATTCTTATAATAGTTAGGTATTTTGTCAGTAACCCACATGTCATTAAATACTCCGGCTAAATTAATGAAATCGATGCCTTTATTAGCATAAGTTATCTTCGAAATTGAGCATCTATATGCGGACGCGTGTAGATGCAACCTGATATAATGGATTAGTACGGAAGTAAATGGCATCCGCTTCTTCGTCAAGTTTCGTGTAAGCAAGAAAAAGAAAGACTGACTACTTTCCTCGGGAGGGCGTGTCTACCCAAACTCTTATAAACAGTATAAAGGTCAGCAACAGTAAATTTAGATATACAAATCGAACAGGAAAAGCAGTATTCAAGGACGACAGTCAATCACAAACACACAGAAACAGAACAAATATAAAGATGAATAAAAGGCCAAATAAGACATCACAAACACAAAAGGGTTGACAATAGGGCTACCGCCTTGGAACGATCAGTGGCAAAAAAGGCCACTGGGGGGTTTACACCAGGTTCTAGGGTGTACCAAACCGCACACTTACCCTACCGTCAAACCAATAAAACGGGACAGTGTAAATAAAGATATCACCGCCATTAACTGTTTTAAATTTTCGTTTAAGGTTATGGTTCTTTCTGCGACCATGTGACCGTCGTTTACGTTTGCGAATAGACATAATGCTTAACGGATCTATATCCGGGTTATTGAAAATGTTTCATACTTAGCCCCAATGGATCTGGAGTTTGTAACTTCTTTATCCATTTAAGTTAAGCGATATGTCTAGCTTATATCGTATAACCTTTGGATGTTGTTGTAAAGCTATATAAAATACAAAACAAGAAAAATCTCAGGATGTATCCAGAATTGTACTGAACAACCACAACAGTTGCAGCCAAAGAGAAAACAAATCTAGGGTACGACGAGAAAACCCGAGGGACGAAAGCTTATAGTTGTTCGTAGAGCAAACATTATTTATAATAAGTTATGTAAGACACGACTACACATCTAGGAAAAAGAATAAGAAAGGATTTTGAAATCGCCGAACGCAATAAATACAAAACAAATATTGCAGTTTCGGTTTGACTGAGACTGTTCATGAACGGTAGTGAGAAATGCTAGCTACCGTTTATATCCTCTAGCCCCCAGTTGAGCAGAACTCAATATTTAAAATGTCAATGTTACAGCAATTTGAGTCATCCCGAAAATCCACTTATATATTGAAAATAATTTCTCAATATACATATTATTAAGGATAATACTCCGAGGTGCATCTTTATAGGATACCATCTGAATAGATGAACTCAAAACGTGTTAGTACCCATAATATGGACACCTAACCAATTGTCTAACTGACGAGAAACAACTTGGACTCGTGGCCACCTATCCAACTACTCAGGTTGGTGTCGATGACTAGGATATCATCGAGAGTTTGAATCAGGTACTTTACACACACTGATTGTACATGATATATTGTGCACTTATTAAAGATGGGTTTAGCACAATACAAGGCAATGTTTACAGTTTATGTTTATTGGAATATATTGGCCACGGCTTCAACAAAATAAAATATAAAACATATTCATGTACTTTATGAACCCTGGGTACAGCAGTTCACAAAGACAAATGTACCTAATATAGAAGATAAAATGTGTAGTTAATTAAACATATGTATGGACTTTATGAACCCTGGGTACAGCAGTTCACAAAGACAAATGTACCTAATTGAAAGCTCTTGCATTGAAAATGTCAAAATTCTTATTAACTACACAATAAGTAATTGCTGTGACCGCGAAAAACTGCCGCCACCGTGTGGAGATCCCGAACGTGGACTGCTGTAAACTCTGTTGAAGCCGCGACAGAAGAACCCGACTGAAACCGATGAAATCCCATGCTCTGAAAATAAAAACATAAAAAACCGAAAACACTGTTTTCAATAACAGGAGAGGGTGGGTGGGTTTATGTTGCGAATACAGATAAAATAAATGTTTTGTACCGAATGAATTACTGAACCTTTGTTCAATCCAACTTTGTAGACAAAAGGAATTTGATAATTAAAGTTGCCGGTGTCTATGTATAAAATGCACCGGCAGAATTTATACACTAAATTTATTTTATATTCCACTTGAATAACAGTAATTTGTCCTTCAACGCACAAATTCCATTATTAAAGATGGGTTTAGCACAATACAAGGCAATGTTTACAGTTTATGTTTATTGGAATATATTGGCCACGGCTTCAACAAAATAAAATATAAAACATATTCATGTACTTTATGAACCCTGGGTACAGCAGTTCACAAAGACAAATGTACCTAATATAGAAGATAAAATGTGTAAATAATTAAACATATGTATGTACTTTATGAACCCTGGGTACAGCAGTTCACAAAGACAAATGTACCTAATTGAAAGCTCTTGCATTGAAAATGTCAAAATTCTTATTAACTACACAATAAGTAATTGCTGTGACCGCGAAAAACTGCCACATGTCATGCAGTCCTGCGTGACACCGCCACACATGGGGGAAGCGGGACACAGCTTAGAGACTAGACTAATTGCAACATGGTTTAAATATATACGACAAAGCTGAGTGGCCAACAAAAACTATTTAAAATAAAAACCTCAAATAGAGGAAATGGCTGACGCAAATGTCTCGCCAAAAATAAAAATGCCTCAAATAGAGGAAATGGCTGACGCAAATGTCTCGCCAAAATAACAAACGCCTCAAATAGAGAGCGCAAAGAGAAAAAAGCCTCAAATAGAGATTGCCTCAAATAGAGGCAACACACTCCTCAAGTAGAGGAAATAGCTGAAGCAAATGTCTCGACAATATAAAACAAAAACGTCTCGAAATTGAGAACGTTCAAAATAAAATTCTTCAATAGAGACTGCAACAGTATTAGCAAACTCCCGACATGTACACACTAACAGTCACATTGCCAGAGGGGTAAACATTGTTACTCATTGTTTAAAAGTGAAAGAAAATAATGCAGCCCGAGACGTAGGTTTTGCAAGAATACTTTATTGCCTTGGTCGGACAAATGAACTTTGCCCGAATACAAATGCAAATTTGACTCGGCTATTTCCGGGTATTTTATATACCCGCCCCCCAATTTAATCACTTCTGTAGCCGCCTTACTATTAACCCTAACTCTCACACGTTCTAAAGCTGAATGAGATAACTCATCCCGCCAAACTAAACGCGGAAGAATTTGTGACCACACAATAAAAACTCCAGGTATTATAAGGTCTTTGATATTGTTTAAGGTTTTAACCATTTGGTGCCTTAATTCTGCAGCTGGTACTTGACCTATATCATTACCGCCACAGTGCAACACTAGTACATTAGGAGGGTCTTCAATAGTCAACAGTAGTTGGAGCCTCTTCTCGACCTGGCGCCATCTCAAACCACCTTTCCCCTGCCACCAAACACTCGCATGGAGCTCGTCTAATCCCAGGCCGACTCCTTCCGATGGTGATTGTCTGGCATATGTAAACGCCCCCGTAATAATGGACGAGCCCACAATCCACACTCGAGATCTTGTATCTGGAATACTTAAGACTCGATTCAACTAGGGGAACAATAGTTGAGCTGTTCGGTCGGAACTCGGATATATGTTTTGTAAGCCTTAGAGTCCCATCGCCCAAGCTCTCTGATCATGTCATCCGACATTCCCAGACGCGACGCATTGGAAGCTGCGCCAATACGTAGAGAATGAGACTTATAATAATTGGCATCAATTCCTAAAGCGATCAACGCTTTTTTTAACACCGCGCTAAATTGATACCGAGTGACTTGACCACCCCCAACATGAATAAATAGCTGACCGATACATTTGGGGCGAACCTCTAAATACGAGTTAAGACGAGTGACAGGACATATTGTAGAGTTAATAGCTGGAAGTGAAATAATAGTGCCCACACCCCTCTGATCTGTTTTTGAGTGTGCCAAATGTATTTCGATCAGAGTGTTTTCTTGAGAAAAGTGTATGCTGTCGAAAGTCAGTGCATGAATTGAATGGCTCTTATTATCCGACACTAATTCTCCTGCTCGAAGAAACCCGAAATATGCCAGTGCAAAGGCAGCTGCGAACATAGAAGCTTCATAATTTGAACTGCAAATAGCCGGTAAGATTTTTAAAATCTTGACCAACATATCTGGAGTAACGGGGAGTCTGGGTTCGACCCTTTTATCAAGACGATTCATGCTAACTAACATTTTTTTAATTACGAAATTATTTGTTACATCTGATAAATGCAAAAGTTTGCATTTGAAACTAATGCCAGACAAATATGAACGAGCTGTTGCGGGTGCGCACCCTTTAAGAGACAGATGAGCAATGAAATCGACTACTTGCTGTATGCTTGGAGGCCAGGCCAATTGCATATTATAATTAACCCGAAAAGTGTCAAATGATTTAATGCCTGTATTGTAAGATTCCCGCGTGTTGAAGGCCAACGATGCCTCTAAAAGCCTGTCTGCTCGAGACTGGATATCAAAGCTAGGAAAGATGCAGGAACTGGACATGGGTGTTGTTCTGCCCTGGGAGCCAGCTGCTGAAAACGAACCCATTGTTTACGAGATAAGGCATCAACTATACAATTGTTTTTACCTTCAATATGAACTGCATGAAACTGTATGTTAAACAACATAGTTTGCAAAACAAGGGGACGAACAAGGTGCATCACTCTAACAGATCTGGACGTTTTTCTGTTTAGAATAGAGACCAGCGCGAGATTGGCCGTATGCAGGACAATCTTTTTACCCTGGAACATATTGCCCCATATTTGAAAATGGGTACCAACTCGAGAAAAGTTATATCCGTTATCAGTTCTGTGTCGCGCCAACTATTTGGCCACTGGAAAAAAGTCCAATGTGGTTCGAAATATGCAGCACACCCTAAATTAGCATTGCCTGCAGAGTCAGTAAAAAGATGCAAGTCGAAATTGCTGGTCCAAACTGAATCCGGGAAATAACAGTAGCCATTAAAGCAATCAAGGAATATTAACCACATTTTTACATCGTCTTTCATTGGTTTGGACACTCTAATGAAGTGATGTGGTTGAGCTACACCCGACATAGCGTCATAAAAACGCCTACAAAATGCACGAGCCGCTGGTATTGCACGTGAGCAAAAATTCAGCGAGCCAGCAAGAGACTGCAGAGACTTGAGAGTGACCTTCTTCTTCCCCAAAATAAATGTTAATAAGCTCCTTAACTCGATCAATTTGTCATTGGGAATTCGCACTATCATTTTCTCAGAATCAATTTCAAGGCCTAAAAATATTAAAATATGAGTAGGCCCCACTGTTTTGTCATCCGCAATAGGAACGCCAATTTCCATGCACAAATTACTAAAACTAGCCATAAGCAAGGCACAGTCTGAGTATTCTTTCCTACCGCCAAAAAGAAAATCGTCTAAATAATGAATAACACTATCTAATCTGGACTGTTGTTTGACTACCCACTCAAGAGCAGTTGCAAATTTTTCAAAAAGAGAACAAGAAATGGAACATCCCATCGGAAGGCATATATCGTAGAAGAATTGTCCCATAACTTTAAAGCCCAACAACTCGAAATCTAGATAATTTATTGGCAGTAATCTAAAAGCAGATTTTATGTCCATTTTCCCCAGCAAAGCCCCTGGTCCCAGGCCTTGGATCATTTCAATGGCCTGGTCGAAAGAAGCATATTGAACATTACATAAATTTGGATCAATAAAATCGTTAATACTGGACCCACATGGGTATGACAAATGGTGTATTAACCGAGAACTACCGTCTTTTTTCGGGACCAAACCGATTGGAGATATTCTTATGTTTTGAAAAGGTGGATCCCAAAAGGGGCCTGCCATACGCCCTAAAGAAATTTCCTTGTTAATCAATCTTAAAGCTTCCGCTTCATTGTTTTTGACAGAGACTAAGTTTTGGCAATCCGAAAATTGCCTAGGTCCCGAATAATGCAATCTAAATCCATTAACAAAACCATGTATCAATTCATTGGCGGTGGCTGTATCGGGGTAAAACTCCAACATGCTACAAAGAGGTTTGATTCTAATGGGTGTTTGCCCGCGAGTTGGCATATCTAAATTGGAGCCTTGGCGAAGCCCCAACTGGCGCAGCTGACCTATAGACTGGACGTGTTGGGTAGCTTGGCACAGGAGACGGGAAACGTGCCCCTTGCTGACTTCCACCGCCTGCCCTAAAATTAAATACATTACTAGCCTAAGGTTGGTTCAATTGTGAAGCGTGACTGTTGCATCGCAAAGATGGGTGGAAACCCGAGCATCTCATACATATATGAAGATAATTGCATGGTTTTTTGGTACACCAACCCTTGGAATTGTAGTCGAAACACTTGTGATGTTTTAGACCCAATTGAACAGGTGTAGAAGGCGTGTAATACATATATAACAGCCATAGTTCCTGATCAACCAAACCCCAAGAAGAAGATGGGTCACGGGCTTTCTTCAACCTAAATTGTTCATCATACAATTTCCAACCCAGATCTGCAAAACGTTGGGCCCCCAAGCGAATAATACTTAAGTATTTTAATAAACCAGATATTGCCTCTGGATGAAAGGAAGTATAGACACTTATATAAATCAAAAAAGCGTCTGTCCATTGCTGAACATCAGCAATTTTAGATCCAGAAGACCTTGACAGCAAAATCAATTGCCCATCAATCAGAGAGACATGTTTTGAAATGTCTTCCTGGGGCTTTGAAAGTAGTAACGCATGATCAACATATTCCCCGTTTAAGATTTTGCTTGATAAGCTAGGCCCAATGATGGAACCCAACTCATCGTGAATGCTGGTTATTGACACGGGTAAAACGGCATTCTGTGTACTCATACCTTGGAGTGGGGCCTCAGGTCCAGGAACCACGACACCGACCTCAGGTTCCGGAACCACGACACCGCGCCTGATGCCCCCAAGCGACTCGACCAAATGGGGGGTCACCTGTCGAACAACCTCCTTAATAAGTTCCGGGTCCACGACTGGAGGTTCTAGTGTCCTGCCTGCCGAATCTGGAGGTGCTGGTGGACTACTAGCCGATTTCTCCGGAGTCACCACTTTCTGACGCCTGGCGTACGGGCTTTTTGACAGTCGTTTAGGCATTTTTCAACAAGTTACAAAAGCCTTAAATGTAAGGTTTTATGTTGCGAATACAGATAAAATAAATGTTTTGTACCGAATGAATTACTGAACCTTTGTTCAATCCAACTTTGTAGACAAAAGGAATTTGATAATTAAAGTTGCCGGTGTCTATGTATAAAATGCACCGGCAGAATTTATACACTAAATTTATTTTATATTCCACTTGAATAACAGTAATTTGTCCTTCAACGCACAAATTCCAGTATGTATCATAGAAAAGACTTAAACTAACTATTATTTAACCACAGAAACACACGATAACGTAATTACAAGTTTACTTGTACAATAATTCAGGTAGAGGTGGGTGGGGTTAACTTAGATGCTTAGGCCACCTAGCCAACTGCGCTGGTGGGTGTCAATGAGCGATTGAACACTCGCTTACCTCGATAGTTTGTATCAGTTACGCTATACAGTGATAGAGCAGTATATATATACGATAATGTATTTACGACTTTACTTGAAAAACTAGTGGTGGGGGGAGGGGTTTGAGGTCATAGTAATGAAACGTATTTACTGTTTATTCCATTGCGGATTCGGGTATAACGTTAATTTTAATTTTCTTATTATTTCAGGAGCAAGTTCTCTGAGTTGTATCATTCAAACAATTATGAAATACTTGACAGCTGGTGGAATGAATGTATTATGAGAGGTAAAACCGGTGGTGAAGTTACAAAATCAGAGTTTATAGCTGCCTATGATATAGCTTTTACGATGGATAAAAAGGAATTCCGTAACAGGATTGTACAATGTCAAGAGCGGATTTTTAAAGACATTATCGATACAAACAAGGACAAGTCAATATCTCAGGAAGAATTCAATATTATCGCGAAGGTCTTCGGTCAAGCAAATGATGTCTCGAATGCGAAGTACTTCCAGTCGTACGATCCTGTCGACAATCTCATTCCTACGCAGACGCTCATCAACTCGTATGTTGACTTTGAAACAAACGAAGATAAATCAAAAGAAAACAAAGTCAAAAAACACTATAAGAAGGTGCCTACTTAAATTTTTTAGAGGGCAGACATTCTTCATATAAAACATTACTGTCTACCAGTCCGACTGTCTGCCATCGCTTGGCATGCAACCGAGGTATTACTGATTAGAACGTACTAGAATCCATTTGCTTTTACATATGTTTAGTTGAAACTGATATATGTAGAACTTGAATCAAATTAAATATATAACAAAATAGTAACAGAGTGGACTGTTTTATTGTTTTTGAAAATACATGTACGGGAATGAAAAAGAAACGCATAACAACGTATTTGCTTATAATACGCTATAATACATATTTTTTGTATTTATCGTATTCAACGATATACAAATGTCTCCTTTCATACTTTTTTCATTAGCAGTTATGTGTGAGATAATGTTTCTGTCAAAACACGGTGTACTCGTAGTTTCAATTGTTAAAAAAAATCACAGTCACCCTAGTTGATAAACTACTGTATTGTAGTTGTGTTTAAAAGTAATATGTGATCTGACAAAAGGTACGTAAATACGGAATAGAAATTTCGTTTATGTATATATTTAATGAGAATAATATATAGATATGAACGAATTAGCCTAATTATGTGTGTGATATATGTATAGGTATCCAGTATTGCGTTGTATCAATTCAAAATCAAAAGGTTCAACCCAGACATGTTTTACATGTCTCGCTCGACCTGTCTTTAATAGAGCCACTAACAACTAACGTATTAATAACACTTAAACCATATGAATATTCAGTTTAATATCTTTCAATTGCTCAACCAAATACATGTTTTTATGCAATACATAGTGCGAACTGCAAACTGATATAATACTTGTCTAGCTTGGTATGGCCTTTTTCTAATTGACATTCGTTTTTCCAACCAGACATTTGCCCTTAAACAGTTTGTGACCAATGTTCCAGAACTGTTTTACTTCACCAGAATATCTCATCTGGTGAGTATTTTCCATCGAATACCACTCCACCACATCCAAAAAGAGTAAAAATGCAATACTTAGAGTGGTAGCAGGTATTCTGCTAGTAGCAGATTGAATTTTAAATACGAGGGTCATTCAATAAGTTCTGTCACTAACGCGTTTTAACAATTATGTGCTCGTTGTGAGTGTTGATGTTGGTATCAAATGAAAGTGAGTTTCAATACCATTCCATTGATGGTAAAATAAATGCTATATCTTTTGTGTGACGAAAGTTATTAAACATTTAATATACATCACTTATACATACTGAGGCATTTTCGTCCTGAGTTTTTTTCAGGTGTGTTAACTGTTACTTTTTTAAATGCCTGTTTCTCTTTAAGTACTTGTCGAAGACCTTTGAAATTTCTCATACATTACCAGTTATATCTGTGCATTACAAGATTCATAATTTAAGCATGGTAGTTGAAAAGGCATTGTCTTAGAAATTAACATTTTAAGCTTACATGTAAAATTAATTTAATGATAAATGGACATTAAATGAAAGGGCAGTCTTCTGAAATAGCGTTTTTGGATGATCAATATTTTCACTAAACATTGTGCAAAATTCTACAATAATGTGTTGAATATGAAATTTAAACACTGAAGGACTAGGATTTGTAAAAAAAATATGAAAACATATTATTACTATGAGAATAATTACGACATTTAAAATATATTATAACATTTCCGTAAACAAAATGAAGAAAACCCGTGTTATTTCCGATGAAATTAAGGGATATGCATTCACTCATATCTGGTTTACAGCAAGACCTTTCCGAATTCTCGACAGTCAATTTCAGGGATTATGGGCGAATAACAACAGATGGCGTACAAGAAAATTTAAAAGCATAGAATTATTCAAATAATTTTTACAACGTTTTGTAACAAGGACATTTTCAGAGATTCCAGTATCCAAAAGGTGTGGTAGGGGGAGGTAATTCAGGGGTATAAATAACCGGATTTTTTTCATTTTTGTTGTGAAATTTAAGAGAGCGAACCCCGTAGTACTATAAATACACTACTTTATTTCAGTGTAGTATCCAGTTCAAAGGATATATGCCTAGTGACAGAACTTTTTGGAGCACCCTCGTACATGTCTTCTTTATCAGTATCTTTTGTTTTATTTTTTCTTACCGCTGGTAACACATGCATAACAACACGATTGGTTGGGACTCTTCTCCATTTCATAATGGGTTGTGAAACGTTGTTCATGACTACAGATAAGAAAGACGCACTGACTTCGTTTATAACTAAATATCTTTATTAAAAATCTTACATTCACAATGTTCAAAACAGACTGTGACATGTCATGAAAAGGCATACAATATATCATGTTGTATTATTCAAAACAATTACACGTGAATCATTTAATATAATGGAATTCATATGCAAATTATTATTGTTTATAACCCAGATATTACATGTACTTATAACATTCAATATCACCACATATGAATATTAACGAATAACAAATATAATAAAACACACTCATATCGCTTATTTAAATTTAACACATGCATATTGGGTATATTTCCCTCCAATCTTACCGCCATACATTATAACATAGAGTTCAATACATTTATACATAATTTCTAAATATCCTTTTAATAAACTAAAAGAAGTTTCTTTATGATACTTTTATTGTTACACATGCGCTTTCCTCGTGCATTTGTAAATCATCATCAAATTGGTACATATTTACATCAGGCTGGACATTTTCACTTTGCGTATCATCCAAACGCGACGTTTCATCAAAGGAATCACTGATTTTATCCAGACCATATCCTTCTTCTTCAAGACGCAATTCAAAAACATTTTTCGCGCATTTTTTAGGTGTAGAAGTAAAGTTTTGGATTTTAGTAGCGGGTGAAAGAAATATTCTGGAATTTTGGAAATGGAAAAGTTTGTAATGAAGGTTTAGGAGTGATTAGTTGCTCTGTTTTTTATATCTGATGGAAAAAAATATGGTATTTTTTCTGTATATCGTAGTTTATATATATGCCCCACTGCGTTGCAAAGTCATCATTGTTCAATTGTTATAGTTCCTTTTGCTAAACAGTAAAGAACGTTGACCGGTAACATCACCATTAATATGCAAATTGCCAACCAGATATTCACACTGGTAATTTTGACAATATAAACCTAACACTGACCAATACATGGTTGGTTGACACATTTAAATAAGAATACACCGTTTTGTAAACAGTCAATGTTCGTCATAGGAAATCAATAATGGTCCTGTCCAACGAATGTAGGATATGCACGTATATATACGGACGGACTTAACCGTTTCTTCTAAACGACAACTCACCCCATAACAATGGGAGCATAAACATAACAATGGGGGCATAAACAGACAGACAGAAGTAACCACTGCTATTCATTGACATGTATAGAGGATCTTAAACGAGTTCCCATTTCATATAAGATTTATGAAACGTGTTATGAATTATTTTAATTTTAACGAGCCTTTTCTCATACATAACGTTGCGTATAAAATAGTTCGTGTTTTATCTCTTTACAAAATAGCAGTTTACGCCAACGTTTTAACAAACCAACAACAATGTTTTGTATAGCGTGCATTATTTTTAAAAACTGTCACAAATAATAAGTTTATGACACAGATCTGGGTGAATTTTTAATCAATGAAATAGTTTCAGTTAATAAACTTGCGTAGTGTTACAGGTTTAACTCAACCAATCAAAATCGTTCCAGGTTGTATGACACGTGTGTAGAATAATAAATGGGTGTTCGACACTGCTAACAAGGGACGTGATGTGATAACAATCTATATCAGTTATTTTTTATTGAAATTAATTTGGATTGACGTATCTTAAGTGGAGTCCACATTGGTGGGTTAGACACATTCGTAAACATGAAAAATGTATCAACTGTCTCCGTTATCGGCTTTATATTGAACATGATTTAACACCAACTAGGAGTACAACTGTTTGGAGGCTCAACGTAATACAATACACTGAACCTGCAACTATGAGTATATTAAATATAAATCGTATGATCCATTTCAACAACAAAAAATATCTATATTAACAAGAAACTGAGTGTACCTATACTAATATCCCGTTTTCTTAGATGTTATTGTTTGTGTGTGGTTTTATAAAATATAATCATAAATCTAACGTTTACCCGGAAGACACAATTTTCACTTGTTGTCGGTGTTTTCATTTTATTTTTTGACTTATATACGCCATGTAAATCAACGTGCTTACGCAAGAGGCATCATCAAAGTATTTAAATCTGCCGGTGGACAAGAAACCTCGTTAAAAAAGGTCGCAAAATAACTAAACTTATGAAAAGGTAACAAGGTTACACCGCACAGACATCGCTTCACATCGAATCCACCGATTCACAAAACACAACGTCAGCTAGGAGTACAGTAGCGTTCGACTACTGTGACCTTTGCAAACTTGTATTTTCGTAACCAACCCTTAGCAACTTTTAAAATATTAAAGTAATTTAGGAACACTTCTGGTGGACAAGGACTACCACAACCTGACTTCTATGGTGATGTGATTTACAAACGTCGTAAGATCCTTGGTCATACTCACTTTCATACAATCTTTATTAAACTTGTTAAAACGATTATCAAAAGAGGTTATGACCCTATCATTTTGCAACGTACAGCATGTTTAGTGGATGACCCATTTACAGTTCGCCACTATGCTTTCCTCTTTGATTGTGCGATGACAGGACAGATTGTGGACCCTATGATGACTTCTCAAAACCCATAAGTGATATTGATTTCAAACGTTTACCAAAATGACTGGCACAACATGTAGTTAGTTGCATCCTAACCAAAGTTCATTTTGATTGGATGTCAAACATGGCCGCTAGTAGCCATCTTTGTTTACATAGAGTTATATAAGAAAAATTGTGGCGACTACTCCTCTGAAACTACATGACGGATTTCCATGAAACATCACAGGAATATTTCTCTTGATGTCTAGTTGATCCTACCCAAAATTCAGGTCGGCCGGAAATTCAAGATGCTAAAAACAGATTTTAAAAATGCGATTTTGTGGCGACAAATTATCATAAACCATAAGTGATATTGATTTGAAACCTTTACCAAAATGACAGGCACGACATGCAGTTGGTCCAACCAAAGTTCAATTTGACTGCATATCAAACAAGGCCGCCATCGACCATCTTTGTTTACATAGAGTTACATAGGAAAAACTTGTGGCGACTACTCCTCTGAAACTACTTGACGGATTTTCATGAAACTCCTTAGGATTGTTGCTCTTGATGTCTAGTTAATCCTAGTAAAAATTCAAGATGGCCGCCACGGCTATAAATATATTTTAAAAATGCAATTTTGTGGCGACTACTTCTCAAAAACCATAAGTGAAGTGATATTTATTTAGAACTTTTACCGAAATGACTGGCACGACAAGTAGATGGTCCTATATTAAAGTTCATTTTGACTGAGTGTTCATTTTGGTTTGATTGAGTGTCAAACATGGCCACCAGCCGCCATCTTTGTTTACATAGAGATATATGAAAAACTTGTGGCGATTACTCCTCTGAAACTACTCGACGGATTTTCATGAAACTTGACAGGAATGTTGCTCTTGATATCTAGTTGATCCTAGCCAAATTCAGGTCGAACGGAAATTCATGATGGCCACCACAGCTAAAAATAGATTTTTAAAAAACAAGTTTGTAGCGACTACTTCTTGAAAACTATAAGTGATATTGATATGGGTCTTTTTCTAAAATTATCAGCATGACATGATGTTGATCCTTGTCAAAAATTATTTTGATTCAACATTAAACATGGCCGCCAGTCGCCATCTTTGTTTACATAGAGTTATATAATGACAACTTGTAGCGACTACTCCTCTGAAACTACTTGAAAGATTTTCATGTAATTTCAAAGGAATGTTGCTCCTGATGTCTAATTGCTCCGATCACAATTTCAAGATGGCCGCCACGGCTAAAAATAGAAAAAAAAATTGTAGTGACTACTTCTTGAAAACTATAAGTGATATTGGTCACTTTCGAAAATCATTTCGATTCAACGTTCAACATGGCTTCCAGCGGCGATCTTTGTTTACATAGAGTTACATAGTAAAAGCTTGTAGCGGTTACTCCTATGAAACTACTTTACGGATTTTCATGAAACTTCACAGGAATGTTGTTCTTGACATCTATTTGATCCTAGCAAAATTCCAGGTCTTCTGGAAATATGGCCACCACGGCTAAAATAGATTTTTAAAAAAACAAATGTGTAGCGACTACTTTTTGAAAACTATAAGTGATATTTGATATGGGACATTTTCTAAAAGGATCAGCATGACATGATGTTGGTCCCTGTTGAAAATTATTTTGATACAACATTAAACATGGCTGCCACGGCCATCTTAGTTTACATAGAGTTATATAGTAAAAACTTGTAGCGACTACTCCTCTGAAACTACTTGACAGATTTTCATGAAACTTCACAGGAATATTGATATAGCTATCAAAAATCTATCAGTAGAGCTTCAAGGTCATTGACCTCTTGTTTAAAAATAATGATTGCTATATACATGCTGATTTGTATGTTTTACTTATATTGCCTTTTAATGCTGCCTTGATTGTTAATGATAATAACATGGCGGGGATATCTTTACTTACACTGTCCCATTTATTGGGATGACAATAGGATAAGAGTGAGGTTTGGTGGACCCTACAACATGGTTTAACCCCCCACCCCCCCCCCCCCCACCCCACCCCCGCCCCTCCCGTTCTTGTTTTGCCACTGACCGTTCCAAGGCTGTAGCCCTATTTTTAACCCTTTATGTTTGTGATGTCATATCGTACCTTTTACTCATCTTTATTGTTGTTGTTTGTTTCTGTGGGTGTTTGTTGCTGACTGTCGTCCTCGAATGTTACATTTCCTGTTCACTTTTTATATATACTTTTACGCTTTGCGTTTAGTTCACTTTTTCAGAAAGTGTATGCACGTTTCAAACTTTGGATGACGCCTACCTAAATCCCATTGGGACGGTGGCGTTTGATGTCTGTCTATGATCTTTCTTGTCGTGCCCTTAATGGTTTATTCTCTTGTTGCTGTGGCTTTTGCCAAGTCATTGTGTACCTTCATTGTGGCTTTCTATGCTATTGTTTTTTTTGACAGATATTTACACGAGCATTTTTGTGTTTTACTTATATTGCCTATTGATGCTGCCTTCTTGGTTAGAGATTAGATCATGGCGGGGATTTTTTTATTTACAGTGTCATGTTTTAATGGGATGACAGTAGGGTAAGTGTGAGGTTTGGTGCACCCTTGAACCGGGTTTGTATTTATTATTACTTTTGCCTTCTTGTTTGTCTGTTTGCGTGTTTGTTTCTTTGTATTGTGGTTCACTGTCCACCTTGAATGTTAATTTCCTTGTCCGATCTTTTTATATTTCTTTGGTTATTAGTTTATCTTAAGTAGCAAATCGCAAAGTGACACTTAAATTGTGCCGGCGACCTTTACCATCACAGAAAATGACATATACCTTATTAACGTTTTGCGTTTTGGTCGCTGTCTCGGTTACTGTATACACTACATATTTCGAACTTTGTTATTTTTTGTATATTGTGTATTAATTCGCAAAATGGCATAGCAGATGAAGGTGTGACAATGACCCTCCAAGCAGATATCCTTTAGGTCAATTTCTCATCAACAAATATATGTACACGATGTTTCAAACTTGTGAATAGTTTGATATTTCTTTGGAACATAAAATAATTCTATTTTGACATAGTTGTGTTTTGGGAAGTGCATCTTTTGGACACATGTGGTTTTGTCTATGAACATGACTTTCTTGTTTTGGGCGAAACAAACATTCTTTTAATACAATGTCATTTTTGTTGTGAGTGGTGAGTTGGGGGAGGAGGGTTTTTGAATCAAATATGGATGGTTTCGAAACTTATTTGAGCTTTTAACATGAAAGCAATATTTTGAAAACGTCTGGTTGGTAAACATAGACTCGAAAATGAAAGGGCTAAAATGATAACAAACCAAACTCCCCAGCGACCTTTTTAGCCACTGACCGTTCCAAGGCGGTAGCCCTATTGCCAACCCCTTTGTGTTTGTGATGTTTTATCTTGCTTTTTATTCACAAAATATTTTCCAACTTTAAACACACATATCATGAAGAGTTTTATAGATACAAGTTTCATTCATGCCAAATCCCATCACAACTTTAATTTAATTTTCTTCCAATGATAGTATTTTGCTTTCTCTTACATTTAGAGCAAAAAAAGGAGTTTGAAGGAAACTTTGACTATGTCAAAACCTTGATTTTTAAGAAAAAAGCGCAAAATGGTGTCATTTTTAACTTTAAACATCTTTTTATACAATTTTTTATTTTGAAAACAAACATAGATTTTTATTATCCTATTTTGCTATTGGCTATGAATCTTTTGAATATATTCCCATCAAAATCAGTGAATAATGAGACAGAAGATAGAAGGAAAATTTAAGGTGCCACGTGATATTTTGATTACTTCATTGGTTAAGATGGGAAGTTTCCTATCTGTTTATTAATATGTCTGTGATATATTGTAGGACTCCTTTTTTACACTTGAGGAGGTTGTATTTATAGTGCACCAAATATCACTGCCATATAACAAAAATGGCTTAATAGTATGGTCAAACAAGTGTAAAACAGTATCAACATTTTGGATTAAATCACCAAAGCATTCGCTTAATTCAAATTTATTTTTCAATGCCCTTTTATAGAGATCATTTTAACGATAAGTAAAAGTTCCCGAGGATGAGAACACTATCCCGAGATATTTACAGGATGAAACATGGACAAATTCACAACCTTTGAAGAAGAACTTTTCTTTAGAAATTCTTCCACTTTTGCTAAAAGGGATAATTTTTGTTTTCTTTCTATTAACAATCAACCCAAAGGTATCACAATAAACTGACAGTTTATCTAAACATCTGTGTAGTTATGTTTGACTTGTACATAGCAATACTAAATCATCAGCATACATGAGACAACTGAAGGTAACTTTATCTAGACATACTGGGTCATCAGATATATCAAAACAAGATGGTAAATCATTGATATACAACTTCAACAGGTTTCGCCGCATTACCTTCGCCATTATATATTCAGCCGCGCACTCGGGTTGCGTTCACGTGATATTTGTCATATACTTCGTGAAAGCAATTTATTTACGACCTACAATCATCCCTAATATATAGTTGAAATAGTAAGTAAAATATTGAGAAAATCTTACCCATAATGTTACCCGTATGCCGCTTGTAGGCCACACGGAATCTACCATTGGTACCTAAATTGACCAGAAATTTAAACCGTCAAGTACTATGAGCGCACAAAACATTACAATTGTACAAATGCACGAGATCTCTTTTCACGCCGCAAGTGTTCGAGATTATTTTCGAAATTCCATAATTGTTTTCACAGTAGCACATGCAACTTTTAAAGTGTGGTAGATATGATTGTTTTGTTTAATAAGCAAAGTTGCTGGACTAGAACAGATACAAATGAGCACGTTTTAAGACGAAAATCTGGAAAACCTCTTCATTCCAGTCTCCGAGACCGACTCAAAAAATGACATTTCGGAAATGCATGGTGTCGGATTAAACAAAACATAGGATATAGAACATTCATCTACAATCAATATGGAATAAAGAGCAGAAAAGTCCGCATACTTCGCGATATATAACATGACAATGCGTGAAGTAGCGATATATAACATGACAATGCGTGAAGTAGCGATATATAACATGACAATGCGTGAAGTAGCGATATATAACATGACAATGCGTGAAGTAATGCAGAAAATATAAAGAAATCTTACTTCGAAGCGGCATGTTTTCCCGTCTGTTGCGTCATTTTGAAACCAGTGTTGCGTCATTTTGAAACCACTTGATCCCCCACCCTGATATTGAGTTATTGGAAAGTTAAATCAGGGAGACGCTAACAAACTACAATGGCTGATTGCACCGAACATGTAAAGCGAGAAAGTCAGAACAACAAACTACAATGGTTGGCACGGTGGCATAATATAAAGATACAACCGAGAGAAAGGCAGGATAACAAACTACAATGGCTGGGTGCACACTATAAAGATGAAACAAGGAGAAGGCCTGGACTACAAACTACAATGGCCGGATGTACACTATAAAAGTGCAACACGGAGAAGGCTTGGACTACAAACTACAACGGTTGGGTGTACACTATAAAGATGCAACACGGAGAATGCCTGGACTACAAACTACAACGGCTGGGTGTACACTATAAAGATGCAACACGGAGAAGGCTGGACTACAAACTACAACGGTTGGGTGTACACTATAAAGATGCAACACGGAGAATGCCTGGACTACAAACTACAACGGCTGGGTGTACACTATAAAGATGCAACACGGAGAAGGCTTGGACTACAAACTACAACGGTTGGGTGTACACTATAAAGATGCAACACGGAGAAGGCTTCGACTACAAACTACAACGGTTGGGTGTACACTATAAAGATGCAACACGGAGAAGGCTTGGACTACAAACTACAACGGTTGGGTGTACACTATAAAGATGCAACAGGGAAAAGGCCTGGACTACAAAGTACAACGGCTGGGTGTACACTATAAAGATGCAACACGGAGAAGGCTTGGACTACAAACTACAACGGTTGGGTGTACACTATAAAGATGCAACACAGAGAATGCCTGGACTACAAACTACAACGGCTGGGTGTACACTATAAAGATGCAACACGGAGAAGGCTTGGACTACAAACTACAACGGTTGGGTGTACACTATAAAGATGCAACACGGAGAAGGCCTGGACTACAAACTACAACGGTTGGGTGTACACTATAAAGATGCAACACGGAGAAGGCCTGGACTACAAACTACAACGGTTGGGTGTACACTATAAAGATGCAACACGGAGAAGGCTTGGACTACAAACTACAACGGTTGGGTGTACACTATAAAGATGCAACACGGAGAAGGCTTGGACTACAAACTACAACGGTTGGGTGTACACTATAAAGATGCAACACGGAGAAGGCTTGGACTACAAACTACAACGGTTGGGTGTACACTATAAAGATGCAACACGGAGAATGCCTGGACTACAAACTACAACGGTTGGGTGTACACTATAAAGATGCAACAGGGAGAAGGCTTGGACTACAAACTACAACGGTTGGGTGTACACTATAAAGATGCAACACGGAGAAGGCTTGGACTACAAACTACAATGGCTGGATGTACGCTATAAATATGCAACACGGAGAAGGCCTGATCTACAAACTACAACGGTTGGGTGTACACTATAAAGATGCAACACTGAAAAGGCCTGGACTACAAACTACAATGGCTGGATGTACACTATAAAGACACGGAGAAGACCTGGACTACAAACTGCAATGGCTTGGTAAACACCATAATGATACAACACGGAGAAGGCCTGGACTACAAACTACAATGGCTGGGTGCACACTATAAAGATGCAACACGGAGAAGGCCTGGACTACAAACTACAATGGCTGGGTGCACACTATAAAGATGCAACACGGAGAAGGCCTGGACTACAAACTACAATGGCTGGGCGTACACTATAAAGATGCAACACAGAGAAGGCCTGGACTACAAACTACAATGGCTGAATGCACACTATAAAAATGCAACACAGAGAAATGCAACACGGAGAAGGCCTGGACTACAAACTACAATAGGTGGATGCACAAGAGAGTGAAAGGCAGGACTACAAACTACAATGGCCGGGTGTACACGATAAAGATGCAACACGGAGAAGGCCTGGGCTACAAACTACAATGGCTGGATGTACGTTATACAGATACAACAGAGTGAAAGACAGGATTACAAACTGCAATGGATGGATGTACTCTATACAGATGCAACACAGTGAAAGGCAGGACTACAAATTACAATGGCTGGATGCACAAGATACAGATGCAACAGAGTGAAAGGCAGGACTACAAACTATAATGGCCGGATGTACAATATACAGATGCAACAGAGTGAAAGGCAGGACTACAAATTACAATGGTTGGATGCACAAGATACAGATGCAACAGAGTGAAAGGCGGGACTACAAACTACAATGGCTGAATGTACACTAAACAGATGCAACAGAGTGAAAGGCAGGACTACAAACTAAAATGGATGGATGTACAATATACAGATGCAACAGAGTGAAAGGCAGGACTACAAATTACAATGGCTGGATGTACAATATACAGATGCAACAGAGTGAAAGGCAGGACTACAAACAACAATGGCTGGATGTACACTAAACAGATGCAACAGAGTGAAAGGCAGGACTACAAACTAAAATGGATGGATGTACAATATACAGATGCAACAGAGTGAAAGGCAGGACTACAAACAACAATGGCTGGATGCACAAGATACAGATGCAACAGAGTGAAAGGTAGGACTACAAGCTACAGTGGCTGGATGATGCAACAGAGTGGAAGGCAGGACTACAAACTACAATGGATGGATGTACACTAAAAAGATGCAACATAGTGAAAGGCAGGACTACAAACTACAATGGCTGGATGTACAATATACAGATACAACAGAGTGAAAGGCAGGACTACAAACTACAATAGCTGGTCGCACCAAAGATGCAATAAAGAGAACGGCTGAACAACACACAGTCATGGTTGGTTCCAAATTGCAAAACAATGACTCTAAACTTATTGACGACAATGTGTATTTATAGCTTATATATTTTGAGAATCCACAATTTAAACGACTTTAACCAGCAAGAGAAAACCCCAAAGCTGGAGCGTCGAATTAAGAGTTATTAACTCATAATTCATTTTACGCATATTCAATCACGGGTATTTTAAGAACCCGTGAATAGCCTTATACCTGTAATCGTCACATATGCATTATTGTATGACCTGAACACCTGGATAGAGTTTTGATAAACGGTTTTGTAGTGTAATGGTGCCGTTATTTGGCGGTTATTTCTTTAAATTAACTGTTGTAAGTGCACAGATTAGGGCTTCATTTATTATATCAAATTAAAGCCCCAGTATTGAATAAAAAGGCGTACAGATATACGGCAGAAGGTAAACAAGACCTAAACACTGGCGTAAATGTTAGTTTAGATAGATTTGATCAGTCAAATCGATATACAATAAATTGAACGTTTTTTTTTAATATAGGGTAGACGTAAAAATAAATAAATAATAATAATAATCATAATAATAATTTAGTTTTCATTTATTATATTATAGTTTTCATTTATACTATATGATAAATGAAAACTAGAATTATTAAGAACAATAACGATTACATAGCTATACATCGGCGTACACCAGATTTGATAAACGTACTATTTCAAGGTATTGAATACATAAAGGTTATTTAAATTGAAGTTAAAAATGTTATTAAAGTATAAGAACTGTTATTGATCAATACAAAATAGATTTATATAGTATCATTTAAAATTCAAATTTGCTTAATGTATAATGTTTTGTTTTCAAACAGAGCTCCATACATACATGAATACATGTAGCTTCTAATATAAAGACATATCGATTAACATAATATCATGTTCAGAGTTTAAATGTATAATGATAAGCAATACATTACTTACGCTTGTTCTACGATCCAATTCGTTGAATTTCAAAGTATACCAGTCTTTTTGTCATTCATTCTTAAATAGAATTATCCGACGATCACATTCTATTGTTTTTAGAAAACGGCAGACAATAGACCGTGTCGCTCAGGTTAGTGGTAGCTTTTACATGTCTGTTCTTTAAAATGAACTTTACATTTTATTGAGCAACATTGAAATACATGTGAATTGGTTAAACGTTGGCAAATAGAGAAAATATTTTATAAATACTTCGGATTGATAAATGACGCTGCCAGGCATACAGTTGTGTGTTGATAACGTACTTATTACGGATGTATAATAAAAGACAGTGACATTTAAGTATTACAATATTGATAAAATGGCAGAGGCGAGTGATGCAGAACCCCTTACGTCCTCGCCAAAATATAAAGATTCGCCGAACGGGGCCGCTGGTCCCTCGTCTTTAAGCGACATCAGTGTGGTCACGTCAGACGAAATGAGTATACACCTGTCTCCAAGGGACACCAGAAAGAGACCACCTATTTCACCCAGGGCAACAATCCCGGCGACAAACTTCAGCGCGACGAAGTCTAAATTACCGGCTGGTGCACGAGTGACAAACAAAGCGACATCTGCGTCTAGACCAATTCCGGGAGGTCCCGTGGGAAAAGCGAAAAGGCCGCCGGCAAAAAATGATGATAATCAATCAAGGCAGAATTGTGACATGTGCGATGATATGAAAGTTTTGAAGGCCCGGTGTTTAAACTGCCAGTCCAACATGTGTGGAGATTGTATCGACCACCATCGCAAGATGAAGATTTGCACGGAGCACGAGCTTCAGGATTGGGACAAATATTTGGCTAATCTTCCCTCGGCTACGCCACCAATACCACCAGTACCGGAAGGAAAACAAATATGCAAAGTACACAAAGGGGAGAAGCTACAATTTTATTGTAAAGTGTGTTTGGCGCCATTGTGCATAAACTGCAAACTGACGAAACACGAAGGACATAGAACGAGGGATCTGTGGGAAGAAATTCAAGAACAGCGGGAGGTTCTGCCAATGAAGTTGAGCCAGATAAGGGCGAGCTTTCTACCGTTGTTGAAACAACAGATCAAAGATCTGGAAGATTACGACAAATCGTTAGTATACAATGTTAAAGGAACCGTCGAAAATATAGAGAAACGGACTAAAGTAATGAAAGATGAAATTGATAGGGCGAGCAATAGGTTAGTGGGTAAGCTAAAAGAGAAAGAGAAAAAAGAAATGGCACGGATAGAAAACAAGAAACATACTTTGGGTAATTTTGTGAAGAGCGCGACAACTGCGCTTTTAAGTGGCGAAAGAATTGTTCAGTCGGGTGACGACTTTGAGGTCATGGAATTGTTCCAAACCCTTTTACAGATGTTTAAACAAATGCAAGAGATGACAAAGCGCCAACATGGAAAGACAAAGTATGTTTTCCAGGACGGTCAATTGAATCAGACTCAAATACAAAATATGTTTGGAAATTACCTTGAAAGAGGCCCTAAGGTAGAGGTCGCACGTCCACGAGCCAAAACTCGAGGAACACCTTCATTGCAAATGCTTCCTGAAATACATCCAATGTTGTTAAAGTCCTTTCAATGTAAAATGGTAGCAGGAAACAAGGTCAGTGCCATAGCACCGATCAACGATACCGAGGCATGGGTAAGTTTCGGTTGGACAACGAACGAAATATATCTGTACAACAAAGATGGCTACAGGAAGAACAAAATTCTATTCCGTCAGCCCGTCGACGATATCGCGGTTGACAACAACGGTAATGTACTCGTGTCATCATTTACCGGAAATGTAGTACGTATCGTGGACAAGAAGATGCAGGTTCGAGATTTCTTTCAATGCCCACTACGTTGCCGCGGTTTGGACGTATCGGCTGCTGGAGAAATTATCGTCTGCGGCGTAGACATGTGCACGGCGAATCCACCACCGGGAAAATGTACCATCTTCAAATTTACCGCCAAGGGAAACAAAACCGGGCACCTGGACGGAGATAAAACCAAAAAGATCCCCATCCATCCTTACAGAATAACAGAAAACATCGACGGCTCTATCGCCGTTTCTGACTGGGTAAGCGACAAAGAGGGTCGCGTGGTTGTCTTCTCACATGACGGGAAGGTACGCATGGTTTACTATGGCAATAGTAACGAACACCGGAACTTCCTGCCCTATGGGATAACGAGCGACAAGTACGGTCATATCATCGTGGGCGACATCATTAAGCAAGAGGTCCATCTGCTTGACATTAAAGGCCACTTCTTGCGGATTCTTCTGACTAAAGCGGATCTGGATGGAGAGCGGCCATACTCGCTGGCTGTGGACCCCATGGGGATGTTGTGGGTTGGAAATGAGAGGGCACAGATCAAGATCTTCCGGTATCTCGTTCACCAGTCACATATCGTGTAAGCGCGTAAGTTGTCCTCTATGTTGTTTTATATTTCAAGATAACGACCATTTAACGACAATTTGAGAAGGTCATTGTTTAAATAAATATTAATGTTGGCGTTATTGATTTCAGAAATTTAAAATATAAACATGTCGATGTATTCGGACTTAACCATTATTGTTCGTAAGGTAATTATGCATTTTTTGACAATAGCGATGCAAAAGCTGCATGCAGATGTGAATAATTTTAATGCCAAATGCAATATTGTACATGTTCATCTTGAAGCATGCCCTACAATATCTCCTACATATCACACTATTCGTTTCATGTGCAAATGTTACACATTGCGAATTAGCAGTATTATTTCGTGTTCGATTTCGTTCGACACGGCCATTAGTTTATAAGATAAGCATGAGTTTTTTTGTTTCATAAGCGAAATATACACTTACCTCGTCAGTAAATAAAAAACTTATTTTCAATGTTGCTGCAATCTAATGTTCGTCGATTCAGTTAGTTTGTTAATATCAAACGCATACACGTCTCACGCAAAATTTTAATCAGCCACGTGCGATTTTACCAGAATCATTCAGAGCAAAGTATGAGGAAATGAAAATATTCCATATATATACGTCCGACAATGTTCAGTCCTCCAAGTGAAGGCATTTTCTCGATCTCAATAAAACCGACAGTGTTGGGCAAGTTTGTATCCCCTGGGAACAAGGAAACATGGCCATTTATGTTGTGTTTTCTTTTTTTGGTAGGGGTGGGGGACAAGAGAACATTGACTGTTATTGGTAATATTTTGGGGAACAAGGGAACTTTGGAGAAAAAATGGGGGAACAAAGCAAAATATGTTTGGGGAACAAGGGAACATTAGGTCATATTCCAGGGGGAAAGTGAAAAATATTTCCCGATGGGAGGGCCTCATTTATATCATACTTACACAAATAGTTTGAAACACATTATTTGGCAAAGTATGCAACATTAATTTACAACACCTCTATGGTAAAAGAAG
Source organism: Cyrtodaria siliqua (assembly GCA_037043455.1). Taxonomy (NCBI): domain Eukaryota; kingdom Metazoa; phylum Mollusca; class Bivalvia; order Adapedonta; family Hiatellidae; genus Cyrtodaria; species Cyrtodaria siliqua. Next base: position 166,855 of record JAWPHD010003794.1, read on the forward strand.
CAATGTATTTCCCCACCCCATTCCCATCCCCCGATAAATAAGTAAATAATATATACGTTTTAACGCGTACGTCAAAATACAGTTTACGAGGCAATTACGCTACACCCAAATTCCTCGCTTTTTTGTTATCAAATGTCGAGCTGTATAGATAAATACTACGTCTGTTTGTTTGTTTGTTTTACGTCATTCTTAGCACATGTGAGGTCATATATGACGGCTGGCAGACCACCCCATTTTTCCTGGATAAAACCAGGACTGTACTACCGACATCCGTAAGAATCCACACTTTCTCACTTGACAAGTCGAGCTGCAAGTGGGATTCGAACCTGCAGTGGTGAGGGTAAATGTTTTAGACGCAGCGTCTTTGCATTTTAAAACCTTGTATGTAACGATATTGCAGGAGCCCGCTGATGATCAGAGATCCCAGATCCCAGTGGCAGATAGATGATTTTGATTTTGATGATTTCTCACCGATGTATCCCTCCTACACACGTCCAGACGTCAGAACAGAATGGCAATACGTCGTCGAGGGAACGCTTAGAGGGAAAAAGGTGTACAGAGACATCCCTTCCGTCTGGAAATGGAAATATTGATGCTTAATGAATGAATTATAACATATGGTTGTGGGGTAAAAGCCGTACTGCACCGTACCGTACAATAATTAGTAAAATAATTAGGTGGTTTCATACCTATATACTCAATATTAGCTTCGAGAGAACCTGCTATTTCGGACAGTTTCCGTTATAGTACGGAATGTATACGGTACGGATTTTACCCATGTGCGTTTGTGTATGTGTTTATGAAAACACTGAATAACAACAGACTTAATAAAATGAATAAATAATAAAGGCGTGTATAAAATGACCGAATACATGAACTACGTCATTTTAATTTACGTCAAATATGTAAATTATAATGTACAGTTATACATGACGTCGAGCACGATATTGCTATAACCAGGGTTATTCGGTCTTGGAACTATGATGTTTGAAAAACAGCTATTAAATTAACCATTATCACTCATGAAGTCCCCTTAAAATTAGTCCGTATATTGCAAGTACATATAAATGTATAGCAACGTGGATACATATCAAAGTAGACGTTTCATGAAATCAAACAGGTAGATATTTTACTTCTATTTTGTCAATATCTTAAACCACTATGAAGGCGAACCACTTCGATAAACGCGTTAACTTGATGAATACATCCACCAATAGAACTTCCCCATTGCACAACCTTATTAAGATATGTTTATTAGTGGATAGGGTGCGACTTTGTCAGCAGAGACCTTGATCTTTGAAAAATCAAAAGGGTCATCCGCTTTTGAAGTTTCATGAGATTTGCTTCAGGGGAAACGGAATGTTGGATAAAAGTTTTTCATTTTTCAATCTGGGCGACATTGACCTTTGGCCCACTGACCCCAAAATCAATAGGGATAATCATCTCGCAACAGGTCATAAAACCATGAAGTTTTATGAGATCTTTAGGAAAAGATTGTTACAGTGCGGACAAGGTTTTTATGATCAGGTCACGACGAACTCGACCTTTAACTTTCTGACCTCAAAACTAATATGTGTCATCATTGCACCACATGCAAAATCCAACAAGCCACTGAGGAGTAGTAATGCAGCCACGGTTTTCCATTATCGGGTCAGGGTGACCTTCACCTAATGATCTCAAAATCAGATATGCACAGCTAGACATACTGATGCTTCGTACAAGGTTTTATCAAAACCATCAAACAAGACTCGTGACGGACGGACGGAATTTGGACGGAATTTGGAAAGGCCAAAAACAATCAGTGACAAAGGAATGTTGAATAATTCGTCACCCAGGAGTGTAGTATTTATGGCGTATGAACAGTACGTAGTATAATAAGAGTAATTCACCGAGATATAAAATACTTTAAAGTTAAAAGATTAACATAACAATTATATACATGTACTATTAATGACCATCATTAAAAGTAGATATAAATGCTGAACAGGAAATTTAGCTTTCACAGAACAGTCAACCAAAAACACGCATTCAAAACAAACAAAATTACAAGGGTAAATCGAAATAAAGTATACGAAACCACAAACATAACAGGGTTGCCAATATGGAGGACCACCTTGGAACTGTCAGTGACCAACAGGCCGCTGAGGGTTTAAACCGGGTTCTAAGGTGCACCAAACCTCACCCTTACCCTATTGTCATACCTGTTACATGGGACAAAATAAATAAAGAACTCCTCGCCAGGTTATATCCTCTACCAACTTGGCAGCATTAATATAATAATAATAAGCAATAGAAGTAAAACACAAAAATGAGCATGTATATATATGAATATAAAATAAAACAAAATCCAAGAAAGCCACGAAGCAAGTACTCAATAAACTGTTAAGGGCATGACAAGACAATATTGAAGACACTCGTCAAACGTTACCACCCCGTTCAGGATTTAGGTAAGATGTCATCATAGGGTTCACAACCTGTCCAGTCATCGCACAGAGGAAAACATAGCGGCGAACTGTTAATAGGTCAATCACTAGACATGCAGTGCGTTTCAAAATGATAGGGTCATAACCTTTCTTAATAAACTTTAATTTGTTTGTTGGTTTGAATGGTGTTTTACGTCGTTTATAGCACATGTTAGGCCATATATGACAGTCGATTTTTTTGTGGCAGAGGCAGACCAGCTCATTTTTCCTGAGTAGAAACAGTACTGTATACCTCTCGCCATCCGTAAGAATAGACACTTTCTCACAAGTCGATCTCCCAGTGGATTCGAACATTCAAACAAGTTAGTTTAAGATAGTATGAAAGTGACCATGGCCAAGTATCTTATGAAACGTGTAAGTAACGTTACCATAGAATTCAGGTTTTAGTTTATAAATTACTTCTATAGTTTACAGTTTCACTTATTGTTGACTACTAGTAGCTTCTAAGATGATGAACAACTATAGGTGGGATCAGCTATATGAATATTATTTTGATTAGATAAAGATAGATCATTTGACGAATGCGTTCAATTTCAATACATTCACATAGTATATGTGTTTTGTCCATTCTACATCCAAGGACCTCTATACGAGTGCGGTAAGGCCTTCTTCTAGTCCAAACTATTTTCTCTATAACTATGCACCATAATCACGGTATAAGATTAACAACATCACTCACGGTATAAGATTAACAACATCACTCACGGTATAAGATTAACAACATCACTCACGGTATAAGATTAACAACATCACTCACGGTATAAGATTAACAACATCACTCACGGTATAAGATTAACAACATCACTCTTCGTCCAAAGGCTCATGTTGATCTATTGGGATCACTCTTTGTCCATCGTCAACTTTTGCTTCAAACGACTTCTCCTCAGAAATCGCTTGACCAATTTTTACCATACTTCACATAGATGATCCTTAGATGAATGCTTTTCAGAGTTGTTAAAATTAGGGCCGTGCGACATCAAAGATGGCGGCCACTACCATAAAAGGTCGAAACCTTAAACAATCTTCTCAAGAACCGCTCTAAAGATTTTGACAGTTTTTCTTTTAAAATGATCACCAACGCATATACATAAAAAATGTTTAAATGAAGTCCCTGGGTTCAAAGATGACTGCTCCCCGGGGGTCCGAAGTTTGTATATGGATATTTTGCATGTTTTACCACATACCTAATAACATGTCTGTGGTTTTACATAGACTTACATATTGAAGAAAGTTTTCTTCTCTGAAACCTCAAGACACAGAGCTCTCATATAGTGCATGTAGTATCAGCTTATGGTCCTCTAAGACAGTTTTAAAAAATCTTCTTCTCGGAAACCACTTGATCAGTTTTGACCAAACTCCACATGGATGATCCTTATGTGAATGATTTTCAAATTGTTAAAATAATGTCAACCCGGAATTCAAGATGGTCGCAATAGAAAAATCTTTAAATTACTTCTTGTACATTGAGAACCTAGGGTCATGGGTTCAAATCCCAATGAGTTAAACGTTTTTTTATGTGTTTTTTTTTAATTCTTAATTTTTATTATTGTTTCCTGTTTACATGCATCTTTTGTCTCATTTCTCTATTTTGCATGTTTTACATAGACTTAAATATAGGGAAAAATTAAAAAATCGTTTTCTCTGAAACCACAAGACAGAGAGCTCTCATGTATTGCAGGTAGTATACGCTTATGGTCCTCTACGATTTTTTTTAATGGTGTCCCTGGGGTCCTAAGAAGAGTATAACATATGGTCAGTTACAACAGACGAGATGTTTACAAAAACGAAAATTATTACACATTTCATAGGCTGTGTTAAGTTGGGCACTACGGGCAACCTAGGGAGCCCATGATTTAATTGCGCCCAAGTTGCGTATGCACCTATCTTCATAATGATATCCTAACCCAAAATAAAAATTGGTTGAGTAAGACAAGCAGGGATATAGATATATACAATAGATTACACAATTCTGGTTCCATGGAAGCCCAGAATATGAATAAGACCAAATTACTTACGGTATGCAACCCTTAGGTAATACTATAAGGAAACCCAGGCAAAAATTTGCTTGAGCTAGGACAAGAAATTAAGTGATATAACACTGTAAACACAGCTTACACGTTATGATGGACATTGCACACTTTAAGGACTATCCAAATTTGGGTTTCATGGGAACCTAGGGGATATAGGAACTGTAATAACTTATGCAGCACTTAAGATATTACTATAAGGCCAAATTTGGTTGAGTTAACGAGAAATGTTAAGAGATATAGACCTTCAAACACAGCTTACAAGCAGATCTTGATGTGGGCTGGGACACAGAAGCCAACGCTGGGGTGATTACATAAGACCTCTTATTTTTCAAATAGTGGAGCTAAAATCATTGCTTTTAATCATTACAAATAATTTTACTTGATATAGAATGTAAAGTAACTGTCAGCAATTGTTACCTTTATCTAACTGTTTCAAGATTTATGCATTTTTTTCGGACTTTAAAATATGTTTCAATATGACAGGTTGAATGTTGAGAAATGCCTAAACAAAATCCCATGTTGATGCATTATCTTGAAAGACATTACAGCTGATGGACTAACGCTGCTGGGGCCCATTTTATGGAACATCTTACGATAATTTTGATCGTAAATCAAATTATTATTAAATGTATTGCTATGTGTAAACAGATAAAACAATTTTCTGTAAACCGTCTAATACATATGTTGTTTATGCAATATTTCCACCCTTCATTTCTTGCTTCAAATACTTTTAAGGAAAATGGCTGAAGGTATTTTATTTTGACTTACAATCAAAATCATTGTAGGTTGTTTCATAAAACAGGGCCCTGGTTTCCATCACCGAGTTTGCCAATGTTCTGCAAACATTACATGCTTATGACTGTTAACAACAGCATGTATTTATCATTCCACAAATGTGTGACAGTCTTTATGGGCTGTTCTAGAACAGGTCGCTGTTCTAGAACAGGTCTGCGACCAGGATCCATATTCATAAAGCATCTTAGCAATATCATGTCAAATTTTATAAAAAAATTAAAGACATTTTTCTATCAATTTAAGACATTTTCTTAATATTGTTAATAAGGTTATGGATAAATAAAACCTACAGCTAAATATTTATCTTAAAATAGATTGTTTGTAGTGTCACTGAGAGGTTAATACGGATATTTAAAAATATGTAAAAATCTTAAATCTTGACTCGAGTATTAATATTTCACATTTAAGTTGCTTTATGAATACGGGCCCAGGCAAATAGTGTTATTTTGGTTTTTAATAATTTTTAGAACATGTATGATTAAACTATATGTTCCATGCTTGGAATTCACCATTGAACCATTCTTCAAACTACTCTTAGACTTGAGCTCAAGCACTCAAACTTGGTTCACATATATTCACATTACCTTCAGAGATAACTTGAATTGAATTGGATTTCATAGTCGCACCAACAACTAAGGTCATATGGCAACTTGTCAGCTTCCACTGGTGGAGGAAGACCCCAGGTGTCCCTCCAGACAATTTTGATGCACAGGCGGGCACCAGGGTAGAACCACCGATGATTCACAATCCAGCTGGATAGCTTCCTCACTTAAAGATTCTTGGGTCCCAGAGGGTGGGCTCGAACCCATAGCGGTGAGAGTGAGGGGCAAGTGATTTTAAGTCAGAGACTTTAACCACTCGGCCATGGACGCCCCATCCTTCCAAGATAAACAATCGTATGAATTTGCTAGTTATAAATAGTTATTATATTTAAAGATAGCAGCTGATGAACGTTTATATTTTAAATTTACAGTAATATTTGTGATTGAAATGTGTGCATACTTGGATTTAAGTCTAAGAATAATATCAAGAATGGTTGGTGAATTCAGGGAGTAAGAGTACTTACTCCCTGGTGAATTCAAGGCCTGATATTCATCAATCTTAAAGAATGGCGTTAACAAATTAAAAAAAAAAAAATCAGATTAGATGTATTATAGTGTTTAATTCTATTCGTTGTACATATTGCAAAAATCTTATACATTCATTAAAAATAACAACATTGATCGAAATAAACAAAATTATCACATAAATTACGTTCTGGAGTGTAATAAGTTAATAACACAATTCTATATTTTCCAACATCCACTAGTGATATAACTAGGAGTAGCACGCCCATTGCAGCACATCGGTCTGGGGTAGTCACATAATGAGGGCCAGTAAATAATTCTTATTTCTTCTTGTAAATAAAGGCATTGTCACTATTAAATCTGAAGTGCCATTTTTGGTTTATATCACATTGTCGATCTATTTGTTACATCATTTTTCAAGCATTGTCATGTTAAAATTGTGTTTTAGAATTGTTTTTGCTTATATGGAAATGAGTGTATGAATACACTATTTTGGCATTTCAGTGTTTATGTTTTTAAACATGTTAAAGGGAGTATTCATTCATGAGACAAGTTCTTTCTTAGAAGATACATGACCCTCACTTTTCTGTGGATTTTTTGGCAGCATATGGACCATCTGTGATAAAAATATAAGTTATTCTTTTTTAGATTTGGCCTAGTTATAAATGACAACATTGCATTTAAATTTCAAAACCTACACAACTTAATGAAAACATCAATGGGCGTGTTACATCTTTATGTCACTGATGTCATATTCAGGTATGCTTTCTGATGTTATGCGACATGTCATGAGTTATGTGATATTAAATAGAATCTCACATTCGTGCAAATAAATTGAATTTGTGAAACTGATTGGCAAAAAAGATATGGTGTCCAGCAAGCCATTGTATCATTTCTGTCAATACATTTAATAAATTCAATAGTAAATAAGCACTCGTGTAGGATCGTCCATTTAATAGATGACTAAACTATGGGAATACTATATACTAGGCTTCACTGATTATGTAAAACGTATCAACTTTGGGAAATAATTGAATTTAACTAGGTTTTAAGGCGCTCCAACTCATGAAATGTTATATGGCGCCTAACAGGAATGAACAAGACAGGCTCATCCTCCATGTACATCCAGATAAAACATGGAGAATGGGCCTAGAACCTTCTCACCCTGAACTGCAGAGTTGCTGCAAATTCTATTGTAGACACTCCATTTACGCTGGAGCCACGTTATAGTTTTTCTGCCACTGCTCTAGTGATATGAGCAAGATGGCACCTGAAACAATGCAGGGGTCATGATGAAGACCTTTAATGAGCATGAACAAAAAATGACAAAATGAACATGAACTTGTGGGGGTTCTACCCCTCTGCCTTCCCCTCCAACGGGATCTGCAGTGGTCCTATTCTTTGCCCTGTAACCACATGGGGCAAATTATAACAATAAAAGTAACTATGTAATTAACCTCGTCAAGTGTCTGTTATTTTCTTACATGAAAGGGGCCAACCTTTACGGCAGGTATTGTTGTTGTGTTTTGTTTAAAATATAAAAAACACTATAATAAAGCCAATTTTGATTTGTTTCAATGGTTTTTACATCATTTTTTGCACATCGTTAGGCCATATGTGAAAGTCGTTTTTTTGTGGTAGAGGCAGACCACTCCATTTTTCCTGGGTAGAACCAGTACAGTACACTCCAGTCACCCGTAAAAATCAACACTTTTTCACTTACAAGTCGAGCTCCCAGTGGGATTCGAATCGTAGCAGTGAAGAGACAAGAAAGTTTTAGACGCAGAGTCTTTACTATCACTCAAGAATCAACTGCAGCATAATCTTTGCAATCACAAAATAAAATATAATAAATGTTAAATTGAATACAGACACTAGTGGTTTACTTAATTTTTAGATATAAAATATGTTTTTCTTCATGAATTTACTTCATCACAACAATATATACTTTAAACATAACTCATTTAAAATTCATATCAACCATTTGAATAAGTTTTAAATCACAAATGTTACTTTCATAACAAATATAAATATTGCACAATCAGTAATAAGAAGTCTGCAGATTCACATGTCTCACCTAACATTGACAAAGTTAATGACTTGTAAAAGTCAAAGTCATTTCTGGAATAATGGAATGCACGAGTCTTGCATACAATAATGCAATGAGATGCACGAGTCCTGCTAACTTTGATTAACAGTAGTATTTTGACATCAAGATTCAACAACTTCCTTTGTCAACTTCAGAAACAAATCTTTGGCATAATAGCAAAATATAGCATATCTTGTATCCCAAATAATTGTAAAATATAGCGAACAAATAATAAATTAAAATATTGCACACATAAAATATAATAGTGGAATGTTAGCGCTGTTTGGATTCATACAGAACGCTTACTCAAACATGATAGCACATTTCAAAACTATTAATACAACTGTCCACAATATACCATAAAGAATATACAGTTCACATCAATATTTTTTATCATTTCTGTCCAGAATATGAACAATTTATGTCAGAATTCTTCATCATTTATGTCAAGACTTTGTTAAATTTCTTTAAAATTTTAACAGAAATTGAAAAAAGCTGGACATTTATTGCATTTACAATTCTATTATAAAACTGACCACCAGTTTTAAGATGCATTATAACACATTAACTCAATATTGTGTATTAGAAATGGTGCTGCAAAAAATATCTAATAAGACTATTATAAATTGTTTTAAAACTTGAATTATCAAAAAGCAAAAAACTATTTTGAAAGTACTGTATTTTTTTCCGACAACTTCATAGAAGTTTGATATTATGAAGCTGCCCTCAGTATTTTATTATGTAATGTGTACAATTTGAATTTCACAATATTGTAAGATTGTTGATGACATCTGGGTTGATTTTCTTTAAAGAAATAAAGTTGGAATTCAAACTCCTAAATGTGCATAATCAAACACTCTTTCACTGGTTAAACTGTGTCACATGATCATGTATCTATAAACTTTCAAAATCAATAATCTCAATTCTCAGATATAGGCCAAAGTTGTATTACCTTACAGAGGAAACAAACATGGCTGATATGTTGATAGTAGGCAGAATTTGAACATTTTTGAAACAGAAATGCTTTAATAAAATAATTTAGGTGAACTGACTTACAGACTATAAACATTAAAGTCCCTACCCCGCCATCAGCAGGCACATTTTACAACAGATTTACACCATTTATAAACCTACTGACAACTAGGTATATATGTATTGAGAATCCAAACTCTATAGACACAATACCAGCCAGGCCAAACCCAAAACTGAAACATTGAATTAAGAGTTACCAACTCATAATAATTCAATCACGGGTATTTTAAGAACCCAAGAATAAAACTATACTTTTAATCAGCACATATTCATTATTATATGACCAACATCTGGAGGAAGTTTTGATCAACGGTTTTGTAGTGTAATTTTGACATTATTTGGCAGGTTAGTTTCTTTAAGGTCTTCTGTACATCATTGGAGTGTGAACATAACCAAATCATGCTCAAATTAAAGATAAAACCACGTGACTTGGCAAAGTTAACACTCAAACATTAAATAATGACAATAGGTTGTTTTTATTAGATGAAAAGTTAACATAATGGTCTATGAGATTATCGTTCTAAATATTAAGCATACAAATATCTATAGTTTAATACAGCTCCACAAAATATCCAGTGCTGCTCAAATAAAGTTTAGAGCTCTGTAAAATCCCTAGCTGTCAAAATCTTATATTTATCCAGATAAACACTATCTTCAAAACAGACTTTCTAGTTTTCATGCTTAATTCTTCAACATTCAAAACAAGAAAAAATAAACAGAAATTATAAAATGTTTCAATGGGTATATCTCACTTGCTGTATCAGTCATGCCATTTATTAAGGACTGAATTCAATATTTCAATCTTTCTACTGGCCATGAAAGGCTTCTCGTTAAGTTTAAACTAGCTAATGTTTTTCATACACCATAGAAAGATTGAAATATCAAAATCAATCCTTATATTTACATTATGCTTCTTCTATCTGTTTTTCAGACTTTAATAATGTAAATACATACCGTTGGAACAGCAACGTTGCCAACATTGCATGCTTTTTTATAGCAACTTAAGGCAATAAGCACGAGAACGTCAAGACGACGTTACATCACACAAACAAATCAAGAAGTTCATCAGACAAACTAACTGCACCTTGTTTGTTTTAGCTCTGCCCCAAAAGTAAATGTGTTTCACTGGGAATTAAAATGTAACACTTTAAAGCATTTCATTTAAGTGCAATGCAACAGAAATGTAAATATGTATTCTTGAATTTCTCATTTGTTCACCGACTGTACACCACGCTTCAGTAAGCATCACACTCCTCGAAGTTGACTTCTATGGCAAATGTCTCTCGGAACACCTTGTGTGCAGCCGTCTTGTGGGGGTTGTCAATCTCATCACGAACCAAACGTAACCTGTAATCATGTATGCATACTTTATACTGGCAGACAACTGTCAAATGTATTAATTAAACTACCAGCACAATATACCATTAGCCTCTATTCATTTTGATATAATTAATGGAAAATTTGTAAATTCTATGAACATGTTATTCTCGTTGCTAAAATATGAGTCTAAATTTCAAGTTCCATGCCATATTTATTTATCTCCCCTCTCCCATCCTCAGATTATACAAGGCTCTGCTACAAAAGATAATCAAACTGCAACAATAAAAACTGAAGCCTGCAAGGTGGTCAATGCTAACATAGGTATGATTGGCTGGAGGGAAAACATGATCATATAGCATGTTCTATCCTTGGCCACTGATCTACATTGAAACCCAATTCTGAAAACATTCCCATATACAATGTGGTATGATCACTTATTAAGATCAAATTATGGAAACCTGTACTGGTAAGCCACCAACTGTATTGGCTAGTCACAAACTGTACTAATTAGCCACCAACTACACTGGTTATAGCCACCAACTGCACTGATTAGTCACCAACTGTACTGGTTAGTTACCAATTGTACTGGTTAATCACAAACTGTACTTGTTAGCCATCAACTGTACTGGTAAGCTACCAACTGTAGTGGTAAGCCACTAATGGTACTGGTTAGCCACCAAATGTAATGGTTAGACACCAACTGTACTGGTTAGCCACAAACTGTACTGGTAAGCCACCAACTGTACTGGTAAACTACCAACTGTACTGGTAAGCTACCAACTATACTGGTAAGCCACTTACTGTACTGGTTAGCCATCAATTGTAATGGTAAGCCATCGACTGTAGTGGCTAGCCACCAAAAGTACTGGTTAGCCACCAACTGTACTGTTTATTCACCGATTGTACTGGTTATCCACCAACTGTACTGGTTAGCCACCAACTGTACTGGTTAGTCACCAACTACACTGGTAAGCCACTAACTGTACTGGTTAGCCACCAATTGTACTGGTTAGCCAACAACTGTACTGGTAAGCCACAAACTGTACTGGTTAGCTCCCCAACTGTACTGGTTAGCCTGCAACTGTCCTGGGTAGCCATCAGCTGTACTGGTTAGCCACCAACTGTACTGGTAAGTCACCAACTGTACTGGTGTCACCAACTGTACTGGGTAGTCACCAACTGTATTGGTAAGCCACCAAATGTACTGGTAAGCTACTAACTGTACTGGTACTGGTAAGCTACCAACTACACTGGTAAGTCACTAACTGTACTGGTTACCTACCAACTTTACTGGTTAGCCATCACCTGTATTGGTAAGCCATAAACTGTACTGGTTAGCCACCAACTGTACTGGTAAGCCACCAAATGTACTGGTTAGCTGCAAACCATACTGGTAAGCCACCAACTGTACTGGTTAGCCACCAACTGTTCTCGTTAGCCATCAACTGTACTGGTTAGCCACAAACCATACTGGTAAGCCACCAAATGTAGTGGTTAGCCACCAACTGTACTGGTTAGCCACCAACTGTACTGGTTAGTCACCAACTGTACTGGTTAGCCACCAACTGTACTGGTTAGCCATCAACTGTACTGGTAAGCCACTAACTGTACTGGTTAGCCACCAATTGTACTGGTTAGCCACCAACTGTACTGGTTAGCCACCAACTGTACTAGTTAGCTACCAACTGTCCTGGTATGCTACCAACTGTACTGGTAAGCCACTAACTGTACTGGTTAGCTACCAACTGTACTGATTAGTCATCAACTGTACTTGTAAGCTACCAACTATACTGGTAAGCCACTAACTGTACTGGTAAGCCACCAATAGTACTGGTTAGCCACCAACTGTATGGGTAAGCTACCAACTGTACTGATAAGCCACCAGCTGTCCTGGTTAGCCATCAACTGTACCGGTATGCTGCCAACTATACTGGTAAGCCACTAACTGTACTGGTTAGCCATCAACTGTACTGGTTAGCCACCAACTATACTGATTAGCCACCAGCTGTCCTGGTTAGCCATCAACTGTACTGGTTAGCCACCAACTGTACTGGTATGTTAACAACTGTACTGGTTAGCCACAAACTGTACTGGTAAGCCACCAACTGTACTGGTAAACTACCAACTATACTGGTAAGCCACTTACTGTACTGGTTAGCCATCAATTGTAATGGTAAGCCATCGACTGTAGTGGCTAGCCACCAAAAGTACTGGTTAGCCACCAACTGTACTGTTTATTCACCGAATGTACAGGTTATCCACCAACTGTACTGGTTAGCCACCAACTGTACTGGTTAGTCACCAACTACACTGGTTAGTCACTAACTGTACTGGTTAGCCACCAATTGTACTGGTTAGCCAACAACTGTACTGGTAAGCCACAAACTGTACTGGTTAGCTACCAACTGTACTGGTTAGCCTGCAACTGTCCTGGGTAGCCATCAGCTGTACTGGTTAGCCACCAACTGTACTGGTAAGTCACCAACTGTACTGGTGTCACCAACTGTACTGGGTAGTCACCAACTGTATTGGTAAGCCACCAAAATTACTGGTAAGCTACCAACTGTACTGGTACTGGTAAGCTACCAACTACACTGGTAAGTCACTAACTGTACTGGTTACCTACCAACTTTACTGGTTAGCCATCACCTGTATTGGTAAGCCATAAACTGTACTCGTTAGCCACCAACTGTACTGGTAAGCCACCAAATGTACTGGTTAGCTGCAAACAAAACTGGTAAGCCACCAACTGTACTGGTTAGCCACCAACTGTTCTGGTTAGCCATCAACTGTACTGGTTAGCCACAAACCATACTGGTAAGCCACCGAATGTACTGGTTAGCCACCAACTGTACTGGTTAGTCACCAACTGTACTGGTTAGCCACCAACTGTACTGGTTAGCCATCAACTGTACTGGTAAGCCACTAACTGTACTGGTTAGCCACCAATTGTACTGGTTAGCCCTCAACTGTACTGGTAAGCCACCAACTGTACTAGTTAGCTACCAACTGTCCTGGTATGCTACCAACTGTACTGGTAAGCCACTAACTGTACTGGTTAGCTACCAACTGTACTGATTAGTCATCAACTGTACTTGTAAGCTACCAACTATACTGGTAAGCCACTAACTGTACTGGTAAGCCACCAATAGTACTGGTTAGCCACCAACTGTATGGGTAAGCTACCAACTGTACTGATAAGCCACCAGCTGTCCTGGTTAGCCATCAACTGTACCGGTATGCTGCCAACTATACTGGTAAGCCACTAACTGTACTGGTTAGCCATCAACTGTACTGGTTAGCCACCAACTATACTGATTAGCCACCAGCTGTCCTGGTTAGCCATCAACTGTACTGGTTAGCCACCAACTGTACTGGTATGTTAACAACTATAGTGGTAAGCCACCAACTGTACTGGTTAGCCACCAGCTGTACTGGTTAGCCATCAACTGTACTGGTAAGCCACCAACTGTACTGGTTAGCTACCAACTGTACTGATTAGCCACCAGCTGTCCTGGTTAGCCACCAACTGTACTGGTAAGCCACCAACTATACTGGTATGTCACCAACTGTACTGGTTAGCCACTAACTATACTGGTATGTCACCTACTGTACTGGTTAGCCATCAACTGTACTGGTATGCTACCAACTTTACTGGTAAGCCATCAACTGCACTGGTTAGCCACCAATTGTACTGGTTAGCCACCAACTGTACTGGTTAGCCATCAACTGTACTGGTAAGCCACCAACTATACTGGTATGTCACCAACTGTACTGGTTAGCCACCAACCATACTGGTAAGCCACCAAAAGTACTGGTAAGCTAACAACTGTACTGGTAAGCTAACAACTACACTGGTAAGCCACTAACTGTACTGGTTATCTACCAACTGTACTGGTTAGCCATCACCTGTATTGGTTAGCCACCAACTGTACTGGTTAGCAACCAACTGTTCTGGTTAGTCACCAACTGTACTGGTTAGCAACCAACTGTACTGGTTAGCCACCAAAAGTACTGGTAAGCCACCAACTAACTGGTAAGTCACCAACTGTACTGGTTAGCCAAAATATTTACTGATAAGTCACCAACTGTACTGGTTAGCAACCAACTGTACTGATAAGCCACCAAGTGTACTGGTAAGCTACCAACTATACTGGTAAGCCACTAACTACTGGTTAGCCACTAACTGTACTGGTTAGCCACCAAATGTACTGGTTAGTCACCAACTGTCCTGGTTAGTCACTGACTGTCCTGGTTAGCCATCAATTGTACTGGTTAGTTACCATATGTACTGGTTAGACACCAACTGTACTGTTTATTCACCAACTTGTACTGGTTAGCTACCAACTGTAATGGTTAGCCATCAACTGTACTGGTTAGCCACCAACTGTACTGGTTAGTGACCAACTGTACTGGTAAGTCACTAACTGTACTGGTTAGCCACCAACTGTACTGGTTAGGCATCAACTGTACTGGTAAGCCACCAACTGTACTGGTTAGCCACCAACTGTACTAGTTAAACTGTACTTGTTAGTCACCAACTGTACTGGTAAGTCACCAACTGTACTGGTTAGCAACCGACTGTACTGGTTAGCCACCAAATGTACTGGTAAGCCACAAAGTGTACTGGTAAGCTACCAACTATACTGGTAAGCCACTAACTACTGGTTAGCCACTAACTGTACTGGTTAGCCACCAAATGTACTGGTTAGTCACAAACTGTCCTGGTTATCCATCAACTGTACTGGTTAGTCACCAACTGTCCTGATTAGCAATCAACTGTACTGGTTAGTCATCAACTGTACTGTTTATTCACCAACTTGTACTGGTTAGCTACCAACTGTAATGATTAGCCATCAACTGTACTGGTTAGCTACCAACTGTACTGGTTAGCCATCAACTGTACTGGTTAGTCACCAACTGTAATGGTTAGCCACCAACTGTACTGGTTAGCTACCAACTGTACTTGTTAGCTACCAACTGTAATGGTTAGCCATCAACTGTACTGGTTAGCTACCAACTGTACTGGTTAGCCACCAACTGTAATGGTTAGCCATCAACTGTACTGGTTAGCTACCAACTGTACTGGTTAGCCACCAACTGTACTGGTTAGCTATCAACTGTAATGGTTAGCAATCAACTGTACTGGTTAGCCACCAACTGTACTAGTTAAACTGTACTTGTTAGTCACCAACTGTACTGGTTAGCCACCAACTGTACTTATTAGTCATCAACTGTATTTGTTAGTCACCAACTGTACTGGTGAGCCACCAATGTACTGGTTAGTCACCAACTGTCCTGGTTAGCAATCAACTGTACTGGTTAGTCACCAACTGTACTAGTAAGCCACCAACTGTACTGGTTAGTCACCAACTGTACTGGTTAGGCATCAACTGTACTAGTAAGCCATCAACTATTCTTATAGACACACTTAACATGTTGTTGATATAGACATACTTACTTGTTGTTTTCAATGAATGTGGTGTGGAACCAGAAATAAAAGGCACAGTGATCATAAACCTTCGGAAAGTTTTTCTGAAAAAATAAATTCATGATTATTAACAAAGATTTCAGGAAGTTAATACTGTAAGTAGCGGTAACCTTGAATCACACACAAACAATGTGATCCAGGAGAGTACCAGTTGTGTGACTGTTGGTATATAATGTTTTAATGGTAGGCATAACACAGCACAGTTTTAAAACTGATATGTACCATATAGAGAACTGCATTGATGGAATACTGATAATTCCTGTTGAGAATTTTACCATTGGTTCTAATGATATGTTCAGATATCTTGTAACTATAAAAGTTCTTTATAGGCAACAGCTTTTGTTAAAACATTTTGTTTTTCTAAGAGAAACAAATAAAATAAAAACACAATGTAATTACGTATTGTTTTCTTCAGTGTATATACATACTTCTGTGGAAATGTTCAAACATCCCCATATTAAGAGGAACAAATGTTTCAAAGAAACACTGTTCTAGATGTGTTCATAC
Organism: Cyrtodaria siliqua; assembly: GCA_037043455.1. Taxonomy (NCBI): domain Eukaryota; kingdom Metazoa; phylum Mollusca; class Bivalvia; order Adapedonta; family Hiatellidae; genus Cyrtodaria; species Cyrtodaria siliqua. The sequence continues at coordinate 183,669 of JAWPHD010003794.1, forward strand.
TAATAATTGCAAACGTACATTTGTTGAGAGGAATCTGACTTTGACATCATCCGTGAGGGTCGGACAGTTCTTCAGTGTGATCAGTAGACTGTCATTGTCACGATCATGTGATACCTACAAGTAACATCAACCATACATTATTGGGAGACAAGTCTGCTACAGCAATCAGACAATAATGGATTACCAGTTTACAGAAATCAGACAATAATGGATTACCAGTCTACAGCAATCAGACAATTATGGATTACCAGTCTACATAATCCAGCCTACAGCAATCAGACAATTATGGATAACCATTCTACAGCAATCAAACAATTATGGATTACCAGTCTACAGCAATCAGACAATTATGGATTACCAGTCTACAAAACTCATACAATGCATAACCAGCCTACAGGTGAGTTTCCTGGTCAAATAGCATACATTCTGCAATAGTGTATTTATTTTATTTTAGAAGTTTTAAAGCAAGAATCATTTTCATAATTTATTATATACACATTTATTTCAATAATTAATGCATCTGACTTTATTACTGTCTGATGCTATGATTATTATTTTTCCAGGAAACAACATAAATCTTTTACAGAAAATTTAAGATAAACAAAAGACATTTATTTTAAAGAGATTGTCAAATATTACAGGAAAGTGCTAGGTATATTACATAATGCAACTAATCCATACTTTAAGTGTCAGAGTTTAAGCAAAAATATTTCCACTTTTTTTCTCTTAGCATCAAGGCGGTAGATTATACTTCAGCAATTACAGTATATCCAGACAAAGTACATATAATAAAAGACAATACCTCACAGTTGACACTCTCACCAAGCCTGCATTCAAATATAAGTAATCCATCCAATCTTAGCTCAATACTCAAGTCACTGCCATCACCGTTCCCAACACCTAGAAATAGTGCAATTTTAATGGACATTAGTATGTAAGTCATGACTTCACCATTACTTACAAAAGGAAATAGTGCAATTATAATGGATATTAATCTACAGTCACAGCCATCACCATTACTTACACACATAATTAGTACAATTAAATGGGCATTAATCTACAAGTCAGACCCAACACCATACTTACACATAGAAATAGTGCAATTATAATGGGCATTAATCTACAAGTCACAGCCATCACCATTACTTACATACAGAAATAATGCAATTATTGGGCATTAATCTACAAGTCACAGCCATCACCATTACTTACACATAGAAATAGTGCAATTATAATGGGCATTAATCTACAAGTCACAGCCATCACCATTACTTACATATAGAAATAATGCAATTATAATGGGCATTAATCTACAATTCACAGCCATCTCCATTATTTAAACATAAATATAGTGCAATTATAATGGGCATTAATCTACAAGTCACAGCCATAACCATTATTTAAACATACATATATTGCAATTATAATGGACATTAATCTACAAGTCGAAGCCATCACTATTATTTAAACATAGGAATAGAGCAATTATAATGGGTATTATTATACAAGTCACAGTCGTAACCATTATTTAAACATAGAAATAGTGCAATTATAATGGGCATTAATTTACAAGTCACAGCCACCACCATTATTTAAACATAGGAACAGTGCAATTATAATGGGCATTAAGCTACAAGTCACAGCCATCACCATTACTTACATATAGAAACAGTCCAACTATAATGGTTAGTAATCTACAAGTCACAGACATCACCATTATTTAAACAGAAATAGTGCAGCTATAATGGGCATTAATCTACAAGTCACAGTAAATGCTTGTCTATACAAGATAATTAACTTTTCCTGTTTTCCTGTATAAGTTTTTGTTGCAAGTGCAGTTACGAAAGTTTGATTTTATGAATATCTTATGAACAATACATGTTTCTGTTAACACAATGTAATGAAAATTGTTAAGCTGAATAAGTGATTTGGAAATAAAACAAAAATCTGTTAAAAAGATGAAATTGTGCCCCTGACACTAAGGTAGCAGAAAAGTATCTCAAAGAAGTTTCTGCAAAATGTTTTGTTGAAAACAAAAGAATCATTTTATTAATAATTAAGAAATAAAATATGTACAGCAAAAGTTTATATAAGTCTCAGATCAATATCTGGTGGGCGAGACTTGAAGATCATCAATACCAAAGGATGTAGGCCCGCGGTTTCGATGTGTTTGAACTCCCAAATAACAGATTTTGATCTCATCCACTGGAAATATTTTTTTATCCTACTTGGATTTTTATGTATTTAACACACACATTTTCGAGAGATTGAACATAATACAAATAAATTCTTACAACTTACTATGTAACAATTTCAATTTGTTGTTTGAATGTAACGTTGCTTTGGATGTTTTCTATAACCAATCAGCTTTGAGTAGTAAACTATTTTAGCTTTATCATACCTGCTATGCTTTCTATTTTGAATGAAGTGATTTTTAATTCCTTCTTCGGTGGAGTTTCCCCATTATACAACTTCTTGACTTTCTCATAGTAACCGACAAACCGACTCTAGCAATAATAAAAAGCAATTTAAAATGCAAACACACACATATACAACTTAAAATCAGCACATATATATAAATACAGAAACTAGAACAAGAAATATGCATACATATGTACCTGTACATGAACTCATACACACGTGCAGAAGCTAAGAACTCAATGCATACATAAATACATGCACAGAAACTAGAGCAAGTAAAATGCAAATATTATTTTCCCATGTAAAACTAGACTTAGAACCAGATATGCTGGAAACCATTCTCTCTTATACACTAAAGAAGCTAGTCGGGAACCAATCGATAAAACACAGCATACTGTGAGAAAACATGACTATTATCGAATTTCAGAATTAAGTGATTTGTACTACAAAGAGTGACAATATACATATAGGTCATTATAGAGTGGTATTTTTGGAATTTAAATAGCTGAGTGCAAGGGAAAAATAACCCAGAGAATCTGGATTCAATATTACTTTTATCACATGATTTCCATAAATTAAAGTAGCTTTCCCGCCAAAACCAGCCAATTTTTACAACATATGTACATGTTTCTCAACCTACTGATGATGAGGTATATATATATATATGACTCAAATACATATTTTGTGAATCCAAACTCTACTGACACAATATAAATGGTTTTAACCAGCCAAGCCAAACTACAATAATGGAGCGTCAATTTAAATTTTTTGAGTTACCCACTCATAAATTGATAATTCATTTTACGCATATTCAATCATGGGTATTCTAAGAACCCATGAATAAACCTATACTTTAAATCAGCACATATACATTATTACATTACCTGAACACCTGGATGGAGTTTTGATAAACGGTGTTGTAGTGTAATTTTGCCGTTATTTGGCGGGTTAGTGTCTTTAACCAAAACAAGCTTCAAGCAGCACTGTTTGACATCCCCAAACCCATGATGACATACAGGACACAGGAATTGGACAAAGTATAGAGAATGGTAGCTATTTTATTTAGCATTAACCCGCGGTGGTTGGTATGTTAAGATAGAACAGGCTTTAGAGTCATTAAAACACAGTTATAAAATATAAATACAAACGTAACTATAGCAACAAGACAAACAAATAAATAAGATCATAGACTACCTGACTGGGAGTTTCCACACCTTGGAACTTACTACCAACATTCAAGTCTGTCCGTCTGTCGCCAAAGTAATCTAACGACTCCTAGAAACAGATAAATATCACACTTAATTTCATCCTTGTTTTGATAAAGTAGTCCTTTTAATAATTTAAAGCGACTGCACTCAGCAGGAGTACATCGCATATTTATTATACATAGCACATAAATAGCCGAACTATTTATTGAGGTCGGTACAAATTTAAGTAAAACTGATAAAGTTCCAAACGAACTATGTAAAAAATACCAGAAAATACCAGGATTGGAGAAGATAACATGTTCTTGCTTTATATATAACACCCTCAGTAGATTAAAATGCTGAGGCATTTGTTATGGCTACGGTCTTAAAGGGACTAGAGGCGATCTGGATGCATTATGGGTGCAAATCCAAATACAAATAAAACTATAAAACTATCAAAATGTGTTTCAGTTTCAAATTCATTGTGCGTTTGCATGTTAGTAGGCCCCATGGTTGTTATGATTTAATTACTGTTAATGCAATAGTTTGGTCTGTAAAACTAGATCTTATAATATATTCATTATTAGTAATTAACTAATCTTTATTAGCTATGTTTTAGTAGAAACTCTACACATAATATGACGCAAACTCGGCCAATATGAATCGGAAGTCGCCAATATATGAAAACAACAAGGCCAATTTGAAGAAACTCACCAATACGAGCTTTCAGTGACTTCATTCGCTTATCAACATATAAATAAAATAAATGCTACTATAAATAAATGCAAAAACTGTCAAAATAATGTTATTAAAAACAAATTCTTCTGTAGTAGAAGTTAATTAATAAAATGCCATTAATTAAGTGTTTTCATATTGGCCGAGTTATTGGTCCTCTTACTGTCATATTGGCCTGCGGCCTTCAGCCTTGGGCACAGTCCCTGGACCAATAACTGGGCCAATATGAAATCTCTTAATTAATAACATCATAACATTAATACATATGATATTTTAAGGTCAAAATAAATTTGTGTTGTGTGACCGAAGCACACTTTAGTTAATGTATATGGGCAACTGTTAAGAACTCCATTTAAATTAATAGTTATGAATTAGCAGCAAACATAGCCAAGTCGTTGCATTTTACAGAACAAACACTTCCATAAATGACAATTAAACCGAAGTCAACATATGGCTTAATTTAAGGCATATGCACATTTTAAATGAAATTGTAACAAATTATGATTTTTTTTATTAATACTTTGACTGGCCCCATTCACCCCTTCCAGACTGCCTCCAGTCCCTTTAAAGACATTCTCTTAAATGTTTGAGATTATGGATAAAAACAAAGGAAGTGCTTGCATAACATACAACAACTTTTTGTATTTGTAAATGCTTGCAAAGCATAACACATATATATGTCTTATGAAAATGCAGTTATTAGAGGTAAAACACAATCTGTTATGCATAGATAATAATATGCTTTTATTAAAATCAAAACTGATAAATGTTATAATTGCCCAAGTTTTCTACATCACAAAATCATGGCTATGTTTGTATAACGGATTACAATTAGAGGGTTTCGGAAGGCTTGATGGATTATCATTAACCTCTGTTTGGCAAAGTCTTGATCATCTTTGACGTTTGATTTTAAATACCCTTTGTGCAGAAAAAAAAAATTGAACCCTTATTGCTGAAAAAAAATTGAACCATTGGTGCAGAACAAAAATTGAACCCTTTGAACCCTTTGTGCTGAACAAAAATTGAACCCTTTGTGCAGAACAAAAATTGAACCCTTTGTGCAGAACAAAAAATGAACCCTCTGTGCAGAACAAAAACTGAACCCTTTGTGAAAAAAAACTGAACCCTTTGTGCAGAAAAAAAAAAGAAGCCGGAACCACGTCTTTAATATATATATTTTTTTTAAAATACATTTAGTTATCAATATATGGATGAAGTTTTCCTCTTATTTATTTATCAATTTATGAAACAATGCATTGCTTTTCTGTCATTCTGTGTCAGCCAATCAGAAACGATACCAGAATCTCAGTAAAATGGCTGCCACTCCAATTTTTTCTTTAGAAGAAAACTTCTAGGCATTTGTCTTAAAAATATGCAAGCGTCTAGATGATCTAGACATGGCTTCCACTTCCACTTGAACCATGTGTGAACAGATGTTTCCAATCATCTTCATCCTCAAAAATCAATAAAATCTTTTTTTCATGATATACCTTGGCATCCTCAAATATTCCACAATCCACCATCCACACGCAGATAATGGTTCCTGTACGACCCTTGCCACCCTTACAATGTATGGAGATTACATTGCTCTTATCCTGAGCCATGAATTCCCGGGCATTCTCACAAAATGATACCATATCTCTGAAAAAAACAAACATGTAAGATAATGAGACCATTATCAACATTATTTTAAATATTATGTTAGTATACTTTAAAAAAAATTTAAAATATTATGTTTAGAACTATCATAAATGAAATTAGAAGTATCACTGATGGTGATAAATACCCCGCTTAAATTCTAAGTCAAGCTAAGGGCCATAATTCTGTAATAAATTAGGCAATCAACAATGGGTGATGTAGAGGCATGGCTAATGTTCGGCTCCCGTCACTTTCGTAACAGACTTTACAGTACCTGTTAAAATTAAAAGACTATGGTACAGTGCTAAAATTCTCAAATTATCGCTACACTAAGGTCATATGGAGACTTTCCAGTTTTCAATGGAGGAGGAAGACATTGAAAACTGGAGTCACCATATGGCCTTAGTGTAGCGATTAGGAATTTCAGTGAATTTGAGTGGGGTTACATTCTCAACAACTTATTCATACACATGTTATAGGTGTCATGTCACATCCTCAACAACTTTATTCATACGCATGTCACACCATATGTCATGGGTGTTGTGTCACATCCTCAACAACTTTATTCATACACATGTCATGCCATATCTCACGGGTGTCATGTTGCATCCTCACACACATATCACATGTTACATTATTCATATGCATGTCATGCCATATGTCATGGGTGTATTTGTTGCATCCCCCACACACTTTCTGTCACACGTGACACCATTCATACAAACGTCATGTCAGATGTCATTGATGTCATATCACATCCTCACACATGTTATATACACACATGTCAAGCCAAATACCATGAGTGTCATTTTAAATAACTTTTACTCAAACGTCTTGCATGTTTATGCAACGCTATTGCCATTTTGCAGATAAACATGTTGTACCATTTAAATAAGCATAATATCCTATCAGTGGAGTATAGAGGAATAATAGCATATCAATTAGGTATTGTCATAATAATATGGATATCGCGGAATATTGTTAACACCTTTATTGTTATCAGGGATGAACAAGAATTTGTTATTCTAGTCAAGCTTTATTGTTTAAACTTATTCTTATGTATTTACATATACTTCTCAGGGAATCAATGATGTATGCTGTATGTAAATGCTATTGTTGAGGCTGAACAATAGCAGTATTAACGTCTCACACCATAAATTAATTTTCCATAGGGTCCCATTGTAATGCTTTTGTTCGTGGCATAGAGATAAAACAGATTTTGCAACATGTATTTATGCTTAAATTCTTCATTGATCCAATATCTGCAATTTAAAACACATTTAACAAATATTTACCAGATTAAACTTTTTTTAATTTCATGTTTGCGTGACCCGTATCAAAATTTAGACAAAAATACAACCCCGTGGTGATTAGACACATGATGTGTAAAATGAGGCAGAATTAGCTAGAAATCTTATATCAACATGCATTTTTCTGTGATCTCTTCCTAAAATGCTGTAGATTTAGAACCTGGTAAAGATAAATCAATGTATCCTGTAAAATGTAGAAAAGCGAACTTTTTTTTTTATCTACCTCCTTCATCTGTAAGGCACGAGTATTCAAGGGAGATAATAGTGGTGTGAGTCCTTAAGGGCGTTTTAGGTGGTATTCAGTACGCACGAGCCTGGTACGCAGTACTCACACAACAAATTTAGTATTTAGTACTCATAAAATGTATTTTAAAAACCAAATATGTACAAAAAAATTATATAATGTAAATAAAGGTCTAATTTTGATAATCGGGCCTTCATTCATCTAGCAGATCCTGATTCTTAGGTGTTTTAGGTCATCATTCAAATTAGAGTTATTGCCCTTTGTAATTTTATACTTAGAATGTTTGTCCGGAGCTAAATAGTATTCAGTACTCGGTCTCTAAAATAAGGAGTATTCAGTACTCGGTGGGGAGTGGGGTTTACATCCATGCGCAGCAAAACCAGCCATTCTGTAATAAAGATGTTGAAATTGCCAGTTGCAGTATTTTAAATTCTTCTGCCCTGTTTTTACAGATTGATACCGGGTAACATCAGCTTTTGGTGCAGCTATAAAATTCAATTCAATTCATTTCAATGAATATCTTACTTGACTGTGGGTACATTATGGTCATCAACGTATATTCTCTCCACTCTGTTGTGAAATAGTTCTTCATCGTAGTCTCTTTCACCTGTAAAAGTAGCAACATGTGTTATAGTAACACGTGGCCAATAAAGAGCTGTAACACGTGGCCAATAAAGAGCTGTAACACGTGGCCAATAAAGAGCTAAGGATTTAACTCTACTGGTACACTTTGTATTACTAGATGCATGCACATGCATGTTTTTCTTACAACATGTTTGTTTAAAGGCACTAACCTGCAAAATAACGGCAAAATTACACTACACAAGCATTTATCCAAACCCTATCCATGTGTTCAGGTGATAAATAATGTGTACCTATGTGCCAATTAAAAGTATAGGTTTATTCACAGGTACTTAAAATACCCAAGATTGAATATGCGTAAAATGAATTATGGTTTTTAACTCTTAGTTTGATATTCAAATTTTGGGTTTTGGTTGACTGGTTAAAGCTGTTTATATTGTGTGTTTCGATTTTCACAATATGTAAGTTATATAATTATATAACTAGAAATGGTGTACATCTGTTGTAAACTTTGCCTATTGATGGCAGGATAGGGACTTTAAAGTCAGCTGTACCAGCTAGCATAGTCTTAAGAGTGTCATGTCATACCGTAATCTAAAGAAAAGTTTGACCAAATTCACTAAAATGACTTCAAATGGTAACAACCATAACTAGAACTATCACTAAAGGAGATTAATAATGCGGGACACACGAGCCAGACGGACAGACATCGGACAGACACTGACACTGCAGTACACCACCCCTAAACCTTGATTTGTTTGTGAGGGTATAATGATCATGTTTAACCTGAACAATAAGCTAAATGCAAAAACAAACTGTAACAAAGATTAAAAGTCACCGATCAATGAAAAATAAGTAAAGATGTCAATGTGCTGAGATTCTGAACCCATGACGAAACTTTTGTGCAAATTTGCTTTACATACGTCTTGTACTTTGTTATGTTATGGGCAAGTATAGTAAGCCAGACAAGGAAAATAATGGTTAAGCTTAACTGATATATTTCGCTTTTCTACAAACACATACATATCAAGTCCTCAACATAACAACAGGGTCAGTGTTATGTACATTGTAATCACACACCATAAGTGTTTTAACTGATATTTTCGAAACTAAAGTAAGAGTGAAAACTGCAGTTATTTATGTGTTATACTTACTACACAGGTTGTATATTCTGTAATGGTCTTTGTGTTTTGTGTCAAAAAATCTAGCAACCTCCTGAAAGAGAAAGTTAAAGGTTATATACGGGACAGTGGTATGCAAGTCAAACAAATCAAGTGAAAAGTGTTACTAAATTATACTTGCATAAAACTACGGAAAATATTTAATTTAATTTACAAAATAACAATATTTAGGCAACCAAGCCATTGATGTACTTTACATTATACAACATAACCATTACAAATCAAACTTGAATTCTTTAAAATTTACATTGTAATAATATGCTTGATTCCAATAAAGGTTTACACATGCCATAAAGAACAGATTTAGGGCTAGTCCATTAAAACATACATGGGAACCCAGGAAGGCACTTTTAAATTTAACTCACACCCAAAGATGCAAAATTGAGTTTAAAGAACCAAATTTCGGAAATAGGATTCCCCCATAGATGATTATTAAATTGCCTTCCTGGGGTCCCGGGTGTTTTATGGAGTAGCCCTTCAACTACAATAATCAACATAATCCACATGTAAGTTTCCTTTGTCCATGGTATTAGTGTTTCCGTGGCCGGGATAGAAAAGACGCTGCATATAAGAATCTTTCATGGGTATCCGGTGCAGATAGGGAATACCTCTGAACCGAATACCCATGATAGATTCTTTTTCTTGCATATCAGAGACATGTTGTGCATTGACACCGCCAGCTACTAACGTTTTGCATGTTTTCCTGCATACCGGATGTTGGTGCGTGCGTGAATTTCATCTCGACCCTAGGGTGAGAATTATCTAGCCCCGGTAAAATGGCGGATATCCCTGCCCGGTATGCAAGAAAAAACGTTCTAGCTTACCACCGCTGCAGGTTCGAAAGCCACTGGGAGCTTGATTTGTCAAGTGAGAAAGTGTCGATTCTTACGGACGGTTGGAGGTATACAGCACTGGTTGTACCAAGAAAAAATGGGGTAGTCTGCCTCTACCACAAAAAAATTGTCATATATGGCCTAAAATGTGCTAAGAGTAATGTAAAACACTGTTCAAACAAACAAAATGAACAAATTGTCAATGGTATCATAATCAAAATTACAAAACACACTTGCCTTAAAGGGACACACGGCAATCTTGAAGTTTTTATCAAGCATTACAACATGCCTCTCGATTTATTAATCCAGTATCATTCTGAATTTAAACCTGCTTGCACATAATTAAATAAAATGTCAATTTTTCAATATTTTTTTCTTCTTAGTAGTCTTATATAGGTTTAAATACATTACTGGTGCAATATTAGCAACAGTTAGTAATATAGGTTATTGAATTTGTATGGCTAAATATTACTTGGAACGAGTTGTTTTGGCAAAGGACGACGAGCTTGCGAGTCGTCCTGCGCCAAAACAACGAGTTCCAAGTAATATTTAGCCATACAAATTCAATAACCTTTTTATTGTATACTTTCATATTGTTTTCGATCAATGTTAATTGTATGACTATTACTTTTCATTGTATTTGTGTTATTTTTATAGCTTTTGATGGAATTCCTATCTTGCCATTCAGTTTCATTTTGTGTGGATGATTATTTTGCGCGAAAACGACATCGACGTCGGATGACGTCATTAAAAACAACAAGCCATTTTCTAAAGTTTGTTTACCATTCGATAACGTTAAAAACAGTGGGTGAGTGACCATTTCAGTTATTTTATCATTTTTTGCCATAAAAGGTTGAAAAAAAACACGTATTTTTTTTGTTGACACTATAGGAAGGATTCCGTTATTTTTATTTGAAAGTAGTTCCTTATTTCTATTTTGCGGCTCTTAGCAAGCACGAGCAAAAGTTCCCGTGCATTATGAATGCTTAGCTCAATGCAAACTAAACGGGACAATATGAAAGTATACAATAATATGGAAAAACAATTTGCTTTATACTATTCTTATAATTAATATTTATGATTGAATAAAATTAATGCAAGTTATGAAGGAAAACTAAGGGACCATAAAGTTTCAAAAAACATTACTGTGTGAAAGATTGCCGTGTGTCCCTTTAACATTAACCACCTGTTTTATTACTTACCTTAATAGGGTTCCTGTAAACTGCCATCAGACCCTTGGATGGGAAAGACATTGCTATGACACGCTCTGTATAAATAGTAAACAAAATTATATTTTTATTTTAAAGGCAGAACCTATCTTTATCTACAAAACAGACCTAATATTCTTGGCTTTTTTAAAGTTTTTTTGGCCAATATATAACAACCAAGGTGAGCATACCCAGTAAAGATGTCTGCAGTTTTCTTGATATTTACACCTGCTCTCAATAAATTCTTCATGTTGCAAAGAAACTATTTTACTTGTATATTTAAAGACCTATTTCCCAATGCTACCTGCATGGTCATTGAAAAAGCATGAAATGATTGCTTATTTACTGCTAACATAACTGATTAGCTCAGGTATATACATTGAGGCCTGATTACATTTTTTTAAAAATTGCAATATTATACTGAATATAAATAGCTTTGTTTTTTACTTTTATAAAGAAAAATAAACAAGTTAATATTTCAGCTTTTCTAAATACAAAACTTTGCTGATATTTTTTTATTGTATTAGAACAAAATTCAAACCATGTCATCTAACATAAATTTGAATAATTCCATTGTCTCATGCAACTGTATGTCTAAGAGTGATTTACAGTTATCTAGACAAACTCTCCACTGCCCTCACCACCTACCCCCTCCCCATCCCTAATAACCTGGAAATAGATCCGTAACAACAGAAGTGGTTATTTAAAGTATTATTTTATTATATTTGATGTTAATATATCAATCAATATTGAATAATCACCTGTGATGTAACAAAGGTCAAGGTCAAATCCATCTTTCTGGTACCTTCGTTTGTTTTGTGAAATGACACGTCTGGTTGCCGTAGAGACATGCCGTCTCTGTATGAATATAAAGTAGACGATCCTCGCTATTCTGAGTATGCGGAAAAAACGTCCTATAACAATGAGCCTGAAAGAGAGAAGAATTGAATCAAATAGAGAACAATATATAACAAGAGAGAATCACTATTTCAAAAAGAGAACAATATATCAAGAGAGAACCATGTATCAAAAAGAGAACAATATATATCAAGAAAGGATCATTGTATCAAATAGAGAAAAATATACAAAAAGAGAAAATCAATGTATCAAATAGAGAACAATATACATCAAGATATAATCACTGTATCAAATAGAGAACAATATACATCAAGAGATAATCACTGTATCAAATAGAGAACAATATACATCAAGAGAAAATCACTGTATCAAATAGAGAACAATATACTTCAAGAGAGAATCACTGTATCAAACAGAGAACAATATACATCAAGAGATAATCACTGTATCAAATAGAGAACAATATACATCAAGAGAAAATCACTGTATCAAATAGAGAACAATATACATCAAGAGATAATCACTGTATCAAACAGAGAACAATATACATCAAGAGATAATCACTGTATCAAATAGAGAACAACATACATCAAGCACAATATACATCAAGAGAGAATCACTGTATCAAATAGAGAACAATATACATCAAGAGAGAACCATTGTATCAAATAGAGAGCAATATATTTTTCAAGAGGGAACCATGTATCAATTAAAAGACAACATATATCAAGAAAATATAATTGTATCAAATAGAGAACAATATACATCAAGAAAGAATCACTGTATCAAATAGAGAACAATATACATCAAGAGAAAACCATTGCATTAAATAGAGAGCAATCTATATCGAGAGAACCATGTATCAAATAGAGAACAACATATATCAAGAGAGAATCACTGTATCAAATAGAGAACAATATACATCAAGAGAGAACCATTGTATCAAATAGAGAGCAATATATATATCAAGAGAGAAAAACATGTATATATCAAATAGAGGACAACATATAACAAGAAAGGATCATTGTATCAAACAGAGATATCACCAGAGAATCATTGTACTAAATTGGTGACAATATACATCAAGAACAAAATTTGGTACTTAACATTGCTTAAAATACATCACATGACATATCAATATTACTAAATTCTACCAGTGGGCACCACAGATTTGTTGACATTTTTTGTTTCTTATGTAGTAGGGGCAAGACATGTCAATTATGATGACAGTTAATAAGGCAATTTTTTATTAACAGCGAGTATAAAATCTCAAAATTACTATAGTAACTGTATAGAATCTCATTCTAATTCGCACATCAATGAAAATAATATTATTGTCTTTTAAGCTATGTTTTATAGAAATAAGAACAAGCAGAAAGAGTCAAATTCTTATTCTGATTTTGATAACTTTAGGAAGGGGACCAGTCTATAATCAATGATGAAAATTACATTAAGAAAAATATTTCACATGCAACTGAATTAGATGCAACTGCCTTTTGAAATAAAAAATAAACATCTTAGCCTCGTTGTTGCTGAAAGTCTATTCCTGAAAATGCAAAGAAGAAATTCCTCCCCATTTATAGCGTACCTGGGCATACGCACTGACGCACGTGCGTACAGGCTATTAAAGAAGAAACAAATAAAAAGGGCGAAAAATGCAATAAAAACTGAAAGTATAGGGGGGTTAGGCACATTTGTGAATCCCCAGGAACGCCCCTGATATATGCATTTTTTATTTGGCAAATTGCTTTGAAATACAAAATTGTTGCATACTAGTATAATATTTATCTCTTTACAGTTTGTTGAGGGATGGCCCTCACGGATCGACATTAATTTGGTGATTGAAATTAAAAAAAAAAATTGTGGTCTAATTGTTAATAAACTTTTTATACAAAAGTAATTATTACTTTGCGTAGTCTTCTCCAGTGGTTGAGGTACATGGGTTATTTGTATTTATACCAACAAATATCATGTCCACAGCGAACGATGCTAACACAACTATCATGTCTACTACGTCAATCCAGTTTTGAAAGAAGCGCTTCCTGAAAATGATATAAAAAGCACATAAATAATGTTACCTGCAGTTTACAAAACAAGCATTTTAAAGCAAATACCAGAAGAAAGGTCAGGAACTTGTTCATGTACATGTTCAAGCCCAAAATGCTCTATTACTGACAACAAAGTTTTGAGAAAATAGATTTAACAGTCAACTGTATGGAGGCTAAACACATTGGAACAAGAAACATATAAGAAACGATAAGCTTTTAATGTTAAGCTTTAGTATATTTAACCAGATAATTTGTGAGTGTTGGTTTGAAAAAAGAATTTTAAGTTGTAATGTAAACTGCATACCTATTGTCACCTAACAAGACCAGAAGAGGTAATCAAACTTGCCGATTAAGTCCTCACCCAAACTGCATGCCCTTTATATCTTGACAATGAACAGACAACAAATTTGGTACACGACATGCAGAAAGTTTCATCCCAGTACATCAAGTGGTTCCAAAGTTGTGAACCAGACACAAAGGATGAACTTATAAAAATTCAAGTACTAAATCCCTCACAACAACTGTTTTATATGAAAATTCAAATACTAAATCCCTCACATCAATTGTTTTACAGCAACATATAACTCATTCAGGGCACATACCACAATTTCCCTAATAGTAGCGCCTCCCGTAACAGAAGCCCCACTCCCCACATTTAAAAAAAATAAATCTTCAAAGTTAATACATTTTCGATCTTTTGTGTCCAAAATAAATAAATAAATAAATAAATAAGTTTTTGATTTTTTGTATAAACCTGACAATAATATTTTTTTTTTATATAGGAGCGTCCCCTTTGCACTCTACATCGTGCCTGGACATTATTATTCGAGGAAATGTGGTACATAATGTACACTGTTGAGAATCCTGATGGAGACTGAATGATCATTTTACAGTACACCCTGTCACGGCTAGAACCATCATACACTTACAGATGTACCGGTCATATTAAAATATTTTGGAATACTCTTGAAAGTATATTTTTGATAGTTAAATAGTAAAACTCAATAAGGGTTTATGCAAGAGGGAAGATATACTCAGGTACACTAACCACTTGCCACTGAGACTAGGAATTTTAGGACAAGGTTGGAATATTTCCTTAGCATGACGGAGTTGCCAGCTTTGAACCTAAATTCTTTAATTATGGTCCTGTCCTGTTACAGTAGCTAGTCGAAGAGTAGCATGTACTCAGTAGCATCTAGAATTGGAGCATTCCACTAAACACTTGTGTCACCCGCCATATGCTTATTCAGCTAGTG
The DNA here is from genome assembly GCA_037043455.1 of Cyrtodaria siliqua. NCBI lineage: Eukaryota > Metazoa > Mollusca > Bivalvia > Adapedonta > Hiatellidae > Cyrtodaria > Cyrtodaria siliqua. Next base: position 199,170 of record JAWPHD010003794.1, read on the forward strand.
AAGATGTGTGTGAAGTTTCATGAACATAGGTCAAATATTTTTTTAGGTTATGGATAGTTATGAGCTTGGTTAGGTTGAAGGTTAAGTTCAATGAAAAGGGGCATGTGTAAAAACAATCATTGAGGTAAGATGAAGATGTGTGTGAAGTTTTATGAACATAGGACAAACACTTTTCAAGTTACGACCAAGGTTAGAATGCAGGCGAAAAACTTTAGGTCACAGACAAGTATTGATTTTCCCATAGGTCTGCATTATAGCCTTTAGGGCTACCCTAATTTCCCTATATAGTCGTTTCTGGCTCCGAAGTGACACCACCCCCAGTTTTGCAGATTTTTTCCCGCCAAATGTCAACTAGTAACTATTTTAATTTTTCGGTCATAATTTAAAAAAAAAAATAACAATAAAAATATATATGAAATGTTCCATTTTGAAGATAACATATTTATCTTTGAATTCTCAAGTTGTTTTATTTCAGTCATTATATGTTATCAAATCCACGACTTCACATTGGATTCCCTAGACTTTTTTTGACCAATCACAGTCTGTTTTTATGTAGCAGACATAGACCTGTCATGTTAAAGGCAGAATATGCTTATTAACAAATAAACTGAAACAGTTGACGAAGCACTCGGAAGTGTTACAACTTACAGAATTACGCTAACGAATAAACTGAATAAATTAAACTGTACACACTATGCCGAATAAATATTTGTGTACTAATTACGCTGTATCCCCTACATGCTGCGCTAACGCTAAGCACAACACAGGAAATGTGCCGATCCAAATGGATTATTTATAGCACAGGTAATGTTTATGTAAACACAAGAGTTAAAAAGTCAGCGTGCCTTTTTAACGAAGCGTACGTTTCTAATCAGTTGTTTCTATTAACAGCTGGGTACATCGGGGGATTTAATGCAAATTTAACGATAATATTATACACAAATACTTGAGACAATGCAAATTTGACGCTAATATTATACACGAATACTTGACACAAAGTCTCTATCATCTCCGTTAAGGACAACAATAGGCATATTCTGACTTTAAACTAGCAAAGAGTGTCAACTTATATCAAACAACTTCAATAATTATATTAGTTATTGTAAAAAGTCTTCAAACACTTTTGCACTTACTCCATATAAAATATCCTGAGACATATTTCCAAAACGAAGAGGCTGATGATGATGTGAGAGATGATCTCAAGAGCATTGTTGGCATTACAGTCGTATTTGGAGAGGTCAATAATCACAAGTGTGAAGTCCAGCAAGATAAGCAGCACTGTCATGATGCGGAAGACTATGTGCTCTACAATGGATTGTACCAACGACTGCAAACTCCTAAAGGTGAAAAAGTAATGTATATAATTATATAGCCATACGTTGGTAAATCCTGATTAAAATTACAAAGGGCAATAACTAAGTTGAATGTCAGAGTTATTGCACTCGGCACTTCCTCTCATTGCCCTCTATCATTGTGTGAAGTTTCACTGCAGTCCCATCAGTAGTTTTGAAGTTATGCTCTGGACAAAAATTCTAAGTATAAAATTACAAAGTGCAATAACTCTAATTTGAATGATGACAGAGTTACAATTCTTGCACTCTGCACTTTCTCTCATTGGCCTCTATCATTGCGTGAAGTTTCATTGTAGTCCCATTAGTAGTTTTTAAATTATGCTCCGGACAAAAGTGGGACAGACGGACAAAGCGGCAACTATATGCTCCCCCTAAAATTACGGAGAGCATAAAAATATGTTGGTTGTTATATGATAAGTGGAACGTCATCCACCGTAGATTATTTGCACACTAAGGAAGTACGACGTTAGACTGAATGAAAAATGACCATAGACCTTAGATTTAAAATCGATAGTAACACATATTTAATTAGGAAACAAATTAAATGTTTAGTTTTAACTAATCATATGTAAAAGGCTGAGCTCAGTATACATACTCAAATGTTGACTTTGGAACTGTTTTTTGGCTTGGATCTTCAATGTATTCAACATTTTCCCTTTTTTCAATGTCAAAAATTTGTAGTCCAGAACTCTTTTCTTCTATCTGAATCTGAACATCTTTAATGACTCCCTTCTCAGATGAAGCCTCTGAATGTTTAATCTCTGCTACATTACTGGCAGTCTCATCTGGAGTGTCTTCTGCATCAAATCTTTCATAGTCAGCCATTTTATTATCTTATGATTACAACTGGTACCTGAATAACGAGTTGAAAAAACAAATACAATATCTAAATTAACTTTGTGTGAAAAATCATATTTCTCAGTGTGCAGTAATTATGCAGAATCAGCGTGTTAACTAAATGGGTATGGGTCTTCTGTTCTGGGTTTAGACCTCTATTCAAAGAGTAGAATGATATAAATAAGCTAAGTGGTCCCAGTTTTGGATGGGAATAGAAATAAAAACAAAAAAGCATGAATGATGCTCAACTTGTTAAATATTGTTTCAGAGGAGATAGCCACCATTGATAATTGCAGTGTTATGTAAAAAGAAAAAAATCTGAAACGGTTCCACCTGCTGTTGTATACTGTCTTATTTGCTATTTACAATGTATATTCTCTTGTAATCTGGTATATACTCATTCTATATATAAGCACATGCAGTAAGCCTGTGCGGGGCACCGAAGCATTGTGGTGTAGTGGTTATAGTGTCTGCCTTGCATTCGGGAGGTCGTGGGTTCGAGTCCCCTGACCGCGTCATACCAAAGACTTTAAAAATGGAGTAGTTACTTGTAACCCATGCCTGACAAGCAAATAATGGGTAGTACTACGTCTGGTCAAAAACCGTCTGGTCAACCCGGTGTCAGAATAATGTGTCTGGGTGGGGTATCACGTACTACGGCGTGGTATTCCAGTGTGGCAGCACTATATCTGCTTCAAGTAGACTGTAGATAGATACATAGCACTACACACAATCACTCACGCAATAGTCCAGACATAATGCCGAGCCAACGGGGGATTCTTCCCGGGGGCTCATATGGTAGAGGGACTTTAAACCTTAGAAATCATCATCATCATCTGTGCGGGGCTTTTGTATCCAAGTTGTCTCTCTGTATACTTCTATATAAAGTTTATAAACACATAAAGAGTTTGTTAAACATATATTCCACAATATATAACATGGTGTCAGAAGTTAATAAAAATCAAACTTTACTGATTTTGGATTTACAAAATTAAGAAATAAAAACAACGACATTTTATTCTTGACAATATTATAGTTGTACACAAAATTTTTGTAGTGATTTACTGGATTTAGTGTTGTGAACAATGGCCACATTCAACGTGCCTCCACCAGAAAATTTTAACTTCTCTCGACCTGAGGAATTTGAACAATGGTCGATTCGTTTTAACAGATTTAGAATAGCATCTGGATTAGATGAAAAATCAAAAGAGGTTCAAGTGAATACATTGCTCTACTGTATGGGCAAAAATGCTGACGACATATTCAAGTCTTTTAATTTATCGGCGGAACATGCGAAAGATTATGAAATTGTTAGCAAAAAGTTCATGGACCATTTTATTATAAGAAGAAACACAATATTCGAACGTGCAAGATTTAATTCTCGAAAGCAAGAGGAGGGGGAATCAGTCGATACATTTATTACATCTCTGTATTCATTGGCAGAACATTGTAAGTTTGGCACGCTCAAAGATGAATTAATACGAGACAGAATTGTGGTAGGAGTGCGTGACGGAAAGCTGTCGGAAAAATTGCAACTGACAACCGACCTGACATTAGAAAAAGCTGTGACACAGGCAAAACAAAAAGAAGCCGTGCAGGGCCAACAAGGGATAGTGAGAAACCGGCCAGAGGTGGATAATGTAGACGCAATTTATAAGAAAAAACAGAGTAGTGTGCAAAATGCATATAACTGGAACAAGCCAAATCAATCTCAATCCAAGTGTACCCGGTGTGGAATATCCCCATTCCACGGACGAAACAGTTGCCCAGCATCAAATTCTAAGTGTCGCGGATGCGGAGCGAAGGGGCATTGGGTTAAATGTTGTCGGGCAGCTCAGAAAAACGTACATGAAGTTGCTGACGGGGACGATAATTTCCTGGGGACCATTGACGTAGAAAATCTAGGCGCCGTGGACAGTGAGACGTCGGGCAGCCCATGGACTATATTGCTTAAGGTGAGACAAGTTCAGATCAGATTTAAAATCGATACTGGGGCAGATGTAACTGTCATTTCTGAGGCTGTTTATAGCCAGCTGGGAAGTCCACCATTAACTAAATGTACAAAAAAACTTTTTGGTCCAGGAAAAAAACAATTGAATGTAATTGGCTCATTGACAGAAACTATCATAAACAATTCAGAAACCGTGGTCGAGCAAATCTATGTAATAAAGGGGCTCGATAGATGTTTATTAGGCCGGCCAGCAATAGTGAAACTTGGTTTACTTGAATTGAAATATGTTAATTTGAATGAAGTCATATGTCAAAGATCGGTCGAGGAAAGGCATCCTAATCTGTTTAAAGATTTAGGAATGCTGAGCGGCGAGTACCATATTTCCCTTAAAGAGGGCGCTAAGCCGTATGCGCTGGCAGTACCCCGAAGGGTCCCCATTCCGTTGTTACCACAAGTAAAACAGGAAATTGAAAGCATGGAGAAAAACGGCGTAATTTTCCGTGTCGATAAACCGACCGATTGGTGTGCTGGTATGGTTGTAGTCCCTAAACAAAATGATAAAATCAGAGTTTGCGTAGACTTAACAAAACTTAACGAGAGCGTAAGACGCGAAAATTTTCCGCTTCCAAATATCGATCAAAGTTTAGGTTTATTGGCAGGTGCCAAATTTTTTACCAAACTTGACGCGAAAACAAGCTTTTGGCAGGTCAAACTATCCGATGACAGCAAATTGCTGACGACATTTATCACTCCTTTTGGGAGATTCGCGTTCAATCGCCTTCCTTTCGGAATTTCAAGTGCAAGCGAGTACTTTCAAAAGAGAATGTTCCAAATTCTTGAAGGCACTGAAGGAGTAATATGCCAAACGGACGACGTCTTGGTATTCGGTAGAACAGAGCGAGAGCATGACGAGCGTCTGAATATTGTTCTTTCTAGGCTTGAACAGGCAAATTTGAGTTTAAATTCAGCTAAGTGCGAATTTAAAAAAACCTCCGTTAAATATGTAGGTCATATTGTTAGCGCAGAAGGGATTTCCACTGATCCTGAGAAGGTCAATGCCATTAAGGTCATGCAGCCACCCTCGGACATAACTGGCGTACGTAGCTTTTTAGGCATGGTAGCTCAATTAAGCAAATTCACACCAACTTTAGCAGAGCACACAAAACCTATCAGGGACTTGTTAAGTACCAAAAACCAATTTTATTGGGGTCCTTCTCAGCAAACAGCATTTGATAGAATCAAACAGGTGCTCACAAGTACACCTGTTCTTGCACTTTATGATCCAAAGAGATACACTGTCTTAGCGACAGACGCTAGCTCGTTTGGGTTAGGACATGCATTATTCCAAAAGCAGGATAATGGGGATCTCAAACCTGTGTCCTATGGTTCGAGGGCACTCTCTCCCACTGAGCAGCGCTATAGCACTATAGAAAAGGAAGCTCTGGGGGTCACTTACGGGTGCGAAAGAAATCGGGATTATCTCCTTGGGATAGATTTCCACATTGAAACTGATCACAAACCATTGGTACCATTATTAGGTCATAAAGATCTGAATGATCTTCCAATTAGAATTCAAAGATTCAGACTCAGGCTTATGCAGTATTCATATACAATTTCCCATGTACCTGGCAAACAATTAGTCATTGCTGATTTCTTGAGCAGAAACCCATTAAAAGATACAGTTTCCCAGGATGATTTAAAACAGAGCCAAAATACTGAAATATTTGTTGACTCTGTCATTACACACTTGCCAGCATCTGACTCAAAATTAGAGGAAATTAGGCAAAAACAGTCACAGGATCATGTTTGTAAGATACTCCTGAGATATTGCGCTAATGGGTGGCCTGATAAAAAAAGTAAGGCATGTGAAGTCGGGAAAATTTACTGGCCTTTTCAAGGGGAAATAACAGTTAATAAAGGACTTCTTATGAAGGCTGACAGGTTAATTATCCCAATAGATATGAGAACTGACATACTATCAAGCATACATTCCTCTCACCAGGGAATAACTAAGTGCAAGTCCCGAGCTAAAGATTCCGTTTGGTGGATTGGTATTAGCAAAGATATTGAAAATCTTGTAAATTCGTGCGACACCTGTGCTAGATTACAAAATGATCGCGCGGAGCCAATGATGGCAACTGAGTTCGATGACCGACCCTGGAAACACCTCGGAACAGATTTGTTTACGTGGAAAAACAACACGTATCTATTAGTAATCGATTACTTTAGTAGATATATAGAACTAGCAAAGTTAAACAGCACTACGTCAGAAGCTGTTATCAATCATTTGAAATCAATTCTTGCAAGACACGGTCTTTGTGACAAAATCACCTCAGATAACGGTCCTCAGTATGCCTCTAGCTTGTTCAAAGATTTCATGTTAGAGTACGGTATAGAGCACATTACCAGTAGCCCTAGGTACGCCCTTGGGAACAGTGAGGCAGAGCGCGGCGTACAGACGGT